>CANXME010000905.1:600000-1077500 GCA_948144175.1 Closterium sp. NIES-65
TGCTAAGAGCACACTCACCCCCGACGGACGGAGGACAGTTAGACTCAGACTCAGCAACAAGACAAGCAGCGTAGTTTACACGACAACGAGCAGCGAAGTCGACAAGCTTAGCAACTAGGGCGGACACCGGAATGGACGCAAAGGAAGGGTCAGTGACAATAGTAGCCAGGAGACGCGTGACAGAAGGACTGGCAGCACGAAGAGAGTCAGACTCCGGGTCAGCAAGAGTAGGAAGAGAGGACTCCGAAGGAGACGGCAACGGGACACGCAAAGGAGCAGTGGAAGGACGCAGTGCCATCTGGTGTGTGCCAGGGATCGCACGAGGACGCGGACGCGCAGTATGACCACTAGTGCGAGCAGCACGCACAGGCGACACAGGACGAGACGCAGGCTCACGACGCTTAGCAAGACCTCCAGTAGGACCAGTGTAGGGAGAAGGAGCAGGTAGTGGGGAGGCGGGCTGTAACTGTGACTACGGCTGGACAGGCTGTGGACACTCTAAGGGAGGAGCAGGACCAGTAGAGGGCGGGAGACTTAGAACCTGCTCAATGAGCGGAACGAAGTACGGCCTCGGCCGCGCAGTGCCTCCAGAGCCAGCAAGGACAGCACCAGTACTCCCAACGGCAGCACCAGCGCCAGTAGCACCTCCAGCTCCAACAGCACCAACTCCAGCACGCCCAGACGTACCAGCGCCAGCAAAAACACCAGCGCCAACACCTCCAGCAGCTCCAGCTCCAGCAGCACCAGCACTGCCAGCAGCTCCAGTAGGACGAGCTCCAGTAGCCCCAGCAGCACCCCCAGTCCTAGCAACTCCAGGACCGCCAATACGAGCACCTCCAGCTCCAGCAGCACGGCTCCAGCGGCGAGCAAACCACTCGCGCATCTCTGCGGAGAGAGTGGCTCCCGCCTCGACGAAGCACCACCAGCTACCTTGACAGGCTCGACTGCGTCTACCTCGGACACACCTGACGGGGCAGGACCCTGAGGGGGGAGGGGGTCTACCGGGGGAGGACTTCGCGCAAGGAAGAGCGGCGGCGGGGGGGAGGGGGCCGTGCGGTAGGGGAAGAGACAGTAATAAGGCACCGACTCGTCAAAGGTGACGTCCAGGGAGGACAGAATACGGCGCGAGGTGGGGTGGTAAAACTGCCACCCTGGCGCATCAGGGTGGAAGCCAAGGAAGACGCAGGGAACAGCACGGGGGGACAGCTTGGCCGTAGACAAGTCGCGGACAAACACCTGAGATCCCCAGACCCGAAACGCAGACGCTTCGCCAACCTTCCCCGTCCACCGCAAGGTGGGGGAGGTCTCTGGCAAGGAGACCCATGGCTGAAGGTTGAGCTGATGCGCGGCATACTGAACCGCAAATGTCCACAGAAAATGGGGGGCAGCCGCATGCATCATGGACGTAAGAGCAACGTCCATGACCATGCCAATGCGGCGCTCAGCAATCCCATTTTGCTGTGGAGAGGCCGGAAGCGTGAAGGTCTGGCGGATGCCCTATGCACGACAGAAGACTCCCAGACGGGCAGAGGAAAATTCCCCGCCTCTGTTCGAGTGCAGACGCAGAACAGGAAAGTCCGAGCCGGAACTCTCACTGAGCTGGAGACGAGCTGTGCGGATCCTGTCGATCAACACCTCAGTGACGTCACCCTTGCTGCGCAAGGGGAAGACTGTGGTGTAACGCGAGTAGTCGTCAACCTCCAGCAGGAAGTAACACTCGTGCCCCTGCCCACGGACGCGGGCGGGGCCCCACATGTCCATGTGTAGGGTCTGTAGCGGAGCCTCTGTCGAAGGAAACTCGGAGGAGTGAGGGGCGGCGCGCAGGTAGGGAGGGCAGACAGAGCGCGACTTGGGCAGGAGTGAAGCGTGCTCCGGGCAGGAAAAAAATATCGTGGTGGGCCCTAGGTAGCGTTCCCACTAGGGAACCTCCTCGATACCATGATAAGAAACGACGAATTAGTGCATTGAGCAGAATGAGGAGTACAAGTAGTAAACCCTAAAGTGTTGTACCCCATATGAACTGCCCCACTACAGCCTACACAGACTACAGCATATATGCCTGACAACCTACATCAAAGAGTTTCTAGTAAATGCTAAAATACAAGAAAACTGAAACATATGAATCTTTTACGAGTGCAATTGAGTGAGCGAGCGAGAATTGCACCATCGAGGCAAAAATTACAAATGAGCAAAGGCATGAGCGAAGAATATATATAAAAACTACAGTGGTAACGGTAATGGACTGTGGTTGTCGCGAGACGGGCCTGGGACTGAGGTTGGGAAAAGTGTCAAAGCGGAGGCCCGGAGCGCGGGTTACCCACCGAGCCATGAGGTCGGGGTGCGACGTGCGAAGGTGGCGGGAGGATTGTTGATGCGAGAGTTGCAAGTGGTAACAGTGCTGACTGTGGTGCTACAGTGGTGTACGCGCTGAGCGGGGACGCGAAGTAAGGGAAAGGAATTTCCTTACACTACCCTCCCCCCCCATAAGGAGGTCCTCCTTACAAAAGGGCGTGTACATCCCTGAAGTTTCAGCTGCGCAGATACTCGATGAGGACGAGGTGGTTTTCGATTCTGTCCAGGGGAACCCAATTGTCTTCGGTGGGTGTACGGTCTTTCCAGCGGATCAGGAACTCGATCCTTTGGTCTCCTCGAGGATCGCGCACTCTGTGACTCAGAATCTTCTTGGGTGTGATGATTGGTTCAGTCGGCGGTAGTGTCATGCTGGCTGGGCGATTGTGTGGGAGTTGGCTTGTGGACGGGACGTAGGGGCGAAGCAGGCTGACATGGAATGAGGGGCTGACGTACCAGTCAGCGGGGAGGAGGAGGTGGGCGGTGACGGGTGTGATCATGTGGCTGATGGGAAATGGTCCACCGTATTGGGGGCGGAGTTTTGGGGTGATGGGCAGGCGGAGGTTCTAGGTGTCAAGTAAAACTAGGTCATCGGGTTGGTAAGTGACAGGTCTGCGGTGGCGGTCGGCGTTTCGTTTAGCGATGATGTTTGATTTTTTTATTGTGTCTGCTGCCCGAGTCCGTGCTGCTTGTAATATTTTGGCAAACTGTTGTGCCCGTGGCACTGGGTTGTCGGGATTCGGGGTCATGGGTATTGTCGGGTCTTGTCCGTAGTTTAGGTAAAACGGTGACTGTTGGGTCGTGGCGGAAGGTGAATTGTTGTACACGAACTCGATGAGTGACAGTTGCTGTTCCCAGGTGGTCGGGTCGTCGCACGTGGCTCGGATGAGTTGTTCCATGGTCTGATTTGTCCATTCTGTCTGTCCGTCGGTCCCGGGGTGGTACGAGGAGCTGAACTGCAGTCACGTGCCAAACTGCTGCCACAGGTTCCGCCAGAAGTTGCTGGTGAATTTTGTGTCGCGGTCCCTGATGATTGCTGGTGGTATCCCGTGCAGTCGAACAACGGTGGAGATGAAGAGGCGTGCTATTTCTTCGGGTGTGATTGATTTTTTGCAGGCTGCGAAATGTGCAATTTTCGTCAGTCGATCGACGACAACCAAGATCGTGTCGTTCCCACTCGCCCCGGCCGGTAACCCCGTGACGAAGTCCATCGTCACCTGCTGCCAAGCACATTCTTAGGGTGGTATCAGCTGCAACTGTCCTACCGGCCGCTGCCATGATGATTTCATGAGCTGGCAAGTGGGACATGATGCCACATGTCGCTGTACGTTGGTCAACATCTTGGGCCAGTAATAATACTACTGCAGCTGCTGCCGTATTTTTCTACCCCGAAACGTCCCGAGGTAACTCCCTCGTAACAGTAACTCCGTGTTTTTTGCCTCCTATAAAAGAAATTCCCGTATCAGTGTATACTCAGGCACCCAGATGCGGTCGGTCCCGGCTTTTACGTAATAGACTCCCCTTGCTGCTGCAAATTGCTTCGAATTTCGTCCTGTGAAGAATGGATCTGTTTGGTACCCGTGGGTAAATAGGCCTGTTAGTAGAGGAGTGGTCTGGGCGAATAGTATTGCATGGATCTGGGCAGTGGGGCGGGTCAGTGCGTCGTCGATGTTCGAGGCTCCCTTTTTGTAGGTGACCGTTGAGTGGAAATTTGACTCGAGAAAATCGAGCCATCGAATCTGTCGTGGGTTGAGGTAGGGCTGTGCGCGGAGGTACTGTATGGATTCTAGGTCTATCTGTACTGTCACGTCTTCGCCGGTCAAGTAACAGCGCCACATTTTGAACGCGTGCACGATCGCAAACATTTCGCGGTCATGTATCGGGTAATTTTTCTCGGGCGGATTCAGTTTTCATGACTCATATGCGATGGGCTATAGGTCGTTGCCGAAGTCCTGTAGCAGCATGGCTCCGATGGCGATGTCGCTTGCGTCGGTAACGACTTCGAATGGGCGGTGTGGGTCGGCGATGCACATGACGAGTGGTGAACAGAGAACATTTTTCAGGGCAGAGAAGGCAGCATGCTCTTTCTCCCCCCACGTAAAAGCGACCCCTTTTCGTAGCAAATCCATGAGTCGGGTCGTTAAGCGGGCCATGTCGGGGACGAACCGATGGACGTAATGAACGAAACCCAAAAAACTTTGCAGCTCCGTCATGTTTGTCCGGGGGTGCCAGGCTTTGACCGTGTCCAGCTTCTTTTGGTCAATCTCAACCCCAGCCTCCGAAATAACGTGCCCCAAAACTCTAGCCTGTCCTGGAAGAACTCGCACTTGGAACCCTTTGTCAGTAGCCGGTGCTCGTCCAAAATCTTAAACACTGCTTCCAGATCTGCTAAGCGCTGCTGCTTGTCGCGACTGTAGACGAGGATATCATTAAGGTAAACTATCACGCGTTTATCTAAAAGCAGCCTAAACGCCATCAGAATGTTATTCTCTAGCTTGTAGTGGGGTGCTCTATAGCGAGTACAACCCTGTTAGGGCTTGCTATATGTATCCCAACTGCTGCTAGTGAAACCCTTCCTTTGTTCATTTCTCTCTAGCCTAGCTAGCTAAACCCTAGTTATGGCTCCTCATTGTGCTTACTATTCTGACATGGTTTCAGAGCAGGTCGACCCCCTTGGGTCGATCCTGTGGGTGGGCCCACCACCTAACTGCTTCCGCTGCTACTCTGTCTGTTGCACGCCCCGTGGCGTGCGATGCCTTCTTCCTGCCGTGCGCCGTGCGCTCGGGGCGCCGCGGCGGTTTTCTGTCCGCCGTGCGCCCCGAGGCGCGCGGCGGTTTCCTACCGTGGGGGACCTGCGCGCAGCCCTCCGCCCTTCCCGTCGCGTTGCCCTACCGGCCGTGCGCAGGCCTGCCGCGCGCGGCTCGTGTGCCGGCCGCACGGCCTTGAGGACCCGCGCGCGGCCCCTGCCCTGCTCGTTGCGGCGCCCTAGGGAGCACGCGCGCCCCCCCGCCCTTCTTGTCGCGGCGCCCTGGGGAGCCGCACGCGCCCCCTGCCTATCCGTCGCGGCGCCCTGAGGAGCCGCGCGCGCCCCCCCGCCCGTTTGTTTCGGCGCCCTGAGGAGAGACGCGCGGCCCCTCCTGTATCGGTCCCCCCCCCCCCCCCCCCCCCCCCCCCCCGTGCTGCCCATTCCTCCCGTGCCGTCGTGCGTTCCGCGGTGGTGGGGGGTGTGGGGCGGTGAGGATGGGGGTGCGCGGTGTGGTTACTCCCCTTCCCTCTCCCCACCTCCTTGTTCGTCTCCCACTGCTGCAGCTACTGCTGAGGGGGGTGGAGGTGTGGGAGCCGAGGGGAATGGCGCTAGGGGGGTGACGTGGGAGTGGAGTTAGGGGTTCAGCAGGGGGTGTGTGTCAAGGTTGTGGGTCAGTTGGAGGAGGTTGTGTAGAGATAGCTGTCGTGTCGCCTGAAGCGCCTGTAGTCCGTCGCCCTTGCTTAGGTAGCCAGAGAGCCTGTTGCACCAGTCGCCAATGGGTCCGTTGCTCCTGCCGCTTGACTTAGCCGCGGAGCCAGTCACTCCAGTAGTCGGTCGCCCTTGCTTCGGTAGCCATTGAGTCAGCCGCTCATGTGCCCGTGCCTCTGCAGCTTCAGTCGTTGCCTCCCATCTTCTCTCCTTCCACATTTCCTCATCCTCCTGACTTGCCCGCTGTGATTACCTCCAGCTTTGCTTATTTTTGTGAACTCGTGCTATGCCTGCTCATTGAGCTGATTACACCCCACTTTGGCTATGGGGGTGTGTCAGAATGTTATTATCTAGCATATAGTGGGGTGCTCTATAGCGGGTAGAACCCAGTTAGGGATTGCCATATGTATCCCAACTGCTGCTAGTGAAACCTCTCTTTCTGTTCCTAAACTTTGTACTGCTACTTGTAACATGGTTTCAGAGCATTTACGCTCCTGGCCTGTGGGCCCACCTAGCTGCTTCCGCTGCTACTCTGTGTGTTGCACGCCCCGTGGCGTGCGACGGATTTTTCTTCCTGCCGTGCGCTCGGAGCGTGCGGTGGTTTTCTGCCCGCCGTGCGCCCCGAGGCACGCGGCGGTTTTCTGCCCGCCGTGCGCCCCAGGGCGTGCGGCGCTCCTCTACCCACCGTGCGCCCCTAGGCGCGCGGCGGCTTTCTACCCCGTCGGTCCGCGCGTCGCCCCGGGGGGCGCTTCGACGGGCGACGGGGACCAGCCCGTCGTCCCCCGTCGCCCGTCCCGGCCAGCGCGGGCTGCGCTAGCCCCAAGCGCTGCCCGTACCGGCTGCGCCCAGCCCGCGCGCGGCCTGTACGGGCAGCGCCAGGCCCGCGCGCGGCCCGTATGGGCTGCGCCAGGCCCGCGCGCGGCTCAGGCCGCCTGCGCGCGGTTCGTCTGGCTATGCCAGGCCCGTGGGCGGCCCGTTCCTCTCTCTGCCCCTGAGCTGCCCGCTGTCCCCCATGCTTCCGACGGTGCCCCACCCCTGCTGCTGCCCGTTCTCCTGAATTAGGGTTTGGGGTGGGGGTATGGGGGTGCAGTTTCTGTGCGCCGTTCCACTACTCCTCCTCCTCCTCCATCTCCACCTGCAGCAGCTGCCGCTCAGGGGGGTGGGTGTGTGGGAGCCAAAGGAGTGGTGCTAGGGGGGTGTCGTGGGAGTGGAGCTAGGTGAGGAAAACTGAACGAGAATGAGTGGACTATGAAATGAAGTGAGTACAAATATGAAACCCTAATTGGGTTGTACCCCCTATGGGATACCCCACTATAGCCTACAGAAATGAGTAAGCTATAATGTTCTGACACACCCCCATAGGCAAAGTGGGGGAGAACAAGGGGTCACAAGACCAGTCAAGCAAAGCAAAGCAAAGCTCAGGGTGGATCACAAAGTCACCACACATTCCGAGCACAAGTTCAAGGGCCACAAGGCCAGTTCACATGCAAGATCATATATAAAGATATACAAGAGTCAAGCAAGTAAGAGCAAGAGTATATATATGTGAAGGTACAAGCAAAGTCAAGAAGTGAGCAAGTGAGGCAAGACAGGCACAAGACCCAGCTGCGTGCAACAACGCTGATGATCACAAGGCGCAAGTGCCTTGGTGAAGACATCAGCAGTATTGGCATCAGAGGCCACGTACGCCAGTCGCAGCTGTCCATGCTGCTGTAGCTCACGAGCAAGAAAGTAGCGGAGAGCAATGTGCTTTGTCTTGTGCTCCAGTCGCTGCTCTCAACACAAGGCCAGCATGGCCTTGTTGTCTACGTACAGGACTGGAGGAGAACGAGGCGGCTCTCCAAGGTCGGTCAGCAGGTAGGTGAGCCAGTGTAACTCCTGTGCAGCCATAGCCCCGGCGTAGATCTCAGCCTCACAACTGGAGCCGAGAACAGAAGACGAGCGGGTAGCTCGCCACGAAACAGAGCCGGAACCAAGGCTGAAGGTGTAACCCTGTGACGACCGCTGCGTAGCCTGGTCGTCAGCCCAAGAAGCGTCCGCGTGCCCAGTGAGGACCACTGGACTCCGCCCTCCAAGCACTAGCCCCATGCCCGACGTACTGCACAAGTAGCGCAACACCCTCTTCGCTGCAGCCATGTGCTCTGGTCGGTGTCTCCCAGGAGCAACATAGCGTGCGAGAATGCTAAGAGGGTATGCAAGGTCAGGTCGTGTGCAGGTCATCAGGTACATGAGGCAGCCAACAAGCTCTGCATACGGGCCACTCGACTCTACGGACTCATCCGAAGGCAGAGCTGAGAGCGAGTGGCGAGTAGGCAGAGTAGTGGCCTGAGGCGAAGAGTACGTGAAGCCGAAGCGCTGAAGGACCTGCTGCACCATGTGTGACTAGGTCAGGGTAATGGTGCGGCGTGCTTTGTCCCGGGTGATCTGCAAGCCAAGGTAGCTGCGCAGTTCACCCAGGTCAGTGCACGTGTGTCTCTTCTGCAGCTCGGACTTCACGTAGGCGAGTCCAGTAGTGTCAGCAGTGGCAAAGACCAAGTCGTCGACGTACACGAGGATGTAGAACGGCGGCAGAGAGGTGTCGGTGCGCAGAAACAGCGACGGGTCGGCAGTAGAAGGAGCAAACCCAAGTGTCGCCAGCGTAGTCCTCAGTGTGTGGTGCCACTCACGTGGCGCCTGGCGGAGACCGTAGACTGGACGCCGGAGACTCCACTGGGTACCAGGAGGGAAAGACCCAGTGAAGCCAGGTGGGCGACGCAGCCAGATCTCCTCGTGCAGGCTGCCCTGCAAGAAAGCTGTGCTGAAGTCGAGAGAGTGCAGCTCGTAGTCACGGTGAGCAGCAACGTGCAGTAGTACCCGAAGAGTGGTCATCTTCGGGGTGGGGGAGAAGGTCTGAAAGTAGTCAACCCCCTGCCGCTGACTGAAGCCACGAGCCACGTAACGCGCCTTGAAGACAGGCGGAGAACCCGGTGGCCACTTCACCCTGAAAATCCACATGCCACTGACGATGTTCGCCCCAGGAGGGGGAACAGCGTCAACGTAGGTGCCTGTGGACTTCCAGGAAGCCATCTCTGCATCCATAGCTGCCTGCCACTGAGAGGAGTAGGGACCCTCTATCGCCTCCGCGTAAGAGCGCGGAGTCGGGATGTCAAGTGCATCCGGGTCTCCCTCAGGGGCTAGCAGTACAGACGCGAGATGAGGTGAAGCGGCGGCCAGACACTGGAACTCCTCCTGCCTGTCCTCAAGGACGTCCGTGCCAAGGGCGCACTCACCCCCGATGGACGGAGGACAGGCAGACTCAGACTCAGCGACAAGACTAGCAGCGTAGTCTAGACGACAGCGCGCAGCAAAGTCGAGGAGCTCAGTGACAAGGGCAGACGCAGCAGACGACTCAAAGGAAGGGTCAATGACAGCAGTAGCAAGGAGACGCGTGGCAGTAGGACTGGCAGCACGAAGAGAGTCCGACTCCGGGTCAGAAAGAGCAGGAAGAGAGAAAGCAGGAGGAGAAGGCAAAGGGGCACGCAGAGGAGCAGTGGACGGACGCAGAGACATCCGGTGCGTGCCAGGGACACGAGGAGAACACTGACGCGAACCGCGACCACTAGTGCGCGCAGTACGAACAGGCGACGCAGGACGAGACGCAGGCTCACGACGCTCAGTAAGACCTCCAGTCGGACCAGCGTAGGGAGAAGGAGCAGGCAAAGGGGAGGCATGCTGTAGCTGTGACTGTGACGAGACAGGCTGTGGACCCTCTAAGGGAGGAGGAGGAGGACCAGGAGAAGGTGTAAGACCAAGAACCTGCTGCAGGAGCGGAACGAAGTACCGTCGGGGCCGCGTGGCGACGCCAGAAACAGCAGGGACAGCACCGGTACCCCCAGCAGGAGTACCCGCTCCAGCAGCACCTCCAGCAGCTCCAGAACCTCCAGCAGCACCACCAGGAGCACTGCCATTCGGACCGCCAGCGGTAGTCTCAGCGCCAACACCCTCAGCAGCACCAGCTCCAGGAGAACCCTCAGACCTAGCAGCTCCAGCACCCACAGCACTAGCACCTCCGGGACGCTCGGCAGCAGCACCCTCTGCAGCCGAAGAACCTCCAGCACCAGCAGCACGCCTCCAGCGCCGAGCAACCCACTCACGCAGCTCCTGTAGGGAGAGTGGCTCTCGGCGAGACGAAGCACCGCCAGGCGGAGCACCCCCAGCCTCAGCACCCCCAGGCTCAGCACCCCCAGGCCCAGCACCCCCAGGCTCAGCACCCCCAGACTCAGTACCCCCAGGCTCAGCACCCCCAGGCTCAGCACCCCCAGGCTCAGCACCTCCAGACTCCGCACCCCCAGGCTCATCACCCCCAAGCGTAGTGCCTCCAGTCCCAGCACCCCCAAGCTCAGCTCCCGCAGGAGCACCAGAGTCACCAGTGACCTCGACAGGCTCGACCACGTCTACCTGGGACACACCTGAAGGGGCAGGACCCTGAGGGGGGAGGGGGTCTACCGGGGGGGGACCTGGTACCAAGAAGAGCGGGGGCAGGGGGAGAGACGGAGTGCGGTAGGGGAAGAGGCGGTAGTAGGGTACCGACTCGTTGAACGTGACGTCCTGGGAGGACAGAACACGTCGAGAGGTGGGGTGGTAGAACTGCCACCCAGGGGCGTCGGGGGGGAACCCCAGGAAGACGCAGGGAGCAGCGCGAGGGGACAGCTTGTCCGCAGACAAGTCGCGGACAAACGCCCGAGATCCCCAGACCCGGAACGCCGACGCATCCCCAACCTTCCCTGTCCACAGCAGGGCTGGGGAGGTCTCCGGCCTGGAGACCCTCGGGTGGAGGTTGATCTGATGCGCCGCGTACCTGACCGCAAACGGCCACAGAAAATGGGGGGCAGCCGCATGCATCATAGACGTACGAGTGACGTCCATGACCATGCCAATGCGGCGCTCTGCAATCCCGTTTTGATGCGGGGAGTCCGGAAGCATGAAGGTCTGGCGGATGCCTCGCGCACGACAGTAGGCACGCAGAAGGCCAGAGGAGAACTCTCCGCCTCTGTCCGAGTGCAGACGCAACACAGGAAAGTCCGAGCCAAAGCTCTGCCTGAGCTGGAGACGAGCTGCCCGGATCCAGTCGATCAGCACCTCAGTGACATCACCCTTGCTGCGCAAGGGGAAGACTGTGGTGTAACGCGAGTAGTCGTCAACCACCAACAGGAAGTAGCGCTCGTGACTGAGTCCACGGACGCGGGCAGGGCCCCACACGTCCATGTGAAGCGTCTGCAACGGAGCCTCTGTCGAAGGAAACTGGGAGGAGTGAGGGGCAG
Source organism: Closterium sp. NIES-65 (assembly GCA_948144175.1). Lineage (NCBI taxonomy): Eukaryota > Viridiplantae > Streptophyta > Zygnematophyceae > Desmidiales > Closteriaceae > Closterium > Closterium sp. NIES-65. The sequence goes on from CANXME010000905.1 coordinate 611,104, forward strand.
CACGCTGGCGCCCCTCAACACAGGGGACACAGGCAGGGCCAGGGCCCTGAGGAAGGGGAGGGAGGGACCGGGGGAGACCAGACACAAGAAGACGGGAGGCCATGCCTCTGAGCCGAAGCAGAGAGGGGTGGCCAAGGCGGTGGTGCCAGAGGAGGGTCTCGTGAGACGGACGGCGACACGAACAGGGGGCAGACTCAGGACCAGAACTGGACGCTGCAGCAAACACCTGACCAGACGAAGGGACTCTACCAGACTCAGCACCTGGAGGAGAAGCAGTGGTCAGTGTGTACAGGCTCGACCCTGGCTGACGTGTAAACGTAGCCAGGTGACGACCCGTGCTAGCCTCTGTGCAGTGCGTCACTCGCTGACAAGCAGGGGTGAACTGGTGGACTCCCGCATCCTGTAGGTCAGCACCACTCACCAAGTTCGTAGAGAACGAAGGGAGGTAGAGACCAGACAGGGTGCCAGAGGGAGCCGCCGGACACGGGAGGACTGTGGAGAAGCGAGACAGGACAGGACCCCCAGAGGGGTCAGCCAGGGAAACCGCAACCGGCCGACTAAACGGCGTGAGTGTGGTGCGGTCCCGAAAGAAGGAGCGAGACGCTCCAGAGTCAAGAGTGAAGGTGTGGGAGGCCGAAGCCGACGCAGTACCTGAGAGCGCAGACGCACTAGTACCTGAGAGAGCAGCCTCTCCAGCACCTGAGAGCACAGACGCACTGGCAGCTAGAGCAGAAGCCTCACCGGCACCTGGAGCAGCAGTACCAATGCCCGGGTCGGGCGGGAAACACCGGAAACAGTCACCCTCATCACTAATGGTCACAGCATACATGGCAGCAAGGATTGCATCAAAATCAAGATCAAAGATAGCTACACCAGCCTTAGACAGCTCTCCCCAGCGGGGGATCTCCGCGGCCTCCGGGAACTGCTGGCGCCAAGCGTCCGTCAGGCGGCCAAAGCAGCGCTGGGCGGTGTGGGTGCCCCCACACTGCTCTCCAGCGCGGTCGCCAGTGCGGAGAACGTAGGTGCAGTGACCAAAACCCCCACCGCGCTGACGCTGCGTGTACCACTCACGGAGCTGCTGAGGGGTGGGGACGTCGCGAGAACGCTGATGCTGCTGCTGCTGCTGCTGGCGCTGACCTCCCTCAGTGCTGCTCCGCTGTGAAGCCCCACTCCGACCACCTCCACCTCCGCCACCCCCGCCTCCGCCTCCACCACCCTTGCCTCCGCCTCCACCGCCGCCACCTCCGCCACCTCCGCTACCACCGCCACCGCCGCCGCCACCCCCGCCTCCACTGCCGCCACTAGCACCCCCACCCCCGCTACCACCTCCACCGCCACCCCCACTCCCTCCGCCGCCTCCACCTCCACCTCCACCGCCCCCACTGGCCCCACCCGCTCCCTTGCCCCCCTTGCCCTTGCCAGTGCGGCGTCTCCCGCTAGGGGCAGACGCCGCACCGACCGACTCAAGACCAACGAGGTCGGCCGCAGCGGCAGAGGCGACAGAGGGCAGGAGAGTGGAAGGAGAACACCCCTCAAAGATGGGGGCGCGGGGGTCACCTCGAGAGGCTCCTACAGCGACTATGCTCTTCTCTGCCGCAAGGAGGGCCTTCTCTAGGCTGTCGACTATGAGGGTGGTGGGACAGACTGCGAGGAAGTGGTCCCGGACTACACGAAGGGAGTCAGGGAGGCGAGTGACTAAGAAGTAGAGAGTGATGTACATGGGGGGGGGGGTTCTTGGCGCAGAAGTCAGCAGGAAGCGCAGCGCGGTAGCAAGTGTCACTAGTGCGGAGGTGTGTGATGAGATCAGCGACAGTGGGAAAGGCGGCAAGGTCAGGGAAGAGGAAGGGGAGCATGAGGCGGCTCAGTGCAGCAGTGGCAGGGGAGGAGTAGCGCGCAACTACAGCGTCGTACAAGGTCTGGGCACTCTTGTACTGGCTAAAGTGCGCGCGCTCAGCGGTAGGCAAGTGGCGACGCACGGCAAAACGTGCAGCAGCATCGCGCGTGGCCCACTGTGAGCGAACAGTGGCGTCAGCATCAGCAGCAGGGGATGGGACGGTGCCAGAGGTGAGGTCAAAGAGAGACAGACCGTCCGCCCTGTCGCACTGTAAAAACAGCTGCAGGTCGTCGAGCCAGACCTCGAAGTCTATGGCTCGACCCTCAGCGTCAAAAGCAAGGACACTAGGGGTAGCCATGACGACGACAGTGAAGCAGTGCAAGCAGTAGGGGAAGGGCACGCAGTGATAGCGGTACAGTGCTCACCGGGAAGGGCAGGTCGGGCGGCTCGGTAGAAAGGCGGCTCGGCTACTCAGCGACTCGGCTCCCGGGCGGCTCGGCTCCCAGGCGGCTCGGCGGTAGGGCGGCTCGGCTGCCGGGCGGCTCGGGTGCAAGGGCGGCTCGGCTGCACTGCTGCTCGGCAGTCCGGCGGCTCGGCTGCTGCAGCTGGGCGGCTCGGCTGCTGCAGTTGGGCGGTGTGAGAGCAAGGGGCGGCGGGGCCGTGAGTGCTGGGGCGGCGGGGCCGTGAGATCAGGGACGGCGAGGCCGCGTATCAGGGGCGTCAGGGCCGGGAGCGCTGAGGCGGCGGGGCCGCGTATCAGGGGCGGCGGGGCCGTGAGCGCTGGGACGGCGGGGCCACGAGATCAGGGGCGGCGGGGCCGGGAGCGCTGGGGCGGCGGGGCCGCGAGATCAGGGGCGGCGGGGCCGTGAGCGCTGGGGCGGCGGGGCCGTGAGATCAGGGACGGCGGGGCCGCGAGCGCTGGGGCGGCGGGGCCGCGTATCAGGGGCGGCGGGGCCGCGAGCGCTGGGGCGGCGGGGCCGAGAGATCAGGGGCGGCGGGGCCGTGAGCGCTGGGGCGGCGGGGCCGTGAGATCAGGGACGGCGGGGCCGCGAGCGCTTGGGCGGCGGGGCCGTGAGATCAAGGGCGGCGAGGGACGCGAGTTCAGGGGCGGCGGGGCCGCGTTCACTGGGTGGCGGGGCCGCGAGGGTAAGGCCGGCCGCTAGGGTGGCTCGGGGAAGGAGTGGCCCGAGGCGCGACTCGGGATGAGTGCGCTTCGGGCTGGAAAAAAAGTTTCGAGTGGTGGGCCCTAGGCACAGTTCCCACAGGGGAACCTGCTCGATACCATGAGGAAAACTGAACGAGAATGAGTGGACTATGAAATGAAGTGAGTACAAATATGAAACCCTAATTGGGTTGTACCCCCTATGGGATACCCCACTATAGCCTACAGAAATTAGTAAGCTATAATGTTCTGACACTAGGGGTGCAGCAGGGGGTGTGTGATAGGGGCGTAGGGCTGCTGGGGGAGGTTGAGTGGAGGCAGCCGTCGTGTCGTCAGCAGCACCAGTAGTCCGGAGGCTACAATCTCCGGTAGTCGCCAATCGCCTTTGGGTCAGTTGCTCGAGTCAGGAGGCTACAATCTCCGCTGAGCAGCCGCCCTAGTAGCAGCAGCCCCTGGAGCAGCCGCCCCAGTAGCAGCAGTACCTGGAGCAGCCGCCCCAGCAGCAGCATCCCCTGGAGCAGCCGCCCCAGCAGCAGCAGCCCCTGGAGCAGCCGCCCCAGCAGCAGCAGCCCCTGGAGCAGCCGCCCCAGCAGCACCAGCCCCTGCAGCAGCCGCCCTTGCAGCAGCAGCCCCAGCAGCAGCAGCCCCTGGAGCAGCCGCCCCAGCAGCAGCCCCTGGAGCAGCCGCCCCAGCAGCAGCAGCCCGTGGAGCAGCCGCCCCAGCAGCAGCAGCCCCTGGCCCCTGCAGCAGCCGCTCCTGGGGTGGGTGTGGGGGTGATGGTTGTGGGGGTGTTGGATATGCGTGCCGTCCACTCCTCCTCCTCCTCCTTCGTCTCCCATTGCTGCAGCTATCGCTGAGGGGGGTGGATGTGTGGGAGTCAGGGGTTTAGGGTTTAAGGGGGTGCTGTGGGTGTAGGGCTAGGGTTTGAACAGGGGGTGTGTGAGAGGGGCGTTGGGCAGCTGGGGGAGGTTGAGTAGAGGCAGCAGTCTTGTCGTCAGCAGCACCAGCAGTCCGGAGGCTACAATCTCCGGTAGTCGCCAGTCGCTTATGGGTCAGTTGCTCCTGCCGCTCGTCTATAGCCGCGGAGCCAGTTACTCCTGTAGTCCGGGCCCTTGCTTTGATAGCCACTGAGCCAGCAGCTCCTGTGTGTCTGCAGCTTCAGCAGTCGCCTCCCATCTTCTCGCCCCCACAGTCTCTCCTCCTCCTCACTTGCCCTCTGTGATAGCCTCTAGCTTTGCTTGCAATTGTGCACCTGCTCTATGATTGTGTGCTCTGCTGATTACACCCCACTTTGGCTATGGGGGTGTGTCAAAATGTTGTTATCTAGCTTGTAGTGGGGTGCTCTATAGTAAGTACAACCCTGTTAGGGTTTGTTATATGTATCCCAACTGCTGCCAGTGAAACCCCTCCTTTGTTCATTTCTCTCTTGCCTAGCTAGCTAAACCCTAGCTCTGGCTCCTCACTTTGCTTACTATTGTAACAAACGCCTCGTTCATGGTCATGTGAAATGTCGCTGGTGTGTTGGTCAGTCCGAAAGGCATCACGGTATACTCGAATGACCCGAACCTAGTCTGAAAAAGCTGTTTTGGCGCAGTCCGATGGTTCGACCCTAATCTGATGGTAACCTCCCCGCAAATCTATTTTCGAAAAAAACCTGTGCTGTTCGCGGTTGGTCGATCAGTTCGTCGGCGCGGGGAATGGGGTACCGCGACTCGACTGTTACCCTATTGAGCGCTCGGTAATCGATGCACATGCGAAACCCTCCGTCTTTTTTTTTGCGTGAACAGTATCGGTGCGGCGAACGGTGACGAGCTCGGTCGGATTAGTTTCTTCTCTAACAGGTATTCTAACTGCTTCCTTCGTTCGTCGAGCTCGGGCTGTGTCAGTCTAACCTGGCACTGTATAGTTGGCTATGCCCCCGATTCTAAATCTATTCGGTGGTCATGTGCTCGCTGAGGTGGCAGTCCTTCCGGTAAGTCGTCGGGAAAAATCCTGGAGTATCGTTTCAATAGTTCCTGTAATTCGGGCGGTAATACTGCTAACAGTTTCTGAAAATTGCTCGGCTGCTCTGCTTCTTCTACTACGGCAATGTCCACTGCGTACACGTCAGCTCCAGCGGCAACTGCCCGTTTCATCGTGATGGCGTTGACGTGGACCGTTAAAGACTCAGGCGACTGCTAGCGGGGTAGTTCGATCCAATTACTATTACTTCCCACAGTGTAGCTTCCTGTCGTCCAGCTAATTCTCGGGTTATATCATCGCAGCCAATCACGTCCCAGTAAAATGTCATGCCCATCAAGTGTCGTCGCGAGCATTTCCTGTGTAAACCCGAAGTTTCCCCCGCAGCAAACTTTTACCCTTTCCACCTCCCATTTGGCCAGCGGCATGGCGTCAACTAAGCTTGCGTCGATCTCTGGTAAGCACCGGCTGAGTGTCAGTTGCAGTTTCTGTGGGATTGCGGTATTAACTAAACCATGGCATGCTCCTCCGTCGATAAAAATCTTCACTACTGCTCCTTCAATTTTCCCGTGGATCAGTACTGGGCAATCCGTCGCTACCCTCCTTATTCATCCGAGCCCGATCGATGGCATGAATTGGTACTGTGACTCGGTGAGGGTCGGTGGGGTTGGGCGAGCAGGCAGTCTCGTCAGTAGTTGGCCCGGCTCCTACTGACTGCTGGCGTTTCCCTGCCTCTGAGACTCCCTCCCCTGCTCTGCTCCGCGGCGCCTCAGCTCCTCTGGGCATTCGCTCTTGCGATGGCCCGGCCTATTGCAAGCAAAGCAGCGCCCCTTAAACGGGTGCGGCAACTGCATTCGTCGCAACGGGGTGAACGGTGGCGTGCTCGATCGGTCCCTCAGGACGATGTTCGTATTAGGACCCCGGTGTCAGAAACAAGAAGTGATTGAACTAAAAACATTGGTTGTGCAAGTAGGAAACCCTAGAGTATCGTACCCACTAAAGGCTAACCCAATATAGCCTACACAGCAATAACATATATAATGTTTGACACACCCCCATAGGCTAAGTGGGGTAGAGCAACAAGTCACAAGACCAGTCAAGAAAGAAAACGCAAGCTCAGGGTGGATCACAAAGTCACCACACATACTGAGCACAAGCAAAGGGCCACAAGCCCAGTTCACATACAGAGGCATATATGCAACACAAACATCACAGTGATCTCTACCTATCAATGCAGGTCTATATATATAGATCACAGTACAGACAATGTCTACAATAAGTGAGGAAAAGAGGGCACAAGCCCTAACAAAGTGCAAAAACGCTGATGATCACCAGACTGAGGTGCCTTGGTGGATATATCAGCAGTGTTGGCCTGAGTGGCCACGTAACGCAGACAAAGCTGACCACGCTCCTGCAACTCTCAAGCCAGGAAGTAACCTAGAGCGATGTGCTTCATTCTGTGCTCCAGTCTGTGCTCCTCACACAAGGCAATGGCAGCCTTGTTGTCGACGTACAGCACTGGAGGAGAACGAGGCCGCTCTCCTAGGTTGGTCAGCAGGTAGGTGAGCAAGCGTAACTCCTGTGCAGCCATGGCTGTGGCTTAGATCTCAGCCTCACAACTGGAGCTGAGAACTGAAGACGAACGCGTAGAATGCCACGAAACTGAGCCAGAGCCAAGACTGAAGATGTAACCCTGTGACGACCGCTGAGTAGCCTGGTCCTCAACCCAAGAAGCGTCTGAGTGCCCGATGAGAACAACTGAGCTCCTCCCTCCAAGCAGGAGCCCCATGCCCGATGTACTCACAATTAGCGCAATACCCTCTTTGCAGCATCCCAGTGCACCTCGGTGCCTACCAGGAGCCACGTAGCAGGCCGGAAGGCCAACAGGGTATGAGTGAGGATCTAGGATCGAGCTCAGAAAAGAGAATTGTAATTGAATTGAATTGAATGATCACCTGGGTACAACACGAGGCTATGTATAGGCTCGACACAAGGCTCCGTAACCAGTTGTTACGCGAAGGTTCCGCGGGCCGCGAAGCGTCCCGAACAGATCCTTACCGAATTCGGTAGAAGGCAATTCGGTGGCAGCCAAAAAGCCAGAATTCGGTGCACGCAACCTAGCTCGGTGCTATAACTATAATAAAATATAGGAAAGCACCTAGCCTAGGAAATCGAGCAATTCATGCATGCATATAATTATCCTATGCTAGAAATAGCATAATAAAGTAAGGCAAGCAAGCATGGCTGGCATAAGCCGTCGTACTCTCACACGTCCCCCCCTCAAAGCTGGGTGGCGTGAGATACACCCTGCTTGACAAGATAGTCCTTGAGAGCACGGCATGCATTGCCCATATCAGCTTCTGCAACCCAACTGTCCTCAGTGGGGTCGTATCCCTTCCAACGTATCAGGAACTCGAGGGTCTTGCCGCCGCGGCGCCGATGAGAGAGAACGCACTCAATCTCGTACTCGGGTTCATCCTGCACAAGAACAGGTGGAGGTGGCGGTAGCTGCCGTCCCTGGAACTGTTGGTTGGGGTCCTTGTAGGGTTTCAGTAGCTGCACATGGAAAGCATTGAGAAGCTTCCAAGTAGTAGGTAAGCGCAAGCGGAATGTAACTGGTGTCATCTGTGCCTCAACGAGAAAAGGACCACAGAAGCGAGGCCAGAGTTTGGATGGGAGGTGAGACAGGTTCAAGTTGCGTGTATCAAGAAGCACCTGATCTCCGACTGCTACTGAGTGGTTTCTTCGCTGACGATCGGCATACTGCTTCTGGGAGTTCTGCATCGTGGTGAGTCGTCGCTGAGTCTTCTACCATAGCTGCTGCATGGTGGTGACAAAGTCATGTGCGGCTTGGACGTGTGCCGGTGTGGTAGGCTGCTATGGTGTGAGTGGTTCCCGTCCGTAACACACGAAGAAAGGAGTTTTCCCTGTGGCCGCAAGTAAGGCGTTGTTGTAAGCGAACTCTAGGGTCGAGAACTGTGTGTCCCAGTGGCTGACGTCGTCCTTGCAAGCTTTGCGCAGTAACTGTTCAACCACTTGATTGAGTCGCTTTGTTTGTCCGTCAGTCTTGGGGTGGTATGGTGAAGACATTGCAAGCTTTGTCCCCAACAGTCCCATGAGCTCCTTCCAGAACTTACTTGTGAATTTTGGGTCTTTTTCTGAGATGAGTGTAGCGGGGATGCCGTGGATGGTGATTATGCGGTCGAAGAAGAGGCGAGCAATTGCTTCAGCTGTAGCTGTGGCGTTGGTCGGTATGAAGTGACCCATTTTGGAGAAATTATCAATGACTACGAGGATGGAATCGTGCCCCCGTGAGGTCGAAGGAAGTTCTATGATGAAGTCGAGGCTAACGACCTGCCATGGCTGCTCCTGTATGGGTGGAGGCTAAAGTAACCCTGCTTTTTTCTGTTTGCTGCTCTTCATCCGCTGGCACGTGTCGCAAGAGGTGACGAACTGCTTTGAGAATTGAGGAATGAAATGAACTAGCAAGCAGGTGGGTACAAGCAGGAAAACCTAGCAGTGTTGTACCCTATAATGTCTACCCCAGTATAGCCTACATAGACTATAGCATAAGAGTTTGACAGCTGCTGCACGTCTGCTGCCATTCCGGGCCAGTAGTAATACTTCGCTATCCCTGCTAACATCTTGTTGCTCCCGAAATGTCCAGCGTAAGGTACGTCGTGAAACTCCTCCAATAGGATCTGCCGTAGCCAGGAGTAATTCGGTACCCAAATCTTTCCTGAACCCTTCCTTACAGCTAAGTCTTTCTCCCACTTTAACAACTTCTTGGTCTGTGTTGTAGCGAGTTTTGCGTCCACGGATGCCTACTACATGTCCGGGGCAGCTCAACGCGTCTGCCTTGTTGCTTAGCCCTGGCTTGTAGACGATGCTGTAGTGGAAGTGAGTTTCTAGGAAGTCCACCCACCGCACCTCTCGTCGTGAGAGTGTCGGCTGCGACTTCAGGTATTTGCGACTGCAGTGGTCAGTATAGACTGTGGTCTTGGCTCCCTCTAGGTGACACCTCCATGCCTTGAAGGCTATGACTAACGCTAAGGCTTCCTTGTCGTGGATGGGGTAGTTTAATTCTGCTCCGTGTAGCTTATTACTAAGGTAGGCGATGGGCTGCAAACTGCGTTTGTGATGCTGCATCAGTACTGCTCCGACTGCTTGGTCACTAGCGTCTGCTTCCACCACGTAGTCTCTGTCTGGATCCGGTAGGATGAGTATTGGCGCTGTAGTCAGTGCTGTCTGTTTGTTCAGTGCGCGGTAGTCGATGCACATCCGTAAGCTAGCGTCTGGCTTTGGAGTAAGGAGAACTGGTGCACCGTAGGGAGAGGTGGATGGGCGGATCAGTTGTCTGTCCAATAGATACTCTATCTGTTTTTTCATGTCTGTCTGTTCAGTCGGACTCAGACGCTATGGTGCACGTGAGTCGGGTTTCGCACCTGGTTTCTCCACGATCTCGTGCTCGTGGGTGCGTGCTGGAGGTACGCCAGCGGGTAGGTCGTCGGGCATTATATCCTTGTACTACTCCAAGACCTCCTCCTCTACTGATGCCATAACCAGTGCTAAGTAGCTTGTGTTACTCTCGTTTACTGTCTGTTCGAACCGTGCCAGTGTCGTTTTAGGAACGCTCCCTGTATCCGTCCAGCTTCGCAGCTCCACTCGTTTCCCGTTATTGTAGATGCACGTTTTCCGGTTGACCCAGTCGATCTCGGGGTTTAACCGCTTCACAAAATCTCGCCCCAAGATGAATTCTAATCCCTTGATGTTCGTGATCGGCAACGCCGGCTTCCACCTCAATGCCCCTATCTGCAGCTGCAGTGTTGACTTGCCGTGGATGGGAATCTTCGTACCGTCCACCATCGTTGCTGTAAATTGGGTTTCTTCTGAGGATTCTCCAATTTTCTTCAACGTCCCGCGGTCGCACACCGAGTGGGACGCACCACTGTCCACCAGGGCCTGGAGGCGACGCTCGTTGCAGATCACCTCGAGTACTAGTGGTTGCTGCTGCTCCGAGTATCCATAGATGGTATCGCTTATAGGATCGTAGGGTACGTCAAATATGTTATCCCTAGGTCCTGCGCTCGAAGATGCAGCTTTAGTATCACTTTTTGTCAGTAGAGCTGCACTGTGAGATCCCCGATTGATCCTTGGGGGGTTACAGGCATGTTAGCCTGGGGGGTTATGGGCGCACTGACCCGCTACTGAAACAAGCCCTTTTATCCCAATGGTCTAGTGATTGGGATTCTGACATGGTATCAGAGCGGTCTCGGGTTCGAATCCCGGTGTATGCACATGCAGGCCGTTGCCGCTGTGCTCAGTCCTGGGCCTCCCAGTGTGGGAGGGTGTCAGTAGAGCTGCACTGTGAGATCCCCGATTGATCCTTGGGGGGTTACAGGCATGTTAGCCTGGGGGGTTATGGGCGCACTGACCCGCTACTGAAACAAGCCCTTTTATCCCAATGGTCTAGTGGTTGGGATTCTGACACTTTTCAACTGGGAAAGGCTAGAAGGATTTATCCGAGGCCGATTCGGCTTCTCTAGGGCCTGGAACCTTCCACTAAGCCTTTGCAGCTGTGTAGGCTTCATCCGTGGGGAACAAGGAGCCTTTAAACAGTGCTGCTGGGAGAGAATGTTAACTCCTCGGAACGCTCGACCCGTATTAGCGCTCTGGGGTAGGGTCCCCATAATGCCCGGTACCGGTTTAATTTCTGACTCTCCCTTAATGAAGGCTTGAAACCCACGAGAAGTAATATTCTTACTTGTCAGGGTATGCGGCTGGAGTTTCCCGGTCGGTGCAGGGTCTTGTTTCGCGGATCCTCCATTAGTCTCGGCGATTTCCCCTGGTGCCGGCTGGTCGTGACGCTTTAAATTTGCGCCACCATATTCTCCTTTTTTCGCCCTCTCCGAAGTTGCCACGTTGTCCGTTTTCTGCTTTGGGGGTGCCGCACTGTTCTTGTCCTTCAGCTCCGCACACCTTCTCTTCATTTTCCAACACGCCAAGATACGATGTCCTGTAGCGCCGCAAAATTTGCACGTCTCATTATTTGCTAGCCGCTGCTCCACATCGCCCTCGTCGTTCTCCATCGGGTCAGCAGTCGTGGGTGGTGCCAATCGCCCCATGCCACTAGTTGGCTTGTTGCGTCGTGTTCCGTAGTAGCTACTGTTCAACTTGTCGAACTCTTCGATCAGTGCTGCCGGAAACTGCGTCCACTTCCCCTCTCCTTGGACTATTCTGTTGTTGATCCACTCTAGAGCTGGGCCTCGTAACAGTGTTGTTGCGAGCCGTATGCGCATTGCGTCTTTTGTCGGGGTCGTGCATCGAACGGCTTCGAAATAAATTTCAAGTTCAGCTACAAATCGACGAACGTCGTTCCTTTTTACTGTAGGATCAAACGCCTCCGGTAGCCTCGGCTTCTCGGCTTCGAGGTTAACTATAGCTGCTGCCGTTGTCGCATGTAGAATTGTCGGTGTTGCCGCTGCTGCTGCTGCTGCTGCTACTGTTGTCGCTGCTGCTGTGGCGGTTGCCGACTGGTTTGCAAGGAGTTTTTCGAGTCGTGGGAGCGCCGCATGTATTTGCTTATGCTCAGCACGTAGCTCCGCTATTTTCTGTGCTAAAATATCTCCTTTTCCCTCCATTTGGCGATTTACAGGAAGATGCGCGACGAAAATAATCGAATTCTAGGTGGTGGTCGGCTTACTGCGAGTCAAGCTGACTACTCCAACTCCAGCACCAGCAGCACCTCCAGTAGCACCAGCTCCAGCAGCTCCGGCTCCAGCAGAACCCCCATTCCCAGCAGCTCCAGTACCTCCAGCCGCACCAGGGCCTCCAGCGAGCGGCACCCCAGTGCTAAGAGCGCCGCTCCGGAGGCTGCAGCGGCGAGCGTACCACTCACGCAGTCGCTGTGGGGAGGGAGGCGCCGGCTGCGACACAGTGCCCGAAGCACCACCAGCTCCAACACCGGTAGAACCTGCAGCTCTAGCAGCCCTACACCGAAGGTTGTAACGCTGAGAGTACCACTCACGCAACTGCTGTGAAGAGGGAGTGTCACCAAGCGCAGGACGATCAGTGTCAGCTCTCGCAGGCTCAGCACCCCAAGGCTTAGCACCCTCTGTCTCAGCACCCCGAGGCTCAGCACCCCCGGTCTCAGTACCCCCACGCTCAGCACCCCCAGGCTCAGCACCCTCAGTCTCAGCACCCCCAGGCTCAGCACCCCCAGACGTTGTACCCCTTATAGGACCAGAGTCGACAGCTACCTCGACCGGGTCTACCTGGGAAACACGTGAGGGAGCAGGACCCTGGGGAGGGAGGGGGTCTACCGAAGTAGCACCTTGCGTGAGGAAGAGCGGCGGTGGGGGAAGCGGCGCAGTGCGGTAGGGGAACAGATGGTAGAAGGGTACCGACTCGTCAAAAGTGACGTCCTGAGAGGGGAAGACACGACGCGAGGTGGGGGGTAAAACTGCCAGCCAGGCGCGGCAGGGTCAAAGCCAAGAAAGACGCAGGGAACGGCACGGAAGGAGAGCTTGTCCGCGGACGTATCGTGGACAAAGGCTCGACATCCCCAGACTCGGAACACTGACGCATCGCCATCCTTCCCCGTCCAACGCAGTGTGGGCGAGGTCTCTGGAGCAGAGACACGGGGCCAGAGGTTGAGCTGATGCGCAGCTTACTGAACTATAAAAGACCACAGAAAATGGGGGGCAGCCGCATGGATCATGGAGGTACGAGCGACCTCCATGACTAAGCCGATGTGGCGCTCAGCAATCCCATTCTGCTGTGGAGAGGCCGGAAGAGTGAACGTCTGGCGGATGCTGTGCTCCGCACAGTAGGCTGCCAAGAGGTCGGAGGAAAACTCACCACCTCGGTCATAGTGCAGACGCAGGACTGGAAAGTCCGAATGGAACCGCTCGCAGAGCTGGAGACGAGCAGCGCGGATCCAAGGGATCAAAACATCAGGGACCTCTCCCTTGGTACGCAAGGGGAAGACCGTGGTGAAGCGCGTGTAGTCGTCGACGACCAGCAGGAAGTACCGCTCGTGGCCCTGTCCACGGACGCGGGCTGGGCCCCACACGTCGAGGTGGAGAGTCTGCAGAGGAGCCTCTATGGGAGGGAACGAGGAGTGAGAAGTGGTGCGCTGCTGCCCCTCGACACAGGGAAGACAGGGAGGAGCAGGCAAGGGTGGGAGAGGAGGGAGAACCCTGGGAAGACCAGAGACAAGGTACCGTGAGTGCATGCCGCAAAGGCGCTGCACGGAAGGGTGACCAAGGCGGTGGTGCCAGAGGACTGTCTGGTGCGACAGGGTGCGACACGAGCAGGGGGTTGACAGCTGATCTGACACTGACGCTGACGCAGCTACCTGAGGGGACTCAGTGGTCAGTGTGTACAGGTCCGACCCCGGCTGCCGAGTAAAGTTAGTCAGGCGGTGACCCGTCCGAGCACACGTACAGTGGGTCATACGCTCATAGGCAGGGGTGAACTGGTGAACACCCCCGTCCTTGAGAGCAAAACCTGCCACCAAGTTCGTCAAGAACGATGGGAGGTAAGGACCTGACAGGGTGCCGGCCGGAACCACTAGACAAGGGAGGACAGTGGAGGAGGTCGCAAGGACTGGGCCCCCAGAGGGGTCAGCGAGAGAGACAGCAACTGGCCAAGCTAGCTGCTCAAGAAGAGTGCGGTCACGAAAGAAACAACGGGAAGCACCCGAGTCCAGTGTGAAGGTGTGTAGTGCCTCAATACACGAAGTAGCACCTGGAGCAGCAGACTCACTAGCACCTAGAGCAGTAGCCTCACCAGGACCTAGGGCAGCAGACGCACTAGCACCTAGAGCAGCTGTCTTACTGGTCCCAATGCCCGGGTCGGGCGGTACACTCAGGTAGCAGTCACCCTCAACACTAATAGTCAATGCATACATAGCAGCAAGGATAGCATCAAAATCAAGACCACAGATATCAATTCCCTTCTTAAGCAGATTAGTCGAGTGGGGCAGCTCATAGGCGTCAGGGAACAACTAGCGCCAGGCGTCATCGAGGCGAAAGAAACAGCGCTGCGCCGTGTGAAACCTCCCACAGGTCTGGCCAGTGCGGTCACCTGTGCGGATGACGTACGGGCACGTACCTCCAACCCCAGGACCCCCACGCTGAAATTACCACTCACGGAGCTGCTGGGACGACGGGATCTCGCTGGGACGCTGCTGCTGCTGCCTCTGGCCACCTCTAATCCCCCCACGCTGCACCGCTCCACCACGCCCGCCACTGTCTCCACTACCGCCACCACTGCCACCACCACCCCCGCCACCACTGCCGCCACCACCCCCGGCTCCGCCACTGACCCCCCCACCACCAGCACCACTCCCACGACCGCCACCACCCCCGCCGCCTCCACCCCCTTCACCACCGCCGCCCCCGCCGCCACCACCGCCACCCCTGCCCCCCTTGCCCCTACCGCCCTTGCGCCTCCCACTAGGAGCAGACGCAGCCCCGACCCCCTCAGCACTGAGGTAATCGACAGCAGCAGCAGATGCAATGGAGGGGAGGAGGGGGACGGGGGAGCACCCCTCAGAGAAGGGAGTGCGAGGATCGCCACGAGAGGCACCTACAGCTACAATGCTCTTCTCAGCGGCTAGGATTTCCTTCTCGAGCAGGTCGACAGTGAGGTCGGTAGGGGAGAGGGCGAGAAAGTGGTCCCATACAATGCGAAGGGAGTCAGGGAGGCGGGTGACTAGGTGATAGAGTGTGAGGTACATCGGGGGAGGGCTCTTGGCTAGGAAATCGGGGGGAAGCGCGGCACGGTAGTGAAGATCACTAGTACGGAGGTGCGTCATGAGGTCAACTACAGTGGCAAAAGCAGACGGATCGAGGAAGAGATACGGCAGTGAGAGATGGCCAATCGCAGCAGTAGCAGGGGAGGAGTAGCGTGCAACTACAGCGTCATACAGCCCCTTAGCGGTCTTATGCTGGCCAAAGTGCTCGCGCTCATATAACGGTAGGTGGCTACGAACGACTAGGCGAGCATTGTGAAGAATGAGGAATGGATCAACTGATAAAGGGGTGGATACAATTAGAAAAACCTAGAAATGTTGTACCCCATATAGTCTACCCCACTACAGCCTACACAAAGTATAGCATATAAGTTTGACACACCCCCATAGGCAAAGTGGGGGAGAACAAGAGGTCACAAGACCAGTCAAGCAAAGCAAAGCAAGCTCAGGGTGGATCACAACGTCACCACACAGTCAGAGCACAAGAGCAAGGCCACAAGGCCAGTTCACATGCAAGATCATATATAAAGGTAAACAGGCAAGGGCAGATATAGAAAGATCACAGTACAAGCAAGGTCAAGAAGTGAGCAAGTGAGGCCAAGTAGGCACAAGACCTAGCATCGTACAGAAGCGCTAATGATCACCAGGCGGAAGTGCCTTGGTAAAGATATCAGCAGTGTTGGCCTCAGAGGCCACGTAAGCAAGGCGCAGCTGACCACGCTGTTGCAGCTCACGAGCAAGGAAGTAGCGAAGTGCAATGTGCTTCGTTCTGTGCTCCAGTCTGTGCTCCCGACACAAGGCCAGCATAGCCTTGTTGTCTACGTACAGAACTGGAGGAGAACGAGGCGGCTCTCCTAGGTCAGTCAGCAGGTAGGTGAGCCGACGTAACTCCTGTGCAGCCATGGCCCCCGCGTAGATCTCAGCCTCACAGCTGGAGGCGAGAACAGAAGACGAGCAGGTAGACCGCCACGAAACAGAGTCGGAACCAAGGCTGCAGGTGTAACCCTGTAACGACCGCTGCAGAGCCTGGTCGTCAGCCCAAGAAGCGTCTGCGTGACCTGTGAGGACCACTTGACGTCGCCCTCCAAGCACTAGCCCCATGCCCGACGTACTGCACAAGTAGCGCAACACCCCATTCGCTGCAGCCATGTGCTCTGGTCGGTGTCTCCCAGGAGCAACATAGCGTGCCAAGATGCTAAGAGGGTATGCAAGGTCAGGTCGTGTGCAAGTCATCAGGTACATGAGGCGGCCAACAAGCTCTGGGTATGGGCCACTCGGCTCTACAGACTCATCCGAAGGAAGAGCTAAGAGCGAGTGGCGAGTAGACAGAGGAGTCGCCTGAGGCAATGAGTATGTGAAGTCGAAGCGCTGAAGGACCTGCTGCACCATGTGTGACTGGGTCGGGGTAATGGTGCGCTGTGCTCTGTCCCGGGTGATCTGCAATCCAAGATAGCTGCGCAGTTCACCCAGGTATGTGCACGTGTGTCTCTTCTGCACCTCGGACTTCACGTGGGCGAGTCCAGCAGTGTCAGTAGTCCCAAAGACCAAGTCCTCGACGTACACGAGGATGTAGAACGGCGGCAAAGAGGTGTCGATGCATAGAAACAACGACGGATCGGCTGTAGAAGGAGCAAACCCAAGAGCCGCAAGTGTAGTCCTCAGTGTGTCGTGCCACTCATGGGGCGCCCAGCGGAGATTGTAGAGTGGCCGCCGGAGGATCCATTGGGTACCAGGAGGAAACGACCCAGTGAAGCCAGGTGGGTGGCGCAGCCAGATCTCCTCGTGAAGGGTGCCCAGCAGGAAAGCTGTGTTGAAGTCAAGAGAGTGAAGCTCGTAGTCGTGCTGAGCAACTATGTGCAGCAGCACCCGAAGAGTGGTCATCTTCGGGGTGGGAGAGAAGGTCTGAAAGTAGTCAACTCCTTGCCACTCACTGAAGCCTCGAGCCACGTAACGCGCCTTGAAGACTGGCGGAGAACCCGGCGGCCGCTTCACCCTGAAGATCCACATGCCACTGACGATGTTCGCCCTAGGTGAGGGAACCTCGTCGACAAAGGTGCCTGTGGACTTCCAGGAAGTCAACTCTACATCCATGGCTGCCTGCCGCTGAGAGGAGTAGGGACCCTTGATCGCCTCAGCGTACGATCGAGGAGTCGGGATGTCTGGTGCATCTGGGTCTCCCTCAGGGGCAATCAGCGTGCAAAACAGTGGAACTCCTCCAGCCTGTCCTCAAGGACGTCCGTGCTAAGAGCACACTCACCCCCGACGGACGGAGGACAGATAGACTCAGACTCAACAACAAGACTATTAGCGTAGTCTAGACGAAAACGAGCAGCAAAGTCGACAAGCTCAGCAACTAGGGCCGACGCAGAAGTGGACTCAAAGGAAGGGTCAGTGATAATAGTAGCCAGGAGATGCGTGACAGTAGGACTGGCAGCACGAAGAGAGTCAGACTGCAGGTCAGCAAGAACAGGAAGAGAGGACTCTAGAGCAGACGGCAACGGGACACGCAGAGGAGCAGTGGAAGGACGAAGTGCCATCTGGTGTGTGCCGGGGACCGCAGGAGGACGCGGACGCGCAGTACGACCACTAGTGCGAGCAGCACGAATAGGCGACGCAGGACGAGACGCAGGCTCACGACGCTCAGCAAGACCTCCAATAGGACCAGTGTAGGGAGAAGGAGCAGGCAGAGGGGAGGCGGGCTGTAACTGTGACTGCGACTGGGCAGGTTGTGGACACTCTAAGGGAGAAGCAGGACCTGTAGAAGGCGGGAGACCAAGAACCTGCTCAAGGAGCGGAACGAAGTACGGCCGCGGCCGCGGAGCGCCTCCAGAAACAGCAGGGACAGCACAAGTTCCCCCAGCAGCACCACCAGCGCCAGCAGCACCTCCAGCTCCAGCAGCGCCAGCTCCAGCACCTTCAGAAGCACCAGCGTCGACATCCCCTGCAGCTCTAGCTCCAGCAGCTCCAGCAGCACCTACTCCAGTTGGATCCACAGCTCCCGTACCGCGAGCAGCTCCAGCAGTACGTCCAGCAGGACCAACTCCAGCAGCTCCAGCAGCACCCTTATTCTCAGCAGCTCCAGTACCGTCAGTACGAGCACTTCCAGGACCGCAGCAACAGTAGCACCTCCAGCTCCAGCAACACGGCTCCAGCGCCGGGTAAACCTTTCTCGCAGCTCTTGTAGACGCAGGGGGAAGCCAAGGAAGATGCAGGGAACAGCACGGGGGGACAGCTTGTCCGAAGACAAGTCTCGGACAAACGCCCGAGATCCCCAGACCCGAAACGCAGACGCATCGACAACCTTCCCCGTCCACCGCAAGGTGGGGGAGGTCTCTTGCAAGGAGACCCGGAGCTGAAGGTTGAGCTGATGCGCTGCGCTGCAAACGGCCACAGAAAATGGGGGGCAGCCGCATGGATCATGGACGTACGAGCGACGTCCATGACCATGCCAATGTGGCGCTCAGCAATCCCATTTTGCTGTGGAGAGGCCGGAAGCGTGAAGGTATGGTGGATGCCCTGTGCACGACAGAAGGCTCCCAGACGGGCACAGGAAAACTCCCCGCCCGTGTCAGAGTGCAGACGCGGACTAGAAAGTCCGAGCCAAAACTCTCTCTGAGATGGAGACGAGCTACGCGGATCCAGTCAATCAACACCTCAGTGACGTCACCCTTGCTGCGCAAGGGGAACACCGTGGTGTAACGCGAGTAGTCGTCAACCACCAACAGGAAGTAACGCCCGTGACACTGGCCACGGACACGCGCGGGGCCCCACACGTCCATGTGAATAGTCTGTAGCGGAGCCTCTATCGGAGGAAACTCGGAGGAGTGAGGAGCGGCACGCTGCCGCCCCTCGACGCAGGGAATGCAGGTAGGGGCAGGCCCCGGAGGTATGGGAGGGAGGGACCGGGGGAGACCAGAGACAAGGACACGGGAGGCCATGCCTCGGAGACGAGGCAGGGAGGGGTGACCAAGGCGGTGGTGCAAAAGGAGAGTCTGGTGGGACGGGAGTCAACACGAGCAGGGAGCAGACTTAGGACAAGACCTGGACGCTGCAGCAGACACCTGACTCGACGCAGCTACCTGACCAGACTCAGCAACGGGAGGAGACTCGGTAGTCAGTGTGTACAGGCTCGACCCCGGCCGACGGGTAAACGTGGCCAAGTTTCGGCCCGTCCGAGCACACGTACAGTGGGTCACCCGCTGACTCGCAGGAGTGAACTGGTCAACCCCCCCATCCTGTAGATCAGCTCCACTCACCAAGTTGGTAGAGAACGAGGGGAGGTAGAGACCTGACAGGGTGCCAGAGGGGGCTGCCGGACACGGTAAGATAGTGGAGAAGCGAGCAAGGATAGGACCCCCAGAGGGGTCCGCCAGGGAGACTGCAACCGGCCGACTAAGCGGCGAAAGCGTAGTGCGGTCTCGAAAGAATGAGCGGGAAGCACCCGAGTCAAGGGTGAAGGTGTGTAAGGCCTGAGTCGACGTGGAACCTGAGAAAGCAGACTCACCAGCACCTGGGGCAGCAGACGCACTAGCACCTACAACAGCAGCCTCACCAGCACCTAGAGCAGCAGCCTCAATGTCCGGGTCACGCGGAACACACAGGTAACAGTCACCCTCATCACTAGTAGACAGAGCATACATGGCAGCAAGAATAGCATCATAGTCAAGATCAAAGATAGCAACCCCCGCCCTAGACAGCTCTTCCTAGCGAGGGATCTCAGTGGCGTCAGGGAACTGGTGACGCTACGCGTCCTTCAGGCGGCCGAAGCAGCGCTGGGTGGAGTGCGGCCCCCCGCACTGCTCACCAGCGTGGTCGCCGGTACGGAGGACGTAGGTGCAGGGACCAATACCCCCACCTTGCTGACGCCCAGCGTACCACTCACAAAGCTGCTGGGGGAACGGGGTCTCACGACTGCGCTGCTGCTACTGGCGCGGACCACCACTGGAACCACTCCTCTGCGTAGAGCCGCGACCAGCTCCACCGCCGCCGCCGCCGCCTCCGCCACCTCCGCCGCCTCCGCCACCACCGCTGCCTCCGCTCCCTCCGCCACCGCCACCGCCACCGCCTTCTCCGCCTCCACTGCTGCCACCGACACCTCCACCCCCGCCACCACTCCCACCACTACCCCCACCCCCTCCACTGCCTCCATCACCACCTCCATCGCCCCCTCCAGCCCCTCCAGCGCCCTTGCCCCCCTTGCCCTTGCCGGTGCGGCGTCTCCCGCTAGGGGCAGACGCAGCGCCGACCGACTCGAAGCCAGCGAGGTCGGCTGTAGCAGCACAAGCAACAGAGGGCAAGAGGGGGGAGGGGGAACACCCCTCAAAGGCGGGGGTGCGAGGGTCACCACGAGAGGCTCCTACAGCAACTATGCTCTTCTCTGCTGCTAGGAGGCGCTCCTTGAGGAGGTCAACGGTGAGTGTGGTGGGGCAAACTGAGAGGAAGTGGTCCCTGACTAAGCGAAGGGAGTCAGGGAGCCGGGTGACTATGTAGTAGAGGGTGATGTAGATGGGGGGGGGGTTCTTGGCACAGAATTCAGCGGGATGCGCAGCGCGGTAGCGAGTGTCGCTAGTGGGAAGGTGCGTAATAAGGTCAGCGATTGTGGGAAAGGCAGTAAGTTAAGGGAACAGGTACGGTAGAATGAGGCGGCTAAGAGCAGCACTGGCAGAGGAAGAGTAGCGTGCAACTACAGCGTCGTACAAGGTCTTAGCACTCTTGTACTGACTAAAGTGCGCACGCTCAGCGGTCGGTAAGTGGCAACGCACAGAAAGACGGGCAGCAGCATCGCGTGTGGCCCACTGTGAGCGAATAGTGCTGTCAGCAGTAGCAGGCGGGGCAGGAGAGGCACCAGAGGTGAGATCAAACAGGGAGAGTCTATCTGCCCTATCACACTGTAGGAAGAGCTTGAGGTTATCGACCCAGACCTCAAAGTCAACAGCACGACCCTAAGCATCAAAGGTAAGGACACTGGGGGTAGCCATGACAGCAGTCATCTAGCAGGGAGTGCTCTCACCAGTCCGGGCGGGTAGGGCCGGTGCTCGCTGGTAGGAGCAGTGGCGGCTGGGCGGCTTGGCTGCTGGGCGGCTCGGCGGCTCGGCGGTTTGGTGGCTCAGCGGCTCGGCGGCTCGGCTGCTGGGCGGCTCGGGTGCTGGGCGGCTCGGCTGCTTGGTGGCTCGGCGGCGGGGCAGCTCGGCTGCTGGGCGGCTGAAGGGGCCGAGAAGGGCGGCGAGGGGGCCGCTAGAGGGCAGTGACGGGGCCGCTATAGGCGGCCATGGGGCCGCGAAGGGCGGCGACAGGGCCGCTAGGGGCGGCGTGGTGGCCGCGAAGGGCGGCAACGGAGCTGCTAGGGGCGACGAGGTGGCTGCGAAGGGCGGCGACGGGGCCGCTAGGGGCGGCGGCGGGGCCGCTAAGGGGGGGGGGGCACGAAGGGCCGTGACGTGGGGCCGCTAAGGGAGCGCGACGTGAGGGTGGCCTACGGGGCGCGCCTCGCGCAGGAGAAAAAATCGAGTTCAGTGGTGGGCCCTGAGAAGTGTTCCCACGAGGGAACCTGCTCTATACCATGTGAAGAATGAGGAATGGATCAACTAGGAAAGAGGTGGGCACAAGTAGGAAAACCTAGAAATGTTGCACCCCATATAGTCTACCCCACTACAGCCTACACAGACTATAGCATATAAGTTTGACAAGCATGAGCGTCACGCGTCTGCCACTGTGAGCGAGTAGTGCTGTCAGTAGTAGCAGCAGGTGCAGGAGCGGCACCAGACGTGTGGTCAAATAGGGAAACATCATCCTTAGCAGTGATCTGGAGGAACAGGTGTAGGTCATCGAGCCAAACGTCAAACTTAATCGGACAGCCCTCTGCGTCAAACGTGAGAACGGTAGGACTAGCCATAGTGGCAGTAGCAGTAGTAGTAGTAGCAGTAGCAGTAGTAGCAGTAGCAGTAGTAGCAGTAGCAGAAGTAACAAAAGCAGTAGCAGTAGCAGTAGGAGCAGTAAGAGCAGTTGCTGCAGGTGGGGCGGCGCGGCTCGGTTAGGGCGGCGCGACTCGGGCGGCGCGACTCGGGCGGCGCGACTCGGGCGGCGCGACTCGGGCGGCGCAGCTCGGGTAGGTAGGGCGGCGCGACGGTGGGCCTATGCTCGGTGCACAGCGGCGCCTAGGGTGCGGTTGCGCGGGGTCCGCGGCTGCGTTCGTGCGGCGGCTAAGCGCTAGTTGCAGCAGTCGACGCGCAATCGCTGCTGCGCGCGGGCTGCGACCTGCGGGGGGGCGGCGGTGGGTCGAGCGTCGGCCTAGGGGCGAGCGGGGCCTACGGGCGACGGCCTACTGGCGCGCGCGCGAAAAATCGGGCCGCCCTAGGCGGCTGATGGGATACTCGTGCTAAAAACGTGGGGCCGCGCTCGGGCTGCTAGCGGGCTGCAAACGAGTAGCGTGAGAGGAGAGTGCGCGAGGGCGCATTAGGAGAGAGGCGCACGAGGGCGCTGAAAAAAAGGTGCACGAGGGCACCTCTAGCAGAACGGTGGGCCCTTAGATAAGCGGTCCTAGGTCTAGAACCTAAGCTCTTAATTGTCAAACATTGTATGTTGTGCTTGTTTAGGCTACAGTGGGTTAGCCTATAGTGGGTACACATTTCTAGGGTTAGGTTTGACCTATTTGTACCCAACTCTCATTCTAGTCATTCATTCTCGTTTCTCATTCTGACATGGTATTACGAGCCTAGGTTCCACCTAGGACCGGAACGTTAGGGCCCACCGTTTCCGCTAACCGCGCCCTCGTGCGCCGCCTCTTCCTAGCGCCCTCGTGCGCCTCGTTCCTAGCGTCGCCCCTTCAGGCCCCTCACGGCCCCTCGCGTCGCCTCTTAAGGCCTCTCACGGCCCCGTCCTAAGACCCCGCGCTAGCCCCTTAAGGCCCCGCGTCGGCCCCGCGCTAGCCTCTCACGGCCCCCTACGGCCCCGCGCTAGCCCCGAACGGCCCCGTGTAGCCCCGCGCTAGCCTCCCACGGCCCACCTACGGCCCCGCGCTAGCCTCCTACGGCCCCGATTGGCCCCGCGCTAGCCTCGAACGGCCCCGTGCGGCCCCCGCGCTAGCCTCCCACGGCCCCGTAAGGCCCCGCGCTAGCCTCCCACGGCCCCTGCAGGCCTCGCGCTAGCCTCTCACGGCCCCTTAAGGCCCCGCGCTAGCCTCCTACGGCCCCCCACATGGCCCCGCGCTAGCCCCGACCGGCCCCCGACCGGCCCTCCCGCGCTCGCCCCTCTACGGCCAAGCCGCACAGCGCGACCCCAGCTGAACCGCGCGACCCGAGCCGAACCGCGCGACCCAGCCGAGCCGCGCCGCCCCAGCCGAGCCGCGCCGCCCTAGCCGAGCCGCGCCGCCCTAGCCGAGCCGCGCCCTACTTACCTGAGCACAGCACCACTACTGCTACTGCTACTGCTACTACTACCACTGCTGCTACTGCTACTGCTACTGCTACTACTACTTCTGCTACTGCTACTTCAGCTATGGCTAGCCCTCCAGTTCTCTCGTTCGATTCTGAGGGCCGCCCGATTAAGTTTGAGACCTGGCTCGATGATCTGCACCTGTTCCTCCAGCTCACTGCCAGAGAGGATATCTCGCTGTACGATCACGCACTAGGCACAGTCCCTCCTCCTGCTACTACTGCTGCTGCTACTGCTCGCTCACAGTGGCAGACTCGCGATGCCCACGCCCGCTTTGCTATTCGCAACTCCCTGCCAGTAGACGAGCGCGAGCACTTTGGCCAGCATCAGACTGCGCAGGCCCTGTACACTGCTGTAGTTGCGCGCTACTCCTCCTCGGCCTCAGCTGCACTAGGCCGCCTCTCGCTTCCCTACCTGTTCCCCGACCTGTCCGCCTTCCAGACAGTCGCTGACCTCATCACTCACCTCCGCACTAGTGATGCCCGCTTCCGTGCAGCCATGCCCGCTGAGTTTCTTGCCTCCAACCCTCCCCCGCTCTGGCTCACTCTCTACCACCTAGTCACCCGCCTCCCTGACACTCTGCGTACAGTCAGGGACCACTTCCTAGCTCGCTGCCCCACTGAGCTCACCATTGCCGCCCTAGAGAAGGAACTACTTGCAGCTGAGAAGAGTATTGTAGCTATAGGTGCCTCTCCTGGCGACCCCCGCACCCCTTTCTTCGAGGGGTGTTCCCCCTCCCCCCTGCTCCCCTCTGTCGCCTCTGTTGCTGCTCTCGACCTTCTTGGTGCTGAGCAGGTCGGCTCTGCGTCCGCTCCCAGCGGGCGCCGCAGCGGCAAGGGCAGGGGAGGCAAGGGCGGTGGGGGTGACGGCGGGGGAGGCGGTGGTGGGGGTGGTGGCAGCGGTGGGGGCGGTGGCGGGACTGGAGGGGCTAGTGGCAGCGGTGGGGGTGGTGGAGGCAGCGGCGGCGGCGGTGGCCGGGGTGGGGGCGGTGGTGGTGGCGGCAGTGGACGTGGCGGCGGCAGTGGACGTGGCGGCGGCAGGGGCGGTGGTGGTCGTGGTGGAGGCGGCGGTGGTGGTCGTGGAGGCTCTCGCACTGGCTAGAGCGCGCAGCACCCTCAGTCCTCCCAGGAGCTTCGTGAGTGGTACTTCCAGCACGGGGGTGGGGGGGGTAGCCTTAGCTGCACGTACGTCATCCGCACTGGTCGCCGCAAGGGACAGACGTGCGGGAGGGCGCACACTGCGCAGCGCTGCTTCTCTCGCCTAGATGACGCGTGGCGTGCTCAGTTTCCTGACGCTCCTGAGCTCCCTCAGTGGGCTGATCTCCTCAAGAAGGATATCGATATCTATGCTCTTGATTTTGATGTTATTCTCAAAGCAATGTATGCATTGACTATTAG
The DNA here is from genome assembly GCA_948144175.1 of Closterium sp. NIES-65. Lineage (NCBI taxonomy): Eukaryota > Viridiplantae > Streptophyta > Zygnematophyceae > Desmidiales > Closteriaceae > Closterium > Closterium sp. NIES-65. The sequence goes on from CANXME010000905.1 coordinate 635,643, forward strand.
TGGAGAGGAGGACCAGTACCTGAGTGTTCCGCCAGACCCAGGCATCCGCACGAGTGAGGCTGCCGCCCTAGGTGCTTGCGTGTCTGCTGCCCCAGGTGCTGGTGAGGCTACTGCTCTAGGTGCTTGTGTGTCCGCCACCCCAGGTACTACTGAGTCCACTGAGGCACTGCACACCCTCACTCTAGACTCAGGCGCTTCGCGTTGTTTCTTTCGTGACCGCACTGCTCTTGAGCCCCTTGCTCGACCAGTCGCTGTCTCGCTCGCTGACCCCTCTGGGGGTCCGGTCATTGCGACCTCCTCCACTGTCCTTCCTTGTCCTGCTGTCCCGTCGGGCACACTGTCAGGTCTCCACCTCCCCTCGTTCTCTACGAACTTGGTGGCGGGTTGTGCGCTTCAGGATGGGGGTGTTCACCAGTTCACCCCTGCCTACGAGCGCGTGACACACTGCACGTGTGCTCGGACGGGCCGTCACCTGGCTACCTTCACTCGGCAGCCGGGGTCGGACCTGTACACACTGACCACTGAGTCCCCTCAGGTAGCGGCGTCTGCGTCTGCGTCAGGTCAGCTGTCTGCCCCCTGCTCGTGTCGCTCTCTAGCGCACAAGACTGTCCTCTGGCACCACCGACTTGGTCACCCGTCAGTGCAACGCCTTCGGGGCATGCACGCCCGGTACCTTGTCTCTGGTCTTCCTCGAGTACTCCCTCCCCTCCCACCCTCCCTTGCTCCTCCTTGTCTTCCCTGTGTCGAGGGGCGGCAGCGCGCTGCCCCTCACTCCTCCTCGTTCCCCCCGACGACTGCTCCTTTGCAGACGCTCCACATGGACGTGTGGGGCCCAGCCCGCGTCCGTGGTCAGGGCCAGGAGAGGTACTTCTTGATCGTCGTTGACGACTACTCGCGCTACACCACGGTCTTCCCCTTGCGCACCAAGGGTGAAGTCCCTGATGTCCTGATCCCTTGGATCAGCAGAGCACGTCTTCAGCTGCGAGAGCGTTTTTGCTCGGAGTTTCCTGTCCTGCGCTTGCACTCTGACAGAGGTGGCGAGTTCTCCTCCGACCTCTTAGCAGCCTACTGTGCCGAGCACGGCATTCGCCAGTCGTTCACACTTGAGGTGCTGAGCCTGAGCGTGCGGAGCCTGAGCGTGCGGAGCCTGAGCGGGCGGAGCCTGGGGGTGCTGAGTCTGGGGGTGCTGAGACTGGGGGTGCTGAGCCTGGGGGTGGTGGGTCTGGGGGTACTGAGACTGGGGGTGCTGAGCTTGGGGGTGCTGGGTCTGAGGGTACTGAGCCTGGCGTTGCTGAGTCTGGGGGTGCTGAGCCTGGTGGTGTTGCAGTTGACTCTGAGGCGCCTGGAGGACCTCCCTCTTCGCAGCAGCTACGTGAGTGGTACTCTCGGTACTGCAGCCTCCGGCGGGGTGCGTCTAGGGCTCGTGGTGCTACTGGAGTTGGTACTCGTGTTTCCCCACCACGGCGGGAGCCGCCCTCTTCCCCACAGCTTCAAGAGTGGTACGCTCGGCACATCAGTCTCCGGAGTGGAGCTGCTGGTGCTGGGGTCCCCGGAGTCGACGCTGCTGCGGGTGCTGCGGACCCTGGTGCTGGAGGTGCTGCTGCTGCTGGCGGTGCTGCTAGAGGTGCTGCTCGTACTGAGGACCCGGGCGTTGGAGCTGCTGCGGGTGCTGCGGACCCTGGTACTGGAGGTGCTGCTGCTGCTGGAGGTGCTGCTGGTGCTGCTGGAGGTGCTGCTGCTGCTGCTGGAGTGGAGGACCCGGAGGGTGGAGCTTCTGCTGGTACTGAGGACCCTGCCGCTGGTGTCTCTGCTGGTTCGGGAGTTGCTGCACGGCCACGACCGTACTTCGTTCCGCTCCTTCAGCAGGTTAATGGTCAGCCTCCTCCTCCTTGTTCTCCTCTCGCCTTAGAGTGTCCGCCGTCTCTCCAGTCACAGCCACAGTTACCGCCTGCCTCCCCACTCCCTGTGCCTACTCCTTACACTGGTCCGACTGGAGGTCTTGCTGAGAGACGTGAGCCTGCTTCACGTCCTGTGTCACCTGCGTCTCGTCGAGCGTCGCCTGTTCGTGCTGCTACCACTGGTAGTCGTGTCCATAGTCAGCGTCCTCCTGCTGTCCCAGGCACTCACCAGATGGCGCTTTGTCAGTCCACTGCTCCGCAGCGTGTCGCTCTCCCGTCGCCTCCTGCGTCCTCTCTTCCTGCTCTTGCTGACCCGGAGTCAGACCCCCTTCGCGCTGCCAGTCCTACTGTCACACGTCTCCTGGCTACGGTTGTCACTGACCCTTCCTTTGAGTCCGCTGCTGCGTCTGCCTTAGTCACTGAGCTTGTCGACTTTGCAGCTGCGTGTCGTCTAGACTACGCTGCGAGTCTTGTTGCTAAGTCTGAGTCTGTCTGTCCTCCGTCCATCGGGGGTGAGTGTGCTCTTGGCACGGACGTTCTTGAGGACAGGCAGGAGGATTTTGGTTGCCTTGCCGCTGCTTTGCCCCATCTCGTGTCCATGCTTGTTGCCCCTGAGGGAGACCAGGATGCACCAGACATCCCGACCCCACGCTCTTACGCAGAGGCGATGGCCGGTCCCTACTCCTCTCAGTGGCAGTCAGCCATGGACACAGAGATGGCTTCCTGGAAGTCCACTGGCACCTACGTCGACGAGGTTCCCCCACCTGGGGCGAACATCGTCAGTGGCATGTGGATTTTCAGGGTGAAGCGGCCGCCGGGCTCTCCGCCTGTCTTCAAGGCGCGTTACGTTGCACGAGGCTTCAGTCAGCGAGAGGGAGTTGACTTCTTCCAGACCTTCTCCCCGACCCCGAAGATGACCACTCTTCGGGTTTTGCTACACGTCGCCGCTCAGCGTGACTACGAGCTCCACTCTCTTGACTTCAGCACAGCTTTCTTGCAGGGCAGCCTGCACGAGGAGATCTGGCTGCGCCGCCCACCTGGCTTCACTGGGTCGTTCCCTCCTGGTACCCAGTGGAGCCTCCGGCGGCCAGTCTACGGTCTCCGCCAGGCGCCACGTGAGTGGCACGATACACTGAGGACTACACTTGCGGCTCTTGGGTTCGCTCCTTCTACTGCTGACCCGTCGCTGTTTCTACGCACCAACCCCTCACTGCCGCCGTTCTACATCCTCGTGTACGTCGACGACTTGGTCTTTGCCACTTCTGACACAGTTGGTCTCGCTCACGTGAAGTCCGAGCTGCAGAAGAGACACACGTGCACAGACCTGGGTGAACTGACAAGCTATCTTGGCTTGCGGATCACCCGGGACAGAGCACGGCGCACCATCACCTTGACTTAGTCACACATGGTGCAGCAGGTCCTTCAGCGCTTCGGCTTCACGTACTCCTCGCCTCAGTCCACTCCTCTGCCTACGGGACACTCGCTCTCAGCTCTGCCTTTGGATGAGTCTGTAGAGCCGAGTGGTCCGTATCCAGAGCTTGTGGGCTGCCTCATGTACCTGATGACCTGCACTCGACCTGACCTTGCATACCCTCTCAGCATCTTAGCACGCTATGTCGCTCCCGGCCGTCACCGGAAGGAGCACATGGATGCAGCTAAGAGGGTGTTGCGCTACTTGTGCAGTACGTCGGGCATGGGGCTAGTGCTTGGAGGGCGAGACCGGCTTGTTCTCACTGGGCACTCAGACGCTTCTTGGGCTGAGGACCAGGCTACTCAGCGGTCGTCCCAGGGTTACACCTTCAGCCTTGGCTCTGGCTCTGTCTCTTGGCGGTCTACTCGCTCTTCTTCTGTTCTCAGCTCCAGCTGTGAGGCTGAGATCTACGCCACGGCCATGGCTGCCCAGGAGCTTCGCTGGCTCACCTACCTGCTGACTGACCTTGGAGAGTAGCCTCGTTCTCCTTCAGTGCTGTACGTCGACAACAAGGCCACCATTGCCTTGTGTGGGGAGCACAGACTGGAGCACAGGACGAAGCACATTGCTCTGCGCTACTTTCTTGCTCGAGAGCTGCAGTAGCGAGGTCAGCTTTGTCTGCGTTACGTGGCCACTCGGGCCAACACTGCTGACGTGTTCACCAAGGCGCTTCAGCCTTGTGACCATCAGCGCTTCTGTACTGTTCTAGGCCTCGTGCCTACTGTCCCTCATTTGCTCACTTCTTGACTTTGCTTGTATAGTGATCTATATATATATATATACCTGCATGCTTACTCTTGCTAGGTTGTGATCACTCTATCTCTTGTTCTTTTATAAATCTGCATGTGAACTGGTCTTGTGACCGCTTGCTTGTGCTCGGAACTTGTGTGGTATCCTTGAGATCCACCCTGAGCTTTGCTTTGCTTTGACTGGTCTTGTAACCCCTTGTTCTCCCCCACTTTGCCTATAGGGTGTGTCAAACATTGTATGTTGTGCTTGTTTAGGCTACAGTGGGTTAGCCTATAGTGGGTACACATTTCTAGGGTTAGGTTTGACCTATTTGTACCCAACTCTCATTCTAGTCATTCATTCTCGTTTCTTATTCTGACATTAATACCATGTCAGAAACAATAAGTGATTGAACTAGGAACATTGGTGATACAAATAGGAAACCCTAGAGTATCGTACCCCGTAAAGGCTAACCCACTAAAGCCTACACAGCAATAATATATATAATGTTTGACACCCAGTCTCGGACAGCGTAAATGTCGATTTTCTCGGCGAGCGCGAGAATCTCGTTGAAGTTCGAGAGCCCGCGTAGCATAATTTCGTGCGAGATGTCCGGCTTCAGCCCTCCGACGTAACGATCCACCCGTTCTACTTCGTGCATGTAACCGACTTGCTCCCATAATGCGAGAAAACCAGTCGTATAGTCTTGAACCGATCCGAGCTGCCGCCAAGTACGCAGTCTCTGACGCGCCGAAATAGAAGCCGCGATTGGCTCAAAGCACGCCCGAAGCCCTGCGCACCACGCATCCCACGTGCTTTACTGGGCGGTCTCGCAGAACGATTTCCAGGTGACAGCTGGACCCGTGGGCCCTTCCTCTTGCGATGGTGGCTCGTAGGCGCGTGACGACGTCACGATGACTCGCCACCAGTCCATGGCGGGGCCCTTCAGCAGCGAAACGACATGCCGAATCTTTGTTGCGTCCGACTCGACGTAATTCGCGTCGAAGAAGACGTTCATCGTGAAGACCCACCATTGAACCGTTGGACCTCCACGTTGGCTTCGGTCGAAGCAGGGCGGGCGTTGCGGCTTGAGTGGCATTGGTGCCATGATGGCCTGTTCGCCACTTGTCGCCGCAAACTCCACGTGCCGACGGGCTTCACGAGGCTCCCGCGGGCTTGGTGCGACCCTGTTCCGTTCCATGCCAGGCATCGGCTGGGCGGCGCCATCACTGGCTGCGCCTGTCCCACGCTGTTATGTTGTGTTGGTGTGCCGGACGAAATGACGATCGGCTCGTCCGATTGAGCAGATGCATTTGTTGGTGCGTGTGGTGGCGCGGGAGTTTTCACGGTTGATTGCTGACTAGCGGAGTCACGTTCCGCCGTGAGCGTCGCAATTTCGAGCGCCGAAACTTCAAGTTGGCGCACCAGACGGTCGAGTCGTACCTGCGTCGATGTTGCGAGTGTGAATTCGGCTATGGCGGGGGTGTGAGGCGAGCTCAGCGAGAGCCTCTGTCGTGGCCGTGCGTGCTTACGAGAGAGCATTACGAGCGGCGGTGCTGTGTCGCTAAGAGACGTTTACCCCCCCAAAAATTGGAGATAGTGAGGAAGCGAAGGTGTGGGTGCGGTCCGAGAAGAGATCGTAGGCTATGAATACCAAGTGTTATGAGTGCAATTGAGTGAGCGAGCGAGAATTGCACTATCGAGGCAAAAAGTACAAATGAGCGAAGGCATGAGCAAAGAATATATAGCGAAACTACAGTGGTAACGGTAATGGACTGTGGTTGTCGCGTGACGGGCCTGGGACTGAGGTTGGGAAAAGTGTCGAAGCGGAGGCCCGTAGCGCGGGTTACCCGCCGAGCCGTGAGGTCGGGGTGCGACGTGCGAAGGTGGCGGGAGGATTGTCGATGCGAGAGTTGCGAGTGGTAACGGTGCTGACTGTGGTGCTACAGTGGTGTAGGCGCTGAGCGGGGATGCTAAGTAAGGAAAAGGAATTTCCTTAGAGAATCCTACATCTGATTCCTCTACTAAACCATACCTTAACCATTAGAATGCGTAAATGTAAAAGGGTGTTATGATCTGCGTGGTCCCTCAGTTGCTCCACTGGCCACCATGGCCTTTCAATTGCGCAATCGAAGGCTACGGTTCGCCCTAGATTTCGAGGCGCGGCAGCAACGAGAGTCCTTGCAACCGTCGATTCCCTAAATATCTGCAGATCTCTGCGCCAGCTTGAGGGAACATTTTTGTTTTCGTCGAATAGGAGCTTTACTCGTGGCGCAGAACGTGAGTCAAAAGCCCACAGTCCACAAGGCATCATGGAATATACACGTGGCAGACTCACTGAATGAAGGGGACCTCGGCACTACAGCCGCTCCCTTTCGGTCATGACTTCCCGGTAAGTCTTCACACCCATCGTCACCGTACATTACCGTTTAATAACCTATTTTTACCAGCTTCTGTGCGCTGCCTACCCCATGTGTCTGTGTGTGTCATGTGACGTGTCATCCAACAACACGGATCCCACCGAAAGCGGATTCGCCGAAACTAGTTATCCAAAATCCATGGAGGTTTCTGCCGGGAATCCAAAGGCCTTTCTGTAATACCAGTCAATCGACTCTTCTATATTCCATGGGCTGCTGTTGAAAATATCGCCGTGTTGTTCATTTCCTCCAAGCTAGCAGTCGGTTTATTGCATTGCGCTGCGGACTTTTGCACTTTCATGTTTTCCCTCCACCTCCACCTTCTCACCAGTACTTCGGTTCTTGAATTCAGGCAGAGGCAATAGTATATTATAGACGAATGCAGTCCGTCCGTCTTCTGTCAGTCGAGCAGTTCGTTCCGGAAATGCCTTCCGTGGTCCAAGCTCTTGAAAGCTCTGAAGTCAGATAGATCCTGGTCGTGGCTAGGTGCGAAAGCGCCACGCGCGCATATAGTAATTAAAAAACGCATATCGTTTCAGACACGACGCTACGCGACGTGATGGGCCCCTGCAACGTCTCGTCCACGTCACCAAGTGCCGTTACCAATGGTTTCGGCATCATGTCCGAGATCCTTCAAGGCCGCAGCTCGCCCGGCGACACGTCAGCACCGCCATGCACGCCAGCAGAATCAACTTCGTCAGTCATGCTCATTTCGGTAACAGTTGCGGGATTCGTCATTATCATATTCGTTACAGGCCTCATCGTTTACATCTTTCGCAAGCTGGGGTGGTTCTACGTCACAGATCCTGCGACCGAACGGTTACGGGAACTTCGCGCAAGTGTCGCAAAGGCTTCGCAGGGTCTGGATCCAGAAGACATTCGGGCGTTCCCAGTTTACACGTTTCGCGGCGACAACACCTTCAGTCGCGAGGTTACCACTGAGACACCTGGGCTGGCTTCATTTCGCATGTTCACCCGCGAAATTTCGCGATCGTTCAGCTCCTCCCGTCCAACCACCAGAGACGTTACGATCTCCCGCTGCTCTACAAGGGAAGAAAACAGCAGCAGCGGCGAAGAGTTGTCGAAAGACAGTCCTGGCGAAACTGGTTCCAAGCGAAGCGAGTTCGTGGTTACCATCGAGGGCGACGACAACGGCAAGCTTTCGCAAAACGACGACGAGGCTCTCATTGCGAGACTGACGTGGGCGTGTCGGCGCGAGTGCGCGGTGTGCCTGGGCGAGTACGCGGCGGGCGAGCGCATCAAGATGGTGCCGGCGTGCGCACACGGCTTCCACGCTGACTGCATCGACCTCTGGCTCGCCGCCAAAACCACCTGCCCCATCTGCCGCCGAGACCTCTCGCCTGGTAAAGCCCCAAGTAATCCCTCCGACTCCACCACCCCCATCTCTCCCATCACCCAACAAGGGGGTCCAGTATCTGACGCCTCTGTTTCCAACGGAACGGTGACATTAGAAGCAGGGGCCGAAGGAACAGGGACAGTACCTGTATCGTTACCAGCAGCAGAAGCGGCTGGCTGGGGGGCTGGAGGAGTAGTCCTTGTTGTTGCAAGAAGAACAGGGGAGGCAGAGGCAGATTGAGTGACGATGCAACAACAGAAGGGCTAGAATGAGAATGGCAGGGTTTAGTTCACCATGGAACCCTGGCGATGACACAAGGCCTGAACATCTTCAGGGAGATTGAGTATTGCCCTTTTCCGCTCATGTGAAGGCGAAGCTGACGATTATATTTGGAAATTTGCATTTAGTGAGTCCCACGACTGGGGATATGAAGTGCACACGTACAGCATGGATGCAGTCACTGCTGATGCCGCAAGAACCCATCACTGTTGCACTGCCGTTGGGGCTATGTCAACGGATGATGGAGGGGCGAAATTTCTTGCTGACTTGGAGGGAGGAAAACATGGTAACTGAAAACTTGCAGGGTTATTTCATGATTGACAGAAGGGGATGTCCATGCTGGTTGTACCGTATAGTTCCGGCTAGAAGACCCGGGGGACTCTCTACAAATGCTTAAAAATGTGCTTGGGTGGACATTATGGCGGTTGCAAATTTTTAAGACCTGGGGTACACTTATTTATCATATAACAACTTGTTATTTAGGGTGTACAGCTCAATTTGGGGCAGGGGGGGTCTTATATTCGTAACGAAAAACCGTCTTCGCGTGCAAATTTCGCGCGAGCGGCGCGTCAGATTTCTGTCAGAATTCGAGTCTGACACAATCAAAGTGTCAAAATTCGAGTCTGACACAAAATGCATGTCAGAATTCGAAAACTTGCCAGTAAAAACTGACTCACAATTGCAATAACAACTACTTTATTCCTTAAAGGGGGTTCTTATGATGATTAGAGGCCAAGGGGGGTCCTCACAATATCTGCCACAATAAGAGTCCCCCTACCCGTTCAAGAGTCCCGGGGGACCTTCTTACCGGCGGGTCTTCTAGCCGGAACTATACGGTATGATATTTTCATTAAGTTATTGTCTCGTAAGGTATCATATTGTGTAAACTAAGGAAATTAGTGCGGTATGTCAAACTATATTGCTGCTTATGTTGTGTAGGTTGTAGTGCGGTAGCCTATATGGCGTACAATCCAATGAGGGTTAGTACTTGTACTGCGTTACCCCACGCCCTGCCCTGCACTACGCCGTCAGCGCACACCCTGCCCTGCCCTGCCTTGCGTCACACTGCCCGTGTACGCCCTGCCCTGCCCCGCGTCGCGCTGCCCCGCGCATGCCCTGCCCTGCCTCGCGTCGCGCTGCCCCGCGCATGCCCTGCCCTGCCCCGTGTCGCGCTACCCCGCGCACGCCCTGCCCTGCTCCGCGTCGCGCTGCCCCGCGCACGCTTTGCCCTGCCCCACGTCGCGCTGCCCCGCGCACGCCCTGCCTTGCCCCGCGTCGCCCTGCCCCGCGCACACCCTGCCCTGCGCGTCATGCCCTGCTGCAGCCCGCGCGTTGCGCTCTACAGCTTCGCGCGTCGCGCCCTCTGAAGCCCGCATGTCGCGCCCTGCTGCAGCCCGCACGTCGCGCCCTGCTGCCCTGCGCGTCGCGCCCTGCGGCAGCCCGCGCGTCGCGCTCTGCTGCCCCGCACGTCGCGCTCTGCTGCAGCCCGCGCGTCGCGCCCTACTACAACCCATGCGTCGTGCCTTGCTGCCCTGCGTGTCGCGCCCTGCTGCAGCTCGCGCGTCGCGCTCTGCTGTCCTGCGCAGCGCGCGCCCTGCTGCTCGCGCCGCCCAGCCTGAGCCGCCCTGCCCAACCCGATCCGCCCTGCTGCTCGTGCTACTGCTGCTGCTGGTGGAAGTGCTGCTAGGAGTGCTGGAGGTGCTGCAGCCTAGCCTCATCGAACCGCTCTACTACTCTTACTGCTGCTACTGCCGCTCGTGCTAATGCCTTCCCTCCGTACTGCCCTACTGGTCGCGCGCCTCCCTGCTTTCCCGCTATCACTTCACCTCGTAGTAGCGGTGGGGGTGGTGACGGCGGTGGTGGCAGCAGTGGGAGTGGTGGCAGCCGTAGTAGGAGTCGCTGTGGAGTTGTTCGGTAGGTAGATTCAGGCAGTGGCCAGATGCATCTGCAGCAGCGTACGCGCGAGACCCTTACGCCCCAGCAGCTTTGGGAGTGGTACGCCAGTAGGTGTGGTGGCGGCGGCCGTAGTAGCAGTCGCGGTGGAGCTGTTCAGTGCGGAGTTTCTGGCGGTGGCCAGATGCAGTTGAAGCGGCGTCCGCGTGAGACCCTTACGCCCCAGCGGCGTCTGTAGCTTCGTGAGTGGTACGCTCAGAGTGGGGGGACTTGGAGTACTGTCCGCTGCCCGTACGTCATTTGCATATGTGATCGGGCTAGTCAGGCTTGCGGGACAGTTGATCACACACAAGCTCGCTGCTTCGCCTATCTGAGCGATGCCTGGCGTGTAGTGTTTGGTGACGAGGCCGAGCTCCCCCGCTGGCTAGAGCTATTTCGGAACAGGGTGGATATCTTTGCTCTAGACTATGACACTTTCCTCACGGCCATGTATGCTATGACTAATAGTCCTCAAGGTGACTGTTACCTGTGTGTGCCGCCTGAGCCTGGTATAACGGCTGCTGCCTTAGGTGCTGGTCAGTCTACTCTAGGTGTTGGTGAGTCTGCTCTAGGTGCTGGTGAGTCTGCTCTTTTTTGGTACTACGCTTGCTGAGGCCTTGCACACCTTCACGCTTGACTCAGATGCTTCCCGCTGCTTCTTTCGAGACAGCATCACAGTCACACCACTCGCATCACCGGTTGTAGTCTCTCTGGCAGACCCCTCTGGGGGACCGGTTCTTGCACGTTCCTCCACTGTTCTCCCGTGTCCAGCGGTTCCGTCTGGCTCGCTGTCAGGTCTTCACCTCCCCTCGTTCTCTACGAACTTGGTGAGCAACGCCGTCCTTCAGGTTGAATGGGTTAATACCTTTACTCCTGGAGGACAGCGTGTGGTGATCAGCACGTGTGCACGGACGGGCCGTCACCTGGCCATGTTCACCCGTCGGCCTGGGTCGAGCCTGAACCCACTGGCTACTGAGCCTCCTCAGGTAGCTACGTCTGCGTCCGCGTCAGGACAGCTAGCAGCCTCCTGTGTGTGTCGCCACCTGTCGTACCAGACTCTCCTTTGGCACCACCGCCTAGGTCACCCCTCCCTGCCACGTCTCCTTGGCTTGAGGGAGCAGATTTGAACTATAGTGAGCTCCAAAAAAAGACCAAGTTGCTGGCCCTACTCCCCGAATCATGGTCCTCGCTCATCATCAACCTGAATCGCGACTTGCCCCGCCTCTCGCTCGAAGACGTGAAGCGGGCTATCCTTCAAGAGGATTTCCGCCGCCGTGAGTTGGCGAGTGCGGATGGCGCTGGGGCAGCGAGCATCGGCCGTGGATATGGTCGAGGAAGAGGTAGAGGACGAGGGGGAGGAAGGTTTGGTGGCAGCAACTTCGGCGGCCGCGGGAGTGGCGGTTACGACAGCGACGACAAGAGCTACGGACGCGGTCGCGGCCGATTCGACGGCGAGTGTCACTATTGCCACAAGAGCGGACACATGTGGCGCGACTGCTACAAACTCCCTGATGGCTGGACCCCTGCTCAAGGCCAAGAGGGTAGAGGAGCAGGAGGAGGGAGAGGACGAGGCCGTGGAGGCCGTGGCGGTCGAGGTGGCGGAGCTGCAAACATGAAGAACGGAGACAACGACAAGGACCCGAGCGACGATCGATACCCGGGTCTATTCTACTTCGTGTCGACGCAAGTACCGGCTGGTCCAGAGAAGGATGAAGGTTTTGAGGAGCCAGCAGCTATGGGGAAGGTGACCCTACACCCCCTGGACTATTGGGTGATTGATAGTGGCGCTACCTATAGCATGACACCTCGCCCGGACTTGCTCACCGAACTCGAGCCGTCACCGGTGAAGCATGTCACATCGGCTTTGGGGCAGCGAGCTGAGGTGAAAGGCATGGGCAATGCCATGTTCAAGGGTGCTGATGGGAAGATGGTGGGCCTCAAGAACGTGCTTTGGGTGCTCAGCCTTTTTGCAAACCTGATTTCCGTGCGGCGGTTGGCAAAGGCCGGCATGGACACTAACTCAAAGGGAGCCAAGACCTACACCGCAAGGCTTGGCGATCGAATTCTTTGGGACCTTCATGAGGACAAGGATGTCTACAACGAGATGTGGCAGATCCCAGTGGTCCCTATGCCTAAGGAGAGGCAAGTGGCAGCAAGCATCAGCACCAAGGATGGAGCAGTCGGTAGCGACGATGGCGCGAACGGTCGCGCTAAGGAGAATGAGCTCAAGAAGAGCAAACCTGGAGGGACCAGCAAGTTCAGTGAACCTAAGGAGAGTGGTGCAGCAGCCAAGGAGCAGCAAAAGGGTGAGGAGAACCCCGAGGCAGCAGCGGAGGAGGACTACGGAGAGAGTATGTGGGGCGCTATTGCGAGCGCGGCATTCTCCAATCCAACTTCGGCTACGGGGGAGTGTGATTGGCTCACCTTGCATCGGCGCATGGGGCATGTGGCCCTGCCTATCTTGCAGCATCTAGTGAAGAATGAGATGGTTGCTGGCATACGTGTGAAGGGGGAGCCCGATGAGGTGCTTGGCTGCCCGACGTGCATTCAAGCCAAGTTCACCCGGTTTCCGTTCCCTAGTTCAGAGGCAACGGCAAAGGCACCGCTTGATGAGGTGGTGATGGACGTGGTGGGCCCCCTGAAGCTTGGAGCTGCTAGAGCTGAGTATTTTCTCACCATTGTCGACGTCTACACCCGCATGACTTGGGTGTATGTGCTGGCCAAGAAGAGCGACGTGGCTGAAACGTTGAAGGCGGATTGGTTCCCGATGGTGGAGCGGCAACAAGACCGTCTAGTCAACTCAATCCGCACCGATCGAGGGGGAGAGTTCCTGAGCAAGGAGTTTGGGTTGTGGCTGAAGAAGAATGGTATTCGGCACTCCCTCACCATGCCATACTCCCCTGCAATGAACGGCATCGCCGAGCGAGCGAACCGCACAATCACGGAGGCGGCACGCAGGTTGCTCATTGAAGCCGGGCTACCCGACTATTTCTGGCCTGATGCGGTGCGGAGCGCGTGTGTGGCCAAGAACAGAGCCTTGACTCATGTGGGAGCAGACAAATGGGTGCCCTATGTGGAGTGGCTAGGAAGGAAGCCAAAGGTGGATATGCTTCGGGTGTTCGGGTGCATGTGCATGACGCTTGTGCCTAAGCATCTTCGGCACAACAAGCTTGGTGCCAAGGCGGTGTGGGCCGTGCACTTGGGCATGGCTCAAAACAGCAAGGGATGGCTTCTTTGGGACCCATTCACCAAGAAGTTCTTGGTGAGCAGGGACTGCAAGTTCATGGAGAACTTCATGTACAAGGATTGGAAGGCGGAGAATGAGGCGAAGATATGCGTGCGGTTTGGGGAGGTGAAGAGTTCCGGTTTGGAGCATGTGGAGCTGCCTTTGGAGCTGAGCAGCGGCAGCACAACCACGAGGCAATCCTCCCTTGTGAATGGGGGAGAGGAGGCCAATGATGCAGAGGAAGAAGAGGAGGAGGTGCAGCAAGTGAGCGAGCGTGCACCGTCACTCCCTTCCCGTACCACGAGTGCTCCACGGATTCGAGCCACACCGCAGCAACGCCAAGGCCTTCAAGTCCCTGCAGCTGAGGAGGAAGGAAGGGGGAAGAGGAGAGTTCAACCCCCTAATAGGCTGACCTATGATGCACTTGGAAAGCAAGGCAAGACAGCCCTGGCCGGAGCGGCAATGATGGTCGGAGACGACGAGGAGAGTGACTACGAGGAGTGTGCCTTCACGTTCTTCTCTCCGGTGGAGATGCCGGGAGAACCAGCAACTCTCAAGGAGGCTTTGGAGAGTAGTGATGCTGAGGAGTGGAAGAAGGCCATGGAGAGTGAGCTGAAGAGCATCGAGGAGAATGACACGTTTGAATTGGTGGAGCTACCGGAGGGGCGTACGGCGATAACGTCCAAGTGGCTCTTCAAAATCAAGTCGGATGCCGACGGCAAGATCGAGCGTTACAAGTCTAGGCTTGTAGCCAAGGGGTACCAGCAGAAGGAGAAGGTGGACTTGAAGGAGCTGTTTGCCCCTGTGGTGAAGCCGACGACGCTGCGAACCCTATTCGCGGGAGCCACCATCAAAGGATGGGTGGTGAAGCAAATGGACATTGTGACGGCATTCCTTAACGGCATCCTTGAGGAGGAGATTTTTATGGCGCAGCCAGAGGGGTTTGATGATGGCAGTGGCAGAGTGTGGAAGCTGAAGAAGGTCCTCTATGGGCTGAAGCAGGCCCCTAGGCAATGGTACATGAAGCTGCGCGAAGTGTTGGAGGAGATTGGCTTCACTCCCTCAACGGCCGATCACTCCTTGTTCATGCTTGGCGAGGGGGAGCAGAGGAGCTTCATGGTGGTTTATGTGGATGACATTCTCATATTCTCACCCTGCTTTGACCTTGTGAAGGAGGTGATGCTGAAGCTGCATGACAAGTTCAAGTGCAAGTCCCTTGGTGACGTGAACTTCTACCTTGGGCTCCACATCGAACGAGACGTGGAGAAGCGGAGCATGCGAGTGCACCAACGGAAGTACCTGGAGGCGTTGGCTGCCAACTTCGGCCAGAGTGAAGGTCATGTGGCTACTCCCTTTCCCTCTGGGTTCAAGTGTATGAAGGGGCCAGAGGAGGAGAGCGTTGGAGAAGAGGAGAGGCGCCGATTTCACTCGTTGGTGGGCAGCCTCATGTATGTGGCGGTAAACACCCGACCGGACGTCGCGTTTGCTACCAGGCAGCTGTCTAGGGTTGTGCAATGCCCTAATGAGGAGCAGGTAGCAGCTGGAATGAGGGTGGCCAAGTATCTTGGCCAAACACCGACCGTTGGGCTGCAATACTCGGCGGCGGCACAAAGGCTCCAAAAGGGCGCGGATGGTGTTGAACCCGGGCGTTTGTTCCTCACCGCCTACTCGGATGCTTCATATGCATCAAAACCAGAGGACATGACAAGTGTGGGAGGCTTCATATGCTGTGTTGGTGGAGGCCCAACTGCTTGGGAGAGCAAGAAGCAGGTTGACCAAGCTTTGAGCTCGGTGGAGTCCGAGTACATGGCACTCTTCCGTGCCATACGGGAGATTGTATGGCAACGGCGTTTGTTGGCTGAATTGGGGGAGGAGCAGCAAGGACCTACCCCACTGTATTGTGACAGCCAGGGTGCCATTGCTCTTGCTAAGAACCCTGTATTGCATGGACTCACGAAGCACATGAGGGTGAAGTGGCATTGGACGAGGAGCATGGTAACCGCGGGTGAAGTTGAGTTGCGCTACGTGAAGACCACGGGGCAGCCGGCTGACATGATGACCAAGAGGCTGGTGGAGCAGCAGCATTGAAAGTGTTGCAAGCTGGCTGGGATGGCTCTGAACTGAGAGAGCAACATATCCTAAGGCCAACAATCCGAGGGGGAGTTTGTTGGTGCAACCCTATGGTTTGCACTCGGCTTGTTGTCCGTGTGCATGCATGTGTGTGTGTATGGAATGGTATGAGGGCATGGGATAATATATATTTCATGCTTATAATTGTGTGTGAATGTTGAGTCATGATGTCGAGTGTGTGTGTTGAGTCAATAGCGGGTTATCGCTAGACGCGTGTTACGCGGTCGTTTGTGTCTCGCGCGCGGTTTCTATTTTGTCGTGCGCGGTTTCTATTTTGTCCTGTGTCGAACGTTCAGTGTGTCGCAGGTGTGTGCAGCAGACCCATCAAGAACTCAAGGATGAGTTTGTAATGAAGAGCCCGAGCCTTGGTGTCAAGCCTCAAGTGATTTCGAAGCTCGCCAAAAGGGTACACCTCAAGATATTGAAGATAGTTACATTACTTTGTGTAGTGTAACATTTCACTTGGTGTAGGCCCTAGTGAAGGGTAGTTTCGAGACCCTTCGTGGTTGGGGACAGTGTGGCACTGTTCCACATCACTGTACCTTGGCTCTTGGGGTTTGTAGGAGCTGGGAGTCATTCCCAACTCGTAACTCTTCCTAACTCTTCCCATCTTGTGTTCTAAGACTATAGTGGCTGCCATAGTGCCGTTCGTTCAAACCAACGCTGTGTCGTCAATACTTGGTCAAATTGTGCGATATAAATTGCCTATTGTAGGCGACAATAAGAAGCTCCAGATCCAAGTTGAATCAAGTCATTTGAAGCTGTGACCAGAACGATATGAACGTTTGAAGCCGCTGTGCAGAAATCCGACTGTGCACTCTATCTTTCGTTTTAGGCACATTGGAGCCTACTGTGACTATAACACTCTCCACATTGAGGTGTTGGGCCCAGCCTGCGTCCAGGGACAGGGCTGCGAGCGATACGTTGTGCTGGTTGTTGACGACTACTCGCGTCACACGACGGTCTTACCCTTGCGCAGCAAGGGGGAGGTCCGTGATGTTTTGATCTCTTGGATCTGCGCTGTCCGTCTCCAACTCCGCGAGCGGCTCGACACAGACTTTCCTGTCCTGTGTCTGCACTCTGACAGAGGTGGTGAGTTCTCCTCCGACCTCTTGCGGGACTTTTGTCATGGGGAGGGCATCCTCCAATCGTTCACGCTTCCCACCTCTCCCAGCAGAATGGGGTTGCTGAGCGCCGCATTAGGTTAGTCACGGAGGTCGCTCGTACCTCCATGGTCCATGCGGCTGGCCCCCATTTTCTATGGCCGTTTGCGGTCCGGTACGCTGGGCATCATCTCAACCTCTGGCCTCGTGTCTCCTTGTCGGAGACCTCGCCTACACTGCGTTGGACGGGAGAGGTTGGCGATGCGTCCGTGTTCCGGGTCTGGGGCTGTCGTGCCTTTGTCCACGATACCTCCGCGGACAAGCTCTCCTCGCGCGCCGTTCCCTGCGTCTTCCTTGGCTTTCCCCCTGACGCGCTTGGCTGGGAGTGCTGCGTCTGGGGGTGCTGAGCGTGTGATTGCGGAGTCTGAGCCAGTGTTTGCGGAGTCTGAGCGTGCGGAGCCTAAGCGTGCAGAGCTTGGGGGTGTTGAGCCTGCGAGTGCGGAGCCCAGGGGTGCTGTGTCTGAGCGTGCAGAGCCTGGGGGTGCTGAGCCTGAGTGTGCGGAGCCTGGGGGTGCTGAGTGTGGGGGTCCTGCGTCTACACTACGGGAGCCTCTCTTACCACAGCAGTTGTGCGAGTGGTACGCTTGGCAGTGTAGCCTTCGAAGTGGCTCTACTGGAGCTGGAGGCCCTGAAGCTGCTAGTCGTGGAGGTGCTTGAGGTACTGGAGGTGCTAGAGTTACTAGTCCTGGAATTCCCACTTGTGCCTCGCGCTAGCGGTCTAGCCGGCGGGAGCCTCTCTCACCACAGCAGTTGCGCGAGTGGTACGCTCGGCGCTGTAGCGTTTGGAGTGGCACTACTAGGGCTGGAGGCCCTGGAGCTGCTAGTGCTGGAGGTTTCTGGTGGTGCTGGCACTGCTGGTCCCGGGGGTGCTCGTGCTGGTGGCGCTGGAGCTGCCGGAGCTGGTGGTGCTGCTAGTGCTGAAGGTGCTGGAAGTTGTGGAGTTTCTAGAGCTGCTGGAGCTGGTGGTGGTGGTGGTGCTCAAGGTGCTGGAGCTGCTAGTCCCGGAGGTGCTCGTACTGGTGGTACAGGAGCTGCGGGAGCTGTTGTTGTTGCTGCTACTGCTACTGGAGGTGCTGGAGCTACAGGTCCCGCGGGTGCTCGTACTAAAGGCACTAGAGCTGCCGGAGCTGGTGGTAATACTACTACTGGAGGTACTGGAGGTGCTGGAGCTGCTGACCCTGGAGGTGCTTGTATTGGAGGCAATGGAGCGGCCGGAGATTGTGGTGGTGCTGGTACTAGAGGTACTGGAGGTGCTGGAGTTGCTGGTCCCGTAGGTGCTTGTGCTGGAGGTACTGCAGGTGCTGGAGCTGCTTGTCCTGGAGGCATTGAAGCTGCCGGAGGTTGTGGTACTGCTGGTGCGGGAGGTACTGGAGCTGCTTGAGTTGGTGGTGATGCTGGTGCTGGAGGTCTGCTCGTCCTGGACGTTCTGGATGCGGAGATAACTACTACAACGAGAGCTAGGCTACGGGCTAGGCACGGGTGCTCGTGTGATCTCTGCGTTCTTTGGTCCTTAGTCGTTTTCCTAATGCACACACTGCTTGCTAGTTCACAGGGCAAATTGGCAAGAGTTTCACTAGAGAAAGTTGACAACAATGGTACAATGAAGTTGGCATGGCTAGACTACATCAGAGCTAGCATTCAGGTCGGTCGACTGCCAGTGCAGCACGGTTGACCGCGTTCCAGCACGACTTGGTCGAGCGCGCTCTAGCAGTGCGAAGTCGACGGCGTGCCAACGTCGCAGTTTGACGGCGTGCCAGCGCTGCTCACGCACAAATGCAGCGCACCCGCTTCACGGATGCTCGTAGATGATTGGCGGGCTGAGCCTCGTCACCTGCACAACGCACACACCAAGTCAACCTGGCGCTGATGACTGCTTCTGATCAGCCACGTCGACCTCGGGATACCACCACCGAGGTCGGGCTCGCCAACTTCGCCTGGGCGACCGTCGCACTCTTTCGCAGAACCTTGTCACCCAGGTAACCTGGTCGACCGAGCAACCACGTCGACCAGCTGCTCCCGTATGTGCCCATCAACCTCCCGCGTTGACGACCACCTCCACTCGACCTCGCTTGGTCGACCACACCCTCAGTCGACCAGCTCCAGGTCGACGTCACTTCTGGTCAACCAGCTCCTTGTCGACCAGCAAGCCTGGTCGACCAACTTCATGTCGACCAGCGCAGTTGTCGGCGGACCACCCAAGTCGGCTACCCGAAGTCGGCGTCACGAAGTTGATGCCCAGCTACTCGACGCCCAACTGCTCAACGTCCTGAGTCGAGGCCAACGTAGGCCCCTCCTTCGTCGACCACCGAATCAGGTCGACCACCAGCAGGTCGACCAGCAGGCCTGGTCGACCAACCACAAGGTCGACCAGCAGTCCGTAAGCCGACCACCCAAGTCGGCTGCCCCAAGTTGACGTCACCAAGTTGACGTCCTCTGCAGGTCAAATTCCTGGTCGACCTACCGGCGCCTCCCTACAGTCGGCGCCCGTGCAGTGGCCTCCGTACAAGTCAATCTCCTCGTCAACCCACTTGCCCACTACTGCAGGTCGGCTGCTCCCCTCACAACCGACCACGAGGTCGGCTCCGCCCAAGCGAGGACGGGGCCAACACACAACTCCCGTTGACACTCCCCTGCCGCATTCACGCTTGGGCCCCCAGCCCACACGGCAGTACTCCTCGGAGACTAGCTCGTCGACGTGCACCCAACACACAGTACGCCGTCCACCGCACCAGCCATGCAAGAGGGCATGGCACCTACTGCTGTACGTCGCCAACTCTGTCGCCCACATCGGCCAAGCGCACCTGGCCGATGGCGACGGAGCACTAGTTGAAGGCCGGATAGTCCATCGCCTTCGTCAGGAAGTCGGCCGGCTGCTCAGCGGTCGGGATGTACCTCAACGAGAACTTCCCGCGCTTCACCATGTGCTGCAGCCAGGCCTGTTGCCGCTCCATGTGCTTGAGGTTGCCCGTCAACCCCATGCCCTCGGCGACTGTGATGGCCGACTTGTTGTCCACCTGAAAGACAGTCGGCTTCCTAGCATCTAGCTGTTGGAACTCTGCGAGGAGGAAGCGAAGTCAACGTCCCTCCTTCCCAGCTTCCGTGGCCACCATGTACTCCGACTCGGTCGACAACAACGTCGCGCACTTGATGCGCTGGCTCGACCAGGAGACTGCGGCCCCTCCGTAGACGAACACGTAGCCGCCTGTGCTCGTCCTGTTCTACTTGTCACCGGCGTCGTCGGCGTCCACGTAGCCGACAAGCTCCAGCGACTCGGGTCCACCGCCGAACTCCAGGGCAGTGTTATGCGTGTTGGCGAGGTAGGCGAGGCAGCGGTCAACCTCACACCAGTGTTGGTCGCTCCTCACCGTGAGGCCGCTCCCGAGCTTGCTGCAGGCAAAGGTGATGTCCGGCCTCATCGTCGTCGCTGCAAACTGCAGCGAGCCGACCTTCTGCCGGTACTCCTCCTCCTGTTGCTCCTGTGCCTCCTCTTCGTCGAAGGTGAGCTCGGCGTAGGCATCGACTGAGACCGGCGTCTTCAGGGTGCGCCCGGTCTGCTCCTCGTCGATGAAGCGCCTACAGCTTCCCCGCCGACCTGTCGTGGACAATCTCCAGCCCGAGGTACTACATCGGTGAGATCTCACAAAGCTCAAAGGCGGACTCCAGAAGCTCCTTCAGCTCCTTGAGCATCCCGGTGCTGCTCCCGGCAGCGAGTAGGTCGTCGACGTGGACTAGCACCCAGCAGGCCCCTCCGTCGTTGTCGACCTTGAAGTAGAGAGCCTCCTCGACCTAGCTCTTCTTCCACCCGGCGCCGACCAGCACGTCGTTGAGCGCCAAGTACCACAGCAGCGGTGACTTCTTCAAGCCGTATAGGCTCTTCAACAACTTGCACACCTGGCCGGTTCCGTCATTCAAGTAGTCCGGCTGGGACATGTAGAGCACCCTGTCGAGCTTGCCCCGCAGGAAGGCGTTCTTTATGTCGAGCTGCATCGGGTTGAGGTTGAGGATGGCGATGATGCTGAGGAAGATCCTCAGCGTGACGTAGCTACCCGCCGGCGCGAACGTCTCGTCGTAGTTGGCGCCGTACACCTGCGTGAAGCCCTTCATGACCAGCCTTGCCTTCTTGTGCTCGACGGTGTCATCGACGTGGTACTTCATCGTCAACACCCACCGGTTCTTCATGATGTTGACCCCTGGCGGGCGTTCGACCAGCTCCCACGTGCCCATGTTGATGAGGCTGCGGATTTCGTCCTCCATTGCGGCCTTCACCGCCGGGCCCTTCCAGCTCGCCAACGCCTCCTTCACCGTCATCGTCGAGATGTCCCAACGATGCTCGGGGTCGGCCAACATGTCTGGGTCGAGCTCCGAAAACTCCTCATCCTCCTCGGCGTCGTCGTACAGCAGGTCGTCGTCATCCTCCATGTCATACACCGTGGTGAAGGCAGTGGGGACGAAGAAGTCGGGCGACCTCCGAAGTCGGCCTGACTTCCGGGGTTCAGGCCGAACCTCCACCACGTCGCTGTTGGTGGACTTCTCCCCTTCGTCACTGGCTTCGCTGCCCTTGTCGCCCTGCTGCACCTCGGTCGACTTCTTGGTCGACCTCTCCTCTGTGGTCGGCTCCCCTGCCGGCTGCCCAGTTGCCGACTGCTCCGTGGTCGGCTTCACTGCTGCCTGCTCCCCTGTCAGCTGCTTCTCCTCGACTTGCTACTCCCCTATCAGGTCAACTTGCCGCTCTTCACGTCGGCCACCAGCGATGCCCTTGGTCGGCGCCGAATGCGACGGCCCACTACTCCCCTCATCGCCGAAGGCCGGCACCGAGGTCAGCCCACGCAGGTCGTCCAGGAGCGGAGGGGCAGGGGCCGTAGAGGGAGGGGTAGGAGGGTGGACGTCCTCGACGTCCTTAGCAGCAAGCTCACCGACCTTAGCGAGTAGAGGCAGCGTCGGCGACGAGGTGTCGGTTGGTGGGGTGGACGTCGTGCGGCCGGACACCGGCCCGTGCTCCGACTTCCACTCAGCCAACGACATCTCCTCGTAGAACACCACGTTCGACGTGGTGCCACCCGGTTGGCGTCGATGTCGAGGAGCTCCCAGCCCTTGCTCTCCCCCGACACGCCAAGGTGAAGGCCCCACCTGGCCTTGGGCTTCAGCTTCCCACCACGCTGCTGCTCGGGGACGAGGAACTGCGCCATGCAACCCCACATCCGCGCCAGTGACAAGTCGGGCATCTGCCCGGTCAGCAGCTCGTATGGCGTCGTCCCCGACAACAGCGTCGACCTCTCATGGCAGTTGCGGACCCAGACGGCTTGCCGCAGAGCGAGGTGCCACCAGTGGTGCTACACGCCAATGTGCAGCAACATCGTCCGCACCGACTCCACCACCGTCCTCATCTCCCGCTCCGCCATGCCGTTCTGCTGTGGGGTATACAGGCAGGTAAGTTCGTTGACAATCCCCTTTCCGTCCACGAAGTCGGTGAACTTCTTCCCGAGGAACTCCCCTCCTCGGTCTGAGCGCAGCATCAGCACCGACTTCTTCAACTGCCTCTCCACCAACGCTAGTCACTTCTGGAACTCCAGCAGCACATCCGACTTCTTGGCGACTGGCTTCACCCACACATAGCGGGTCTTGCGGTCCTTCAGCAGCAAGAAGTACAGGCTGCCGTCCTTGGCAGCCACGCGGAACGGCCCACACAGGTCGATGTGCATGACGGCCAGCACGTCGTCAGCGTCGGGGCCGTGGTCGGGGAAGGAGTGCCATGCCAGCTTCCTGTCGACGCACGAGACACACGGGGAGTCGGCGCCCGTCGCCGACTTGAGGTCCAGCCCTTTGGCGACCTTGTTCTTCGCCGAGCTCCTAATGGTGTCCATGCCGTCGTGTGCAAGTCTTGCATGCATCCTGTCCGGCGTCGACTTCGTCTTCGAGACAATCACCCGCAGAGCCACAACCTTCGGCGTTGGCAACGTCGATCTCGTTGAGCAGGGACGCAGGTCAGTGCAGACGACACGCCCGGAGTACGTCGCCTGGCAGAGCACCTCTTCTGCTGCCGAGACAAGCAGCATCACGTTGCCGTCCTCCTGCAGATTCACGCCATGCTCCTTCAGCTGGCCGGACGACAGCAGGTTTGCCCGCACACCCGGGACGTACAGCACGTCGGGGATGAGCACCCGCTTTCCGGCCTCCCCTTGCAGGGCGACATTGCCGCGGCCCTAGACGTCCTGCAGCGCTCCATTGAAGCCGCGCACGTGCTTGATGGAGCCGCTCAGGTGCAGGTTGACGAAGGCTTCCTTCGTCCCCATCATGTGGTGAGAGCAGCTGTTGTCGAGCAGGACCACGGCCAGGTTCGCCTGCACAGCTGCTGCCACCGCCTGGAAGTCGTCTCCGGCCTCCGGCGCCAGCGAGATGGTCGGCTCCACGACGCCGACCAGCGAGCACGACGCCGTCTTGTCGTCTCGCGACTTGCCGCCAGCAGAGGAGTCGGCGTCCTTCGCTGAGGTCGACGTGGTCGACTGCTTCTCCTTGCGCGGCTTGTTTCCTCCTTGACGAGGACGACGACTGCCAGACCTCTCGCGGCCTCCCTTGGCGTTTTCGTCTTCGAAATCACTGCGGTCAGGGCACTCAAAGGAGAGGTGATCGGGGTCGCCGCACAACCAGCATTCCCTGCGTCGACCTCCTCCTCCATGACTGCTATCCTTGGCCGACTTCTTCTTGTTGACTTCCTTGGCCGACTTCCGGCCGCTGCTACCACCGCCGCCAGGCTGTCCGCGCTGCCCTAGTCGACCTCCTTGCTTCGCTGGGGCGACGAAGTTTGCCTGCGCCAAGAGCTCTTGGGATCGCTCTGCCTCCTGCATCCCCTCGCCCTGCAGGATGTACGAGGTCAAGTTGTCCTTGTTGAGCGTCGACCTCGTTCTCGACGCCATGGACAGCCGCTTTAGCAGGTTGTAGTTGCTTGAGAGTCCCTGCATGACGTGGGTGACGTACAACACAGTCGAGTACTGCGCGCCGGCCATCCAGATGGTGGCGAGAATTTGCCGGGCCCGGTTGCAGTAGTCGGCTCCTCGTCGCCCATACGTAGGTGCGTCAGCTGCTCCTTTAGCTGGGCGATGAACAAGTCGTCGGTGACTTGGTAGGTCCACTCAATGAAGTGCCACGCCCGGTGGCCGGCGTTGAGGTACTCTCAGCACCACTTCAAGGCAATCTGCACACCCGGCGAGCAGCGCCGCGAGATGACCGTAAAAGTCAACAGCTGCACGGCGCGGAACTCCGCAAGCAAGTTGGGGTCATCCGGCGTCGCCACGGTGCCTTGAGCAAAGCTAATCAGCCCAGCCATCTCCAGTTGAGGCTCGATGGCCTCCTTCCAGGTGAGAATGTCAGGTCGACCGGTGAGTGGCGGGGTGACCAAGATCCTGTCTGGCGTAAACTTGAAGTAGACGTAGCTCGGTGCTATCTCGCCCGCTATCACCTGTGTCGCCGACATCGGCGACAGTCTGCTTCATCGACCTCCGACATCATCCTGCGAGGAGCCTATAGGCGCCAACGACCGCACCCCTCGCGCCTGAACGCTGCCGACTTCATCGGCGTGTATCACACCACGCTGCCTTGACGTGCCTTCCGCACTGCTACCGGCTTGGCCACCTCCGGCGTTGACGCCCACGTCGACGCCGCCTTCGTTGGTCATCGGTCGAGGGGAAGCTAGTCAGGAAGGGGGATGCTCCGTCGCCCACATGGAGCGGAGTCCAGCCTCGACGACCGCCCAGGGTATCGCCCCGTACTCCTGGGCCTCATGGCGTCTCCTCGCATCCTCCAGCCGTCCCTCCAGGGTGTCCATCACCTTGGCGTCACCTACGCTCAGGCTAGGGACCTGTACGGCTGCTGGCCTACGAGCAACTTAGGTAAGTGGCCTCTACATCGACCTAACTGAAAGGTAAGTCGTGTGCCGTCCACGCTCACCGCACCATGCGGAGATAACTCCTACAACGGGAGCTAGGCTACGGGCTAGGCACGGGTGCTCGTGTGATCTCTGCGTTCTTTGGTCCTCAGTCGTTCTCCTAGTGCACACACTGCTTGCTAGTTCACAGGGCAAATTGGCAAGAGTTTCACTAGAGAAAGTTGACAACAATGGTACAATGAAGTTGGCATGGCTAGACTACATCAGAGCTAGCATTCAGGTCGGTCGATTGCCAGCGCAGCACGGTCGACCGCGTTCCAGCACGACTTGGTCGAGCGCGCTCTAGCAGTGCAAAGTCGACGGCGTGCCAACATCGCAGGTTGACGGTGTGTCAGCGCTGCTCACGCAGAACAGCAGCGCACCCGCTTCACAGGTGCTCGCAGATGATTGGCAGGCTGAGCCTTGTCACTTGCACAACGCACACACTAAGTCAACCTGGCGCTGATGACTGCTTCTAATCAGCCACGTCGACCTCGGGATACCACCACCGAGGTCGGGCTCGCCAACTTCGCCTGGGCGACCGTCGCACTCTTTCGCACAACCTCGTCACCCAGGTAACCTGGTCGACCGGGCAACCACGTCGACCAACTGTTCCCGTATGTGCCCATTGACCTCCCGCGTCGACGACCACCTCCAGTCGACCTCGCTAGGTCGACCACACCCTCAGTCAACCAGCTCCAGGTCGACGTCACTTCTGGTCAACCAGCTCCTTGTTGACCAGCAGTCCTGGTCAACCAATTTCATGTCGACAAGCGCAGTTGTCGGCCGACCACCCAAGTCGACTACCCGAAGTCGGTGTCAAGAAGTTGATGCCCTGCTACTCGACGCCCAACTGCTCAACGTCCTCAGTCGAGGTCAACGTAGGCCCCTCCTTCGTCGACCACCGGGTCAGGTCAACCACCAGCAGGTCGACCAGCAGGCCTGGTCGACCAACCACGAGGTCGACCAGCAGTCCGTCAGCCGACCACCCAAGTCGGCTGCTCCAAGTTGACATCACCAAGTTGACGTCCTCTGCATGTCGACTTCCCGGTCGACCTCCCGGAAGTCGGCGCCTCCCTACAGTCAGCGCCCGTACAGTGGCCTCCGTACAGGTCGACCTCCTCGTCAACCCGCTCACCCACTGCTGCAGGTCGGCTGCTCCCCTCACAAACGACCACGAGGTCGGCTCCGCCCAAGCGAGGACGGGGCCAACACACAACTCCCGTTGACACTGGAGGTACTCTCTCGCCCCAGCAGCTACGCGAGTGGTACACTTAGCACGGCCGCCTTCGGCGTTTTGCTGCTGGGGTTGGAGGCACTGCGTCTGGAGACGCGGAAGCTGGAGGTACTAGAGCGGCTGGAGCTGGTGGTGCTGCGGACACTGGAGCTGTAGGCGTTGGAGGTGGTCACCCGGGAGCTGGATGTGCTGGAGGTGGAGGCGCTAGAGCTGGAGTTTCTGGCGCTTTTGGAGGCCCTGGAACTGCTGGTACAAGTACTGGAGGTGCTGTTGCTGGAGGAGCTGGTGCTGGTGGTGCTGCACAGCTGCGACTGTTCTTCGCTCCGCCGTCATCGTCGTCTCTGCCACCGCGTGGCTCGGTGCTTCGCCAGGTTCTTAGTCTCCCGTCCTCTACTGGTCTCCTATTACAGCGACGCTCCCCACTGCCTGCTCCCTCTCCTTATACTGAGCAGGCCGACTCACTTACATAGCGCCGTGAGCCTGCGTCTCGTCCCACCTTGCCTGTTCGCGCTGTTCACACTGGTCTTCGTGTTTCGCGTCAGCGTCCTCCTCCTGTCACCTGCATACACCATATGGCACTTCGTCCTTCCTCATTCCACAGCGTTTCCCTCTGCTGTCTCCTCCTGTGTCCTCTCTTGCTGACGGACCCGACCCTAAGTCTGACCTGGTTTGTGTTGCCAGTCCTACTGTTACGCGTCTCTTAGCCACTGTTGTCACTGACCCTTCGTTTGAGTCCACTGCTGTGTCTGCCTTAGTCGCTGAGCTTGTTGAATTTGCTGCTGCTTGTCGTATCGACTACGCCGCTAGTCTTGTTACTGAGTTTGATGTTATCTGTCCTCCGTCCGTCCGAGGTGAGTCTGCTCTTGGTACGAACGTCCTTGAGGACAGGTAGGAGGACTTTGAGTGTCTTGTAGCCGCTGTACCTCATCTCGTGGCCATGCTGCTTGCCCCTGAGGGAGACCCGGATGCACCAGACATACCGACCCCGCTCTTTTACGTTGAGGCGATCGCGGGTGAGTACTCCTCTCAGTGGCAGATAGCCATGGATGCAGAGATGGCATCCTAGAAGTCCACAGGCACTTACGTCGACGCAGTTCCCCCTCCTAGGGCGAACATAGTTGATGGCATGTGGATTTTCAAGGTAAAGCGGCCGCCGGGTTCTCCGTCTGTCTTCAAGGCTCGTTACGTTGCACGAGGCTTCAGTCAGCGATAGGGAGTTGACTTCTTCTAGACCTTCTCCCCTACCCCAAAGATGACCACTCTTTGGGTGCTGCTGCACTTTGCCGCTCAGCGTGACTACGAGCTTCACTCCCTTGAATTTAGCACGAGGAGATCTAGCTGCGCCGCCCACCTGGCTTCACTGGATCATTTCCTGCAGGTACCCATTGGAGCCTCTGGCGGCCAGTCTACGGTCTCCGCTAGGCACCTTGCGAGTGGCACGACACACTGAGGACGATGCTTGCAGATTTTGGGTTTGCTCCTTCGACAGCTGACCCGTTGCTATTGCTACGCAACGTCACTTCGGTGCGGCCGTTCTACATCCTCGTGTACGTCAACGACTTGGTCTTTGCCATTGCTGACACTGAGGGACTAGCCCTTGTGAAGTTGGAGTTGTAGAAAAGACACACGTGTACAGACCTGGGTGAGTCACAAAGCTATCTTGGCTTGCAGATCACCCGGGAGAGAGCATGGTGCACCATTATCTTGACTCAGTCACATATGGTGTAGCAGGTCCTTCAGCGCTTCCGCTTCCAGTACTCCTCGCCACATTCCACTCCTATGCCTTCCGGTCACTCGCTCTCAGCTCCACCTTCAGACGAGTCCATAGAGCCGAGTGGCCTGTATCCATAGCTTGTGGGGTGCCTCATGTACCTGATGACCTGCACTTGACCTGAACTTGCTTACCCTCTTAGCATCCTGGCACGCTACGTTGCGTTCGGGACACACCGACTAGAGCACTGGGCCGCTAAGAGGTTGTTGCGCTACTTGTGCAGTACATCAGGCATGGGGCTCGTGCTTGGAGGACGGGCTTGAGTTATCCTCATTAGACACGCAGACGTGTCTTGGGTTGAAGATTTGGCTACGCAGCGGTCGTCAAAGGGTTACACTCTCAGCCTTGGCTCCAGCTCTGTTTCTTGGCGGTCTACCCGCTCTTCTTCTGTTCTCAGTTCCAGTTGTGAGGCTGAGATCTACGCAAGGGCCATGGCTGCACAGGAGTTACGCTGGCTCACCTACCTGCTGACCGACTTGGGAGAGCGGCCTTGTTCTCCTCTTGTTTTGTACGTAGACAACAAGGCTGCAATTGCCTTGTGTCAAGAGCACAGAGTGGAGCACAGAACGAAGCACATCGCTCTGCGTTACTTCCTTGCTTGAGATTTGCAGCAGCTTGGTCAGCTTCATCTTGCTTATGTGGCCACTCGGGCCAACACTGCTGATATATTCAGCAAGGCACTTCTGCTTGTAACCAGCGTTGATTGTGGTAGTATTTTTTTTGTCACGGCGTTGATTTTGGAGAGGATTTGGCTAAATGTTTTGATCGAGGATAACGCCAACGATGATCACGGCGACCAGATTTTCGTGCAGTGTTTCCGTTGGGACCGCGTTAGGTGGGTTGGTCAAAGTGTCGTGTAGCGGAATTCTGCACAATCCTCGTCTGGTGTGCACCGTCATTTGTGTCACGCCCTTGTTTCAGTTTGTCGCCTTTCACAGCTGCCGTTTCTCCCCCACCCCTCAATCCATAGAGGTTCTCTCGGAGCTGGTCATTCGGTCTTTAGTTTCCCGCTCCTCCCGCGTGTTACTCCAATCTCCTTCCCAACTCCAATCTCGACTTTGCCCTAGTTCCAAATGAAGATCTGGTTTCAATGTCACCTCTAGCCATGTTGGCCATGGCTGCTGCTACCCAAACCTTTCAGCATGACCTGTAGTAACAAGGTGAATAGTTTTTGCTGCAGCATCATGACTCAAGATTCATGTTGCGCGAGTACTGCAAATGTCGCGTGACTGTTTTTCATGGCGCGCAACTGCTTCAGTGGCACAGGGACGACCTGTACCAGTGTCTAGCGCATGTGCGATGTCGCAGCTGTACGGTGACAGCAGCGTGTGTGACGGCCTACTAGTGCATGCGACGAGCGGCTGGACTTTGCCAACTACCATGAGTGCCGCTGCTTCTCTGGTACGTGGTCGCGGATCTGCAGCTGCGTGTGCATCGTAGCAGCAGCAATTGGCGATAGCGGCAGTTGATGACGATGGCAGTCAAGCTGCAATAGCAGCGTGCACCCGCTATTAGAAGCTGTGGTCAGCAGACGCACGGCAGTTGCAGCAGGTGCAAACGACAGCTGCAATGAATGGCGCACAACAGCTTCTCCTGCTGGCGCACGAGTGCTGCTCCTAGTGGCACAGCGGCTAATTGCGCTTGGTGGCTGCAGCGGATGGTGCACGACTGCAATGGATGGCGCACGGCTGCACTAGATAGCGCACGGCTGGTAAGGCGGCTGGCGGAAGGTGTTAACAACTTCTCCTCCTGATGTTCACAACTTCTTCTCCTACAGAAGAGAGTCACCTTCCACTCGCTTTGACTCACTCCATTTTGATTAATACCCTCGATCTGTTACTTCACGCTAGATAGCGTGCGGCAGTAGGAGCTATTTACAGCGCTTTGCAGAAGCATAGCCTAACAATCCGCAGCTGCACCTAGCGGCAGACGCAGCAGCTGCAGCATTGGCGGTTGGCTTCACGCACTGCTACAACTCTTGGTGCACGGCTACAGTTCCTAGCACACGGGTTGCTCCTTCCTGCTGAGGTGAGGATGCTTAGTCAAACTTGACTGTCTCGCCCAGGTTACCCCGTGTTCGCTCCATGTTACCCTGTGCTGCTCGATGTTACCACATGTTAACTTGCGCTACTCCATGTTACCCTACACCAGGTGGCGCACGAAAGCAGCTGCAACTGGCGTACACCAGCACCTGGCGGGCTGTTCCAGCACCTGGCAGGCTGCTCCTGCACCTGGCGGGCTGCTCTTGCACCTGGCGGGCTGCTCCTGCACCTAGCAGGCTGCTCCTGCACCTGGCGGACAGCAGCACCCGACAGGCGGCAGTAGCAGCACCTTGCTGCTTGCAACTCCCCTTACGCCCTGCAACAGCTCCCCCTGATGCCTTGCTGCGTCAGCACCTGACGGCCTCCAACAACGAGGCTGGATCTCCTGCAGAACCAGAACGTCTTGGTACGATTGTGTAGTTCCAGCACGTGTGCATCAGCAGTAACTTGCCTTTTTTTCTTTGATTAGTAGTAGCAATAGTTTAACCACTCGTGACTGTGATCCCCACTCACACCATTGCTGTTGTGTGTGACCCCCCCTGAAACCTGCAAGTACTTTGCATCATCCAGTACTTTGGCGACTGAAGTCAGCAGCTGCGACCTTCTAGCAGAAAAGCTCTCGGTTGCGGCTGCTTCCCATGCCTTGTGTATTCATTGCAGTAGGTCTCATCCTGATACTGGTCTTCGTGTGTAACCTGAAGAATGAAAATGAAAAATGAACTCCCAATTCTTTGTTGTAGCCCAATGTACTCCACACCCCACTCCCCCTCTCACTCGTGGGTTTGTCGTCATGGATACATGTGAGCTCGCACACAGCACCAAACACGCGAGTGAGATATGTGGAGCTAAGTGGTGCGCTATTGTCTAGCACTCTTGGAGAGGTGCATACATGTGAGTGCAGATTCAGTGCCTTCAATCTGCGGACTGGTTGAAGACGGTGCTCTAGGTGGAATCGGGTGGAGACCACACAAGAGGCTGCATGTGAGATGATGCTTTGATAGACTTGGTGAGATAATCTGCAGCTTGCTGAGCTATTGGGCAGTACTCCGGCCGCATAACACCATCATGAACAGCCTTCCGCGTCCAATGGTAATGCACTTCCATATGCTTAATGCGTTGACTCATTTGCTCCCCGGTTGCAAGTGCAATTGCACTTTGATTGTACACAAAGATGACAGTTGGTTTTTGTTGTGGAAAACCGAGGTCTTCACACAAGCGCCGAAGGTAGGTAGCTTCTCTTGCCCCTTTGAACACTGCAATGTATTCTGCTTTAGCTGTTGATGTTGCAATGACTACTTGTCGTTTAGTCCTCCAATTGACAGCAGCTCCTCCCAAGGTAAACACATAGTCTTCAACCGAGTGGCACCCCACTTCGTTTGCATAGTCCGAGTATGTGTATCCTCGGAGCACCAAGTCGCTTCCTCCATAGACCAGCCCCACGTCCGCTGTATTCTGTAAGTACTTGAACACCCTTTGGATTCCAAGCACTGTTGCTCCTATTAGCTGCTTGCTTAACTGGCCAGCACATGCGTTGCATATGTTATGTCTGGCCTCCCTGCTATCGAGATGTACAGCAATGTACACCAATCACCACCAGTTGACTGTCAATCTTGTCTGGTGGTTCTCCTTGTGGTCGAGGTTCCTTCGTGATTGGCGTTCGGACTCCGGATCGGCTGCCTTCCATCCCGAAGTTCGCCAAAGCCTATGAAATGTACTTTGTGAGTCAGATTGAGATCTGGTCGGTTTCAGCAGTGAAATTAAGGCCCAAAAACTGCGTCATGGTCTTGTTGACAATTAAGGTGAAGTTCCGCTTCAAGTGTTGAATCACACAGCTTCAACGCCTTCTTCGTCATGAGACTAGATGAGGATGTGGTCAACATACGTAAGCAACCACACCGTATCTTTGCCTTCTCTTTTCCAGATGAATAGGGATGGGTCAGGTTCTAACTGCTCTATGTTCAACTCCAATAGCACTCTAGGTAAGTGCCGATGTCACAGTCGTGGTGCTTGCTTAAACCCATACACGCTACGATAAAGTTTTCAGACCTTGTCACGATCACACCGAGGTTCAGGAGGTCGCACGTACACGTCCCTGTCAATTGGTGCGCAATGGAATGCGTTGGAAATATCTAGTTGCACCACCTTTTGCTTCGTGGCCAACGCGCCAGCAACAGACCTGCGCGAGGTAGGTCCTTGGTTGACAGAGGCGTATGTCTCATTGTATATTCCCCATGTCTGTCCACATCCTTTCACCACCTAACGTGCCTTGAATCGGTTCGGTTGGCCATGCTCATCTTATTTCACCCTTAAAACTACTCCTTTCGACAACACTGGTGTTCCCTTCGGCACGTCCGCCCTGTCCACCACTTCGTACGCTTCCAGTTCGTCAAACTTGGCCAACTCTGCATCGACAGTGGCTTCCCAAAGAGGTGCGTACGGGTCTTTTGTCATCCCCTTGAGTGTTTTGGGCTCCTTGTACGTCAATTCCACCATGGGGACGTCACTTGCTGTACATCCTAGCACGTGTTGCTACAAGTTGGGAAGGTTGTTAAACGCTTGTGCTGCCTACTGTTTCCCAAACATCACGTCCAATCCTGTCATGCTGTCCGTCCCTGTCCTTCTCCTTCGAGCACAGTCACAGCTGGGTTGAAGTGAACCCGCTGTGGAGTTGCGCCATGAGCTGCCAGCGGGATCCCATCAGGTGGATAGGCAAAGTCATAGAGATGGCTTGCCTCATTCTCCATTTCGTTGCCTTCAGCACCTTCAGGAACAGAGACGCCTGCTAGAGGTCACTTGCTATAGCCCCTTCCTCTATTTCGGTTGCGTTGTCAGTGGGTGAATCCTCTTGAGTTGCGTCAGCTTCCTATCCTTGTGTGGTTGAGATGTATGTGGATAATGTAGAGGTTGGTGGGGATGCAAGAAAAGCGTCAAACTCAGACCCAAATCATTCTCCCCCTGAAGTCAAGCCGCCAATGTTCAGTGATACTTCTTTCGTGTAGCGATGGCATTCGAGTACCGATTCAGCATCCGGTAACTTGAGGTCGTCAAAGAAGCGAGCTGAGTGTGTGTCTGTGTCCACGTCAATTGCCAAGTCCTGAACGATCCATGCCTTCCGAGCGTTGGAGGTCATGTGTTGGCTGCATCCGCCGTCCAGTAGCCGCAAGTGACCTTCAGGCATTGGTAAGGCCGTTTGCGTTAAGCGAATTGTTGCAATGCAAGTGACGGTATGCTTTTTGTCTCCCCCAGCAGCCCCTTCTTTGATAGTCGTGTTGTTGTCACGTTTAGGGCTTCCACTCCTTCGAGGTAAGGTTGAGTGGCTAGTCCCGGTGTGCTGGTTCATCATCCCTCTGTTTTGCAGTTCCCACTCTAGTGGTGACCAGCCCGGAGGCGCCTTGGGACACTTGTAGAATGGGTGGCCAGATTCCTTGCAGTACCAACACACAAGGTTTGAACGCCCTCCCCTTCCTTCATTGCCCTTGAATCTCTCCCCAGCCGTCACGCCGCATTCTGGTCGTCCTTTGTTTCGGTCCTCTCCTTTGCTGGTGAATGATCTCCATATGCTTGACCAGCCATGCGAGGGGGACATTTGTCACGGTTGGTCTTGCTAATGAGGTCTTGGAAGCGTTGTTCCTGAATCATCATTAGTTGTAGTGTGTAGCTGTCCGAGATATGTAGCATTTTCGAGTGCCTCCGCTCCTCCCAATGCAGCGACAGTCCAGTAATTAGTTTCAAGGTAAATGAATCCTCATCCACCATCTTCCCTACCAATGCCAGTTTTTCACGGACTGCCATTGCCCGATTGAAATATTCCTCCACTCTCTCTTGACTCCCTGTCTTTAGGTTGTCCAATTGCTTTTGGAGATACGCCTTTGCTACTGACTCTTTTGCCTGGTACGTCTCCATCAGGTGTTCCCATGCCTTAAACGCTAGGCTGTATGATTCTTGAAACCCGTTCAGTTGCAGTTGAATCGTTGCGCTCACGCTATGTAGTAGCACCGAAAACGCCAGCGTCGCACGTTGTGCGTAGTCCGCTTGCATATTTTCCAGCCGCTCCATTGCATCTCTTATGTTGCCATCGGCCATGGTAACCGGGTATTGAAGTGTCACGAAGAATTCCCATAGGTTTGTCATGTGCGCGTTCATGCGAAACCGAAGCGCCCATTCGCAAAAGTTGGTGCTGTCAAATGGAGTAGTAGTGAACACCTTGTCCACCGCTGCCCCCACCATTTTGAGTGACAGTATGTCCCTGTCTTCCTCCGTGTACTCGCGTGGAGTTGGGTCGAAGAGAGTATGTATGGTAGATGGGCGTGGTAGTTGAACCGAGCGTTGCGTACCTTCGCGTTCCAGCACTTCCACTTGGTCCCAGCGCATGATGCCACTTGATTGCATTCTGTGTCCCATCCGGCCCATGCTTCGTGCAGAATCCACTCCCATTTGTGGACAAAGTGCACGAGGGGGTACGGTGTTATCGCCAAAAAAGTTAAGACCTGATCATCAGGGGAACTCCAACAGGATGAGAGTTAGTGGCAAGGCGACGTAGTGGGGGAGCACCAATAAAGTAGGATTCGAATCCCACACCTTCCACACCCACTTGACTGCCACTCCTTTCCCCAATCTACCCCCTCATGTTTCTTTCCACGCCAATCTCATCTCCACGTTCCCTTGCATCCATAACACTCACGTACTCATCATCCCTCCCCCTTGCTTCCCTTTGCATGGTTGGCTGAGGTGCATTGTGGGAGCTTCCCTCTCCTTGGAATGATGCATCCCTCCCTTGTGATGACTCTCCTCCTCGGGGCATGTCTCCCTCCCCTTCACCTTCAACAACTGCATGCGCATTTGAAGCATTGGTTTGGTCGGTACGTGGAGTGTTTGTATGTGACTATCCATGGGTGGGTGGGTTGCTGAAACCTTGAGCTTGAGTTCGCATGTTGAACTTGGCTCTTAACGAAGCTTGGAGTGTCGGTGGTGCCCTTGCTATCATGTTCTCTAGGTGCTCATATTGAGCCAAGATTGTTTCTTCAAGCACCTTATTGTATCCAGCATCGACCTTACCGTCGAACCGGGCCATGATATAAATCCAGAAAGTTGCTCCTTAGTTATACTAGCTTGCTGGTATCCTTGTCAAAGGTCATTGAGAGCGAGTTCCTGACCAAAATTCAGCAGCATGCCCCCTAGAGTAGCACAGATACCATGCTAGAAAGGCATAGTGCCGTCGTAGCAGAAGCCTTGATAGTATAATAGAACTGAACTGAAAGCTTGAAAACAGGTTTTACTACTATCGGGTCTTTTGCAAGTCCCGAGGAATGGGGTTTTACTCCAGTATCAATAATGGTGTAGGGGACTTCGTACTCTATAGCATGAAAACTCATTATTCAGTAAGCAAGTACT
This sequence comes from Closterium sp. NIES-65, assembly GCA_948144175.1. Taxonomy (NCBI): domain Eukaryota; kingdom Viridiplantae; phylum Streptophyta; class Zygnematophyceae; order Desmidiales; family Closteriaceae; genus Closterium; species Closterium sp. NIES-65. The sequence goes on from CANXME010000905.1 coordinate 670,604, forward strand.
CTAAAATTGTCAGTATTGAAAAAAACATTAGTCTGAAGCACTCATTTTTCAAAATCAGCCGACCTTGAAAAATCAAGAATGTCAGAAAAATAGTTCGAAATTTCAGACAATCAGACCAAAATAGTTTGATATCGTCAGCCCCGAGAGTAGGGTGTTTATCTAAGCAGCTAACCCCTTCAAGATGGCTCCATCCACACCAATAATGCTTTATCAATAATTCTACCCGCCAATAATTCTGGACTCCAATAATTGTGGTCCTCCAATAATTGTACAATTATTGGAGGCCTGGGAGTCTTATAAGGAAGACTACAGTAAAATCTAGCAGCATAAACATATTTTTTTATCCTTATGTTTTCAACAAAGTACAGCACCCACCCGTTCTCGCCAGTTACAGCCTAACAGTGCTCCACACATTGCGTTTCAGAAACCAAGTACGGTGAACTAGAAACCTGAAAATGGCATGTATTCTATGCTATGTCATTTTCAGGCTAGCTAGCCTGTAACCCTTCCCTAGTGTCAAACTATGTTTATAGTTTGGATAAGATGTAGCGAGTCACATCAAAGGGGGTTCACAAAGACTCTCGACACCTGAGCCTGTGCTAGGATTTTGGGCATTCTGAGCCCTCAGGGCAACTTTTGAAAATTCTCAACAATGACTTGATTTTTCAAAGCAAATATTAATGGCCATCTTGAAATTTTAGGGCACCAACAAGAGTTCATCCTGATATCTCAAGGCAAAAAGATTCATAAGACATGAGATTGGTGAAGGGGAAGGCACGATATCAGTGGGAAGCACGGTGCATGCATGGTACGGCACGACGAGGAAGCGGCGAAATCCTCGTGAGGAGACAAAACCAGTACACCCCCCCCCCCCCCCCCCCCCCCGCCCCTTCCCCCCTCTCCCCCATCCCCCCCCCCCCCGCCCCTTCCCCCCTCTCCCCCATCCCCCCCCCCCGCCCCTTCCCACCTCTCCCCCGTCCCCCCCCCCGCCCCCCGCCCCTTCCCCCCTCTCCCCCATCCCCCCCCCCCCCTTCCCCCCACCCCACACCTCTTCCCCTTATGCATTCGTGTCAGGGCAGTCTGGACCTTCGTCCTAATGCTTAAGGGCAAAATCATACGGCCTTCCTGAAATTTCAGGGCTCAACAAAAAAGAAAATCCTGAAGTCACAGAGTAAAATATACCATCATCTTGAAATTGCATAGAAATTTCCTGACGTTATCTTGAAATTATGGTCACTCATGATGCTTTACCCTGATATCGTGGGGGCGGCTCGACACTATCCTTGCTACCTAAGAAACATAGTTTATGATATTTTATCAGTAGTAGGTTCATTCCTAGCCTAAGAAAGCGCGCCCCGTAACGCCCCGTATTACTCCCCTCCCCCCCCCCCCCCCCCGCCCCACTTGGCAAATGCGCACGCATCAGCTCCTACACACGAACGTGCATAGGTTGCTGTACGCTGCCCGCCCAGTCCCGTCACGAGCAGCCACACACGCCACCGCACACGCGCCAGCCACGCACGCGCTTATTGTCCTGCGCGCATGATTGCCTGTGCAACAGCAGCCATGCATACAGATGCACGCGCAGCCTCAGCAGCAGCCGCGAGCGCCACAGCAAGCCCCGCGGCACCCTAAACCAAGCCCTTGCGCCCCCCACATACTAAGGCCCCGAAACCCCCTAGTTTAAGGCCTTGAGGCCCCTTGATCTAACACCCCACGATCCCTCGTTCTACGGCCCCAGCGACCCCCTATTATAAGGCCCCGAGGCCCCTCGATCTAAGGCCCTGCGGCCCCCCTATTCCAAGGCCCCGAGGCCCCCTATTCTAAGGCCCCAAGGCCCCTAGATCTAAGGCCCCGCGTCCCTTCGTTCTAAGGCCTCCCCCCCCCCCCCCCCCCCTTTTATTCTAAGGCGCCGAGAATCCTCGATCTAAGGCCTTGTGGCCTCTCGTTCTATGGCCCCGCGACCTCCTTCTAGAAGGCTCCGCGGCCTAGCACGCACTCGACCCCTCTCAACCGCACGAAGCCGGACTACCGCCCCGTGCTCTTAGTGCCACCTCTCGCAGCGGCTGGAGGCCACCACCTCTCTAGATTTTCTCGCGTCGTACTTGGGGTTTTGCCCTTCGTCGTTCCTGGCCGTTTGTGAGACTACGACAGGCTTTGCTAGCTTGCCTTGCTTTCATTATGCTGTTTCTAGCTTAGGTTAATTTATATCGTGCATAGATATGCTTGATTTCATATGTTAGGTGCATTTCTATATTCTATTATAGTTATAGCATCGATCCAGGTTACGTGTACCGAACTCAGGCTTTTCAGTTCCCACCAAATTGCTTTCTACCGAGTTAGGGAAACTTATGTTCGGGCCTCAGAACATTCGCGTAACACTTGGGTTACCTGCCTTATGTCGAGACTATATATAGCCTCGTGTTGTACCCAGGTGGATCAATCATCGTACAACCCACTTTTCTGAGCTCAATCCTCATCCTCACACTGTTCCTAGCCTTCCGCACACTTGCTATGGTGGCCCTTCGAGTTCTCCATTTCGATACAAAGGGTAGGGCCATTGGACTTTCGCACCTGGCTCCTCCGCGCCACGGTACCTCCAGAGTCAGCGCCGGGATAATGATACGTTAAGATAGGAACAGAAGACTGAATTAACTAACAATAAAAAACAAGATGGATATAGGCAAGGCCAACCCTAACACTAGCACAAATGTAACACGGATGGCAGCAGACGTACAGCAGTTCCCCACCTCATGCGACACGTGCCAGCGGATGAAGAGTAGCAAGCAGAAAAAAATAGGGTTACTTCAGCCTCTACCCGTACTAGAGCAGCCATGGCAAGTCGTCAGCCTAGACTTCATCACTGGGCTTCCTTCTATCTCACGAGGGCATAACGCTATACTCGTGATGCTCAACAAATTCTCTAGAATGGGACATTTCATCCTGACCAACGCCACGGCTACAGCTGAAGCAACTGCTCGCCTCTTCTTAGGTCGCATAATCACCATCGACGACATCCCCACTACACTCACCTCGGACAGAGACCCAAAATTTACCAGTACGTTTTGGAGGGAACTCATGGGATTGCTGGGGACAAAGCTTCTTCAGTGTACCACCCCCAGACAGACGGACAGATAGAGCGACTCAATTTGGTGGTTGAACAGTAATTGGGTACAGCTTGCAAAGACAACATCAGCCACTGGGATCTACAGTTACCGACCTTGGAGTTCACTTACAACAACGCGTCACATGCGGCCACAGGGAATACTTCTTTCTTCCTGTGTTATGGACGAGAACCATTTACACCATAGCAGCCAACCACACCTGCACATGTCCAAGCCGCACATGACTTCGTCACCACCATGCAACAACTATGGGAGAAGACTCAGCGACGTCTCACTACGATGCAGATTTCCCAGAAGCAGTATGCTGATCGATAGAGACGAGATTGTCAGAACATTATAGCTTATACATTTGTGTAGGCTGTAGTGGGGTAGCCCATAAGGGGTACAACCCAATTAGGGTTAGTACTTGTACCCAACTGTTTCATAGTTCATTCATCCATTCTCATTTCTCGTCATGGTATCGAGCAGGTTCCCGAGTGGGAATGCTGCCTAGGGCCCACCACGATATTTTTTCCTGCCCGGAGCGCGCTTCACTCCTACCCGAGTAGCGCTTCGAGTGCCTTACCTAACCTCGAGCCGCCCTTAGTGGCCGCCCTTACGGCCCCTCGCGCCGCCTTCTACGGCCCCTCGCGTCGCCCTTACGGCCCCGCTTAGGCCCCTTACGGCCCCGTCGCGACCTCGCCTAGGCCCCTCCGCGGCCCCGTCTGGCCCCTTACGGCCCTGCCTAGGCCCCTTACCGCCCCTTCGCGGCCTCGCCTAGGCCCCTCCGCGGCCACGTCTGGCCCCTTACGGCCCCTTACGGCCCCGCCTAGGCTCCTTCTGGCCCCTTCACGGCCCCGTCTAGGCCCCTTGCGGCCCCGCCTAGGCCCCTTCCCGGCCCCTGAAGGCCCCTTACGGCCCCGTCTAGGCCCCTTACGGCCCCTCCGCGGCCCCGCCTAGGCCCCTCCGCGGCCCCGTCTGGCCCCTTACGGCCCCTTACGGCCCCACCTAGGCCCCTTACGGCCCCTTCACGGCCCAGTCTAGGCCCCTTGCGGCCCCGCCTAGGCCCCTACGCGGCCCCGTCTGGCCCCTTACGACCCCTTACGGCCCCGCCTAGGCCCCTTATGGCCCCTTCACGGCCCTGTCTAGGCCCCGTGCGGCCCCACCTAGGCCCCTCCGCGGCCCCGTCTGGCCCCTTACGGCCCCGCCTAGGCCTCTTACGGCCCCGCCTAGGCTCCTTACGGCCCCTTGCGGCCCCGTATAGGCCCCTCCGCGGCCCCGCTACGGCGCCGTCTGGCCCCGTTACAGCCCCGTCTGGCCCCGCTACGGCACCGTCTGGCTCCCTTTACGGCCCCGTTTAGGCCCCTCGGCGGCACCGACGCCACCTGCGGCCCCGTCGCCACCTGCGGCCCCGTTGCCACCTGCGGCCCCGCTGCCACCTGCGGCCCTGCCGCCACCTGCGGCCCCGCCAGCACTTGTGGTCCCGTCGCCACCTGCGGCCCCGCCGTCACCTGCGGCCCCGCCGCCACCTACGGCCCCGTCGCCCTACCCTAGCGGCCGAGCAGCACAGCAGCCAGGCCGCCCGCCGAGCCGCCGAGCCGCCCAGCAACCGAGCCGCCCTGTAGCCGAGCCGCCCTGCCGCCGAGCCGCTACTGCAGCAGCCGCCCCTGGAGCAGCCGCCACTGCAGCAGCCGCACCTGGAGCAGCCTCCACTGCAGCAGCCGCCCCTGGAGCAGCCGCCACTGCAGCAGCCGCCCTTGGAGCAGCCGCCAGTGCAACAGCCACCTCTGAAGAAGCCGCCACTGCAGAAGCCGCCTCTGGAGCAGACGCCACTGCAGCAGCCGCGGATCTCTCGCTTTACACTGGTAGTGGCACCGCCGTTGCCGCCGTCGTCTGCCTGCCCTTCTCGCCAGTGGTCAGCACTGCCCTGCCCGTACTGCTGTTACTGCTGCACTTACTACTGCTGCTCTTTCTACTGCTACTGCTGCTCCTGGTGTGGCCAGATGGAGCTCCAGCGTCGCCCGCGTGAGTCCCTCACCCCCCAACAACTTCGTGAGTGGTACGCTAGTTGGGGTTGTCGGGGTGGCCGCAGTGGGAGTCATCCTAGAGTGAGTGGTTCGGCAGCTACTTGTAGTGACCAGGTGCAGCCTCAGCGTCGTCAGCGAGTGGTCCTCTCGCCCCAGCAGCTTCGTGAGTGGTACGTGCAACGTGATGTGTCACGGCGTACTGCTCGCTGTCCGTACGTCATTCGCACTGGTGCTCGGACTGGTCAGCCTTGCGGGACGCTCGGCCACGCACTGTCCCACTACTTCACCTGTCTGAGCGACGCCTGGCGTACGGAGTTTAGCGACGCGGCTGAGCTCCCCGACTGGGTGGAGCTGCTTCGGCTGCGGGTAGATATCTATTCTCTTGACTATGATGCTATCCTCACTGCCATATATGCATTGCCTACTAGTGATGAGGGTGACTGTTACCTGTGTGTTCCGCTTGACAAGCGCATTGAGGCTGCTGCTCTAGGTGGTGGTGAGGCTGCTGCTCTAAGTGCTAGTGCGTCTACTGCACCAGGTGCCAGTGCGACTACTGCCCCAGGTGCTGGTGAGTCTGCTCTCTCAGGTAGTACGTCGCCTAAGGCCTTCCACACCTTCACCCTTGACTTGAGTGCGTCCTGCTCTTTCTTTCAAGACTGCACCACTCTTACGCCGCTCAGTCGGCCGGTTGCAGTCTCCTTGGCAGACCCCTCTAGGGGTCCTGTCCTTGCTAGCTTCTCCACTGTCTTACCGTGCCTGGCAGCCCCCTCTGGCCCCCTGTCAGGTCTCTACCTCCCTTCATTCTCTACGAACTTGGTGAGTGGAGCTGATCCACAGGATAGAGGGGTTGACCAGTTAACTCCTGCGAGTCAGCGAGAGACCCACTGCACGTGTGCTCGGACAAGCCGACACTTGGCCACGTTCACCCGTCGGCCAAGTTCGAGCCTGTACACCCTTAATACTAAGTCTCCTCTTGCTGATGAGTCTGCCCAGGTAGCTGCGTCGAGTCAGGTGTTTGCTGCAACGTCCAGGTCTGGTCCTGAGTCTGATCCCTGCTCGTGTCGTCTCCTGTCCCACCAGACTCTCCTTTGGCACCACCGCCTTGGTCACCCCTCCTTGCCTCGTCTCCGAGGCATGGCCTCCCGTGTCCTTGTCTCTAGTCTCCCTCGGTCTCTCCCTCCCCTTCCTCCGGGGCCTGGCCCTACCTGCGTTCCCTGCGTCGAGGGGCGACAGTGCGCCGCCCCTCACTCCTCCGAGTTTCCTCCGACAGAGGCTCCGCTTCAGACTCTCCACATGGACGTGTGGGGCCCAGCCCGCGTCAGTGGGCAGGGGCGAGAGCGGTACTTTCTGCTGGTGGTTGACGACTACTCGCGTTACACCACAGTCTTACTCTTGCGTAGCAAGGGTGACGTCACTGAGGTGTTAATCGTCTGGATCCGCGCAGCTCGTCTCCAACTCAGAGAGAGTTTTGGCTCAGACTTTCCTGTTCTGCGTCTGCACTCGGACAGAGGCGGGGAGTTTTCCTCTGCTCGTCTGGGAGCCTTCTACCGTGCACAGGGCATCCACCAGACCTTCACGCTTTCGGCCTCTCCACAGCAAAATGGGATTGCTGAGCGCCGCATTGGCATGGTCATGGACGTAGCTCGTACGTTTGATGCATGCGGCTGCCCCCCATTTTCTGTGGCCGTTTGCGGTTCAGTACGCCGCGCATCAGCTCAACCTTCAGCCCCGGGTCTCCCTGCCAGAGACCTCCCCCGCCTTGCGGTGGACAGGGAAGGTTGACGATGCGTCTGCGTTACGGGTCTGGGGATCTCGGGCGTTTGCCGGCGACTTGTCTGCGGACAAGCTGTCCCCCCGTGCAGTTCCCTGCGTCTTCCTTGGCTTCCCCCCTGACGCGCCTGGGTGGCAACTTTACCACCCCACCTCGCGCCGTGTTCTGTCCTCCCAGGACGTCACCTTTGACGAGTCGGTGCCTACCATCTCTTCCCCTAACGCACTGCGCCCCTCCCCGCGCCGCCGCTCTTCCTTGCGCCAGGTCCTCCCCAGGTAGACCCCCTCCCCCCTCAGGGTCCTGCCCCGTAAGGTGTGTCCCAGGTAGACGCAGTCGAGCCTGTCGAGGTAGCTGTTGACTCTGGTGCTGCTAGAGGTGCTGAGCCTGCGGGTGCCGGGTCTGGGGATGTTGAGACTGGGGTTGCTGAGCCTAGGGGTGCTGAGTCTGGGGGTGCTAAGCGTGGGGGTGCTGAGCCTGGGGGTGCGGAGCCTGGGGGTGCTGGGTCTGCTCGTGTGGCCGCCGGCGGCGCTTCGTCGAGGCGGGAGGCGCTCTCTCCACAGGAGCTGCGCGAGTGGTTCGCCCACCACTGGAGACGTGCTGCTGAGACTGGGGGTGCTGCTGAAGCTACTGGAGTTGGTCCTGCTGGAGCTGCTCTCGGTGCTGGTGCTGCTGGAGGTGGAGCTGCTAGAGGTGTTGGCGCTGGTGTTTCTACTGGTGCTGGTGCGTCTGGGGGTTTTGCTGAGGCTGCTGGTGCAAACGGTACTACTGGAGTTGGCGCTGCTGGAGCGGGAGCTGCTGGGGGTGTTGGCGCTGGTGGTGCTGCTGGAGCTGGTGCTTCTGAGGGTGCTGGAGTTGGCGCTGTTGGAGCTGGAGGTGCTCCTGGCGCTGGTGCAGCCGCTGGGGGCACTGGTGCCGTCCTTGCTGGTTTTGGAGGGGCTGAGCGGCCGAGGCCGTACTTCGTTCCGCTCCTCGAGCAGGTTCTTGGTCTCTCGCCCTCTCCTAGTCCTGCTCCTCCCTTAGAGTGTCCACAGCCTGTCCAGTCGCATTCAGAGTTACAGCCTGCCTCCCCTACACTGGTCCTACTAGAGGTCTTGCTGAGCGTTGTGAGCCTGCGTCTCGTCCTGCGTCGCCTGTTCTTGCTGCTTGCGCTAGTCGTCGTGCTGCGCGTCCGCGTCCTCCTGCGGTCCCCGGTACACACCAGATGGCACTGCGTCCTTCCACTGCTCCTCTGCGTGTCCCGTTGCCGTCTCCTCCAGATTCCTCAATTCCTTCTCTTGCTGACCCGGAGTCAGACTCCCTTCGTGCTGCTCGTCCTTCGGTACGCGCCATCTTGCTACTGTTGTCAATGACCCTTCCTTTGAGTCCACTGCTGCATCTGCTCTAGTTGCTGAGCTTTTCGACTTCGCTGCTCGCTGTCGTCTAGACTACTCTGCTAGTCTCGTTGCTGAGTCTGAGTCTGTCTGTCCTCCGTCCATTGGGGGTGAGTGTGCTCTTAGCACGGACGTCCTTGAGGACAGGCACGAGGAGTTCCAGTGTTTTGCTGCTGCTTTGCCTCATCTCGTGTCCACGCTGATTGCCTCTGATGGAGACCCGGATGCACCAGTCATCCCGACTCCTCGATCGTACGCTGAGGCGATCAAGGGTCCCTAGTCCTCATAGTGGCAGTCAGCCATGGACGCAGAGATGGCTTCCTGGAAGTCCACAGGCACCTACGTCAACGAGGTTCCCCCAACTGGGGCGAACATCATCAGTGGCATGTGGATTTTCAGGGTCAAGCGACCGCCGGGTTCTCTGCCTGTCTTCAAGGCGCGTTACGTGGCTCGAGGCTTCAGTCAGCGGCAGGGAGTTGACTACTTTCAGACCTTCTCTCCCACCCCGAAGATGACCACTCTTCGGGTGTTGCTGCACATAGCCGCTCAGCGCGACTACCAGCTTCACTCTCTCGACTTCAGCACAGCTTTCCTGCAGGGTAGCCTGCACGAGGAGATCTGGCTGCGCCACCCTCCTAGCTTCACTGGGTCGTTTCCTCCTGGTACCCAGTGGAGCCTCCGGCGGCCAGTCTACGGTCTCCGCCAGGCGCCCCGTGAGTGGCACGACACACTGGACCTACACTTGCGGCTCTTGGGTTTGCTCCTTCTACAGCCAACGCGTCGCTGTTTCTGCGCACCGACACCTCTCTACCGCCGTTCTACATCCTCGTGTACGTCGACGACTTGGTCTTTGCCACTGGTGACACTACTGGACTCGCCCACGTGAAGTCCGAGCTGCAGAAGAGACACACCTGCACAGACCTGGGTGAACTGCGCAGCTACCTTGGCTTGCAGATCACCCGGGACAGAGCACAGCGCACCATTACCCTGACTCAGTCACACATGGTGCAGCAGGTCCTTCAGCGCTTTGACTTCATGTACTCCTCGCCTTAGGCCACTCCTCTGTCTACTCGCCACTCGCTCTCAGCTCTGCCTTTGGATAAGTTCGTAGAGCCGAGTGGTCCGTACCCAGAGCTTGTTGGCTGCCTCATGTATCTGATGACCTGCACACGACCTGATCTAGCGTACCCTCTTAGCATCTTGGCACGCTATGTTGCTCCTGGGAGACACAGACCAGAGCACATGGCTGCAGCGAAGAGGGTGTTGCGCTACGTGTGCAGTACGTCGGGCATGGGGTTAGTGCTTGGAGGGCGACGTCGAGTATTCCTCACAGGTCACGCTGACGCTTCTTGGGCTGATGACCAGGCTACGCAGCGGTCGTCACAGGGTTACACCTTTAGCATTCGCTCCGGCTCTGTTTTGTGGCGGTCAACCCGCTCGTCTTCTATTCTCAGCTCCAGTTGTGAGGCTGAGATCTACGCAGGGGCCATGGCTGCACAGGAGCTACGCTGGCTCACCTACCTGCTGACTGACCTATGAGAGCCACCTAGTTCTCCTTCAGTTTTGTACGTAGAAAACAATGCCAAGTTGGCCTTGTGTCGGGAGCACAGACTGGAGCACAGAACGAAGCACATTGCTCTCCGCTACTTCCTTGCTCGTGAGCTGCAGCAGCGTGGTCAGCTCTGCCTCACCTACGTGGCCTCTGAGGCCAACACTGCTGATATATTCACCAAGGCCCTTCCGTCTTGTGATCATCAGCGCTTCTGTACTTTGCTAGGTCTTGTGCCTACTTGGCCTCACTTGCTCACTTCTTGATCTTGTTTGTACTGGCCTCTTTCTATACCTGCACTTGCTTACTTACCTTTACATATATGATCTTGCATGTGAACTGGCCTTGTGGCCTTACTCTTGTGCTCGGACTGTGTGGTGACTTTGTGATCCACCCTGAGCTTGCTTTGCTTTGCTTGACTGGTCTTGTGACCACTTGTTCTCCCCCACTTTTCCTATGGGGGTGTGTAAGAACATTATAGCTTATACATTTGTGTAGGCTGTAGTGGGGTAGCCCATAAGGGGTACAACCCAATTAGGGTTAGTACTTGTACCCAACTGTTTCATAGTTCATTCATCGATTCTCATTTCTCGTTAGAGATCACTCCGTAGTAGTGGGGGATCAAGTGCTTCTCGACACACGCAACTTGGACCTGTCTCACCTACAGTCTAAGCTCCGGCCTCGCTTCTGTGGTCCCTTTCATGTTGAGGCGCAGGTGACACCAGTATTATTCCGCTTGCACTTACCTACAACGTAGTAGCTTCACAATGCTTTCCATGTTCAGCTACTAAAGCCCTACAAGGATTCCAATCAACAGTTCCAGGGACGGCAGCTACCGCCACCATGCCATGTTCTCGTACACGATGAACTAGAGTACGAGGTGGAATGCGTTCTCAATCATCGACGCCGTGGTGGCAAGACTCTCGAGTTCATGATACGCTTGAAGGGATATGAACCTTCGGAGGATAGTTGGATCGCAGAAGTTGCTATGGGCAATGGACGTCGTGCTCTCAAGGATTACTTTGTCAAGCAGGATGTTTCTCATGCTACCCAGCTTTGAGGGGGGCACGTGTGAGAGTACGACGGCTTATGCTTGCTTATTTTGCTATTTCTAGCTTGAATTTCTTTTATCATGCATGCTTATGCTTGATTTCCTAGGTTAGGTGCATTCGTTTATTCTATTGTAGTTATAGCACCGAACCAGATTGCGTATTTTGGATTCCAGGCCTTTCGGTTGCCACCGAATTGCCTTCTACCAAATTTGGGAAGGTTCTGTTCAAGACACTTCGCGACCATCAGAACATTCATGTAGCACCTGGGTTACTAGCCTAGCGTCGATACTAAATATATGTCAACGGGAGCGTTGTAAGGCCCCGTCCTCGCTTGGGCGGAGCCAACCTTGTGGTCGGATGTACGGGGGTTGCAGCCGACCTGCAGTAGTGAGCAGGGGACCACTGGAAGGGCGCCGAGCAAGAGGACGCCGACCTGGACGCCTGGTTGGCGTCCCGGACGCCTGGACGGCGTCCTGGAAGCTGGACGCCGAGCTGGGCGTCGCCACGATTACCCGGGCGCCTGGTCGACGTCATGGGCACCTGCACGGCGCTCTGGAAGGCCAGACGCCGACCTAGGCGTATGCATGGCGTCCCGGGGGTCCGGACGCCGATCTGGGCGTCCCGGGGGCCCCGACACCGACCTGGGTGTCTGGTCGGCGTCCTGGGAGGAGGGACGCCGCTATGGAGATTTCAGTCGGCGTCCTGGGCGTCTGGACGTCGACCTGGGGGTTCGGAAGGCGTCCTGGGCGCCAAGACGCCAGACTGGGGACGCCGGGCATGCGTGACCGGCTACGAACTACGCGGGTCGACCAGGCGTGGTTGCCCGGTCGATCGGGATACCCGGGCGACGTGCGCGAGTGTCGCCAGGGTGGAGACTGCGAGGCCGACCTCGGGGGTGGTATCCCGAGGTCGACGTGGCTGGTGGGCACAGTCGCTGGCATGGGGTCTGCCAGGCGTCTGCATTGTGCACGTGACAGGGAAATGCGCACCAACCAGCTGCGCGCACCTGTGAAGCAGGTGCACCGTTGTCCTGCGGGTGCAACGCTGGGCAGCCGACTTGGTGCAGCGCTGGCACACTGTGGACTTGCAACGTTGGCGAACCGCTACCCTGCTACGCTGGAGCGGTGCGAGCGCCGCTGCACTGGAGCGCGGTCGACTGTGCTGCGCTGGAGGTCGACCAGCAGCCTAGCTAGCACTGATGTAGTTTGTGATGCCAATGTTGTTGCTATCATTATTGTCATGTTTTCCTAGTGAAACTCTTGCAAATTCTCCCCGTGAACTAGCAAGGAGCGTGAACACAAGGAAACGACTAAGTGAACGAACGCAGAGATCACACGAGCACACGTGCCTAGCCCGTAGCCTAGCTCCCGTTGCTGCAGTTATCTCCGCATGGTGCGGTGAGCGTGGACGACACCGCGACGTAGTTCAGTCTAGCCGACTTAGCACATACCGATCGTGTTCGTAGACCGGCAGCCGTGCAGTCACTAGCGTGCGCGTAGGTGACGCCGAGGTGATGGACACCCTGGAGGGACGGCTGGAGGATGCGAAGAGACGCCATGAGGCCCAGGAGTATGGGGCAATACCCTGGGCAGTCGTCGAAGCCGGACTCCGCTCCGTGTGGGCAGCGGAGCACCCCCTTTCTCAACCTTCCTCTCCTCGATCGGTGAACAGCGACGGCGGCGTCGATGTGGGCGTCAACGCCGGTGGAGGTCAGGTCGGCAACAGTGTGGGAGGCACGTCGAGGCAACGAGGTGTGATACACGCCGGTGAAGCCGGCGGCGTTCAGGCGCGAGGGATGCAGTCGTCGGCGGCTGCAGGCTCCTCACAGGGCTACGTCGGAGGACGACGAAGCGGATTGTCGCCGATGTCAGCGTCCCAAGTGACGGCAGGTGGGATTGCGCCGAGCTACGACTACTTCAAGTTTACGCGGGACAGGATCTCGGTCACCCCTCCGCTGGTCGGTCGACCTGACATACTCACCTGGTCGTCGCCCGAGGGACCGTGGCGACGCCGGGGGAGCACCACCCCGACCTGCGTGCGGAGTTTCGCGCCGTGCAGCTGTTGACGTTCACGGTCATCTCGCGGTGCTGCTCGCCGGGCGTGCAGATCGCCTTGAAGTGGTGCCGGGAGTACATCGACGCCGGCCACCGGGCGTGGCACTTCATTGAGTCGACGTACCAGGTCACCGACGACCTGTTCATCGCCCAGCTGGAGGGACAGCTGACGCACCTGCGTATGGGTGACGAGGAGACAGCGACTGACTACTGCAACCGAGCCCGGGGAATTCTTGCCACTATCAGGATGGCCGGCGCGCAGTACTCCACGGCGTCATACATCACCGATGTCATGCAGGGTCTCTCTAGCAGCTACAACCTGCTGAAGCGGCTGTCTATGGCGCCGAGCACAAGGGCGACGCTCAACGAGGCAATGCAGGAGGCTGAGCGGTCGTAGGAGCTTTTGGCGCAGGCGAACTTGGTCACCTCAGCGAAGCAAGGAGGCCGACCGGGGCAGCGCGGGCAGTCTGGCGGTGGTGGTAGCAGTGGCTGGAAGCCGGCCAAGGAGGTCGACAAGAAGAGGTCGACCAAGGACAGCGGTCGTGGAGGTCGACGTCGGGAGTGCTGGCTGTGCGGCGACCCTGACCATCTCTCCTTCGAGTGTCCCAACCGCAGTGACTCCGACGACGACGACGCTAAGGGAGGCCGTGGGAGGTCAGGCAGCCGTCGTCCTCGTCGTGAAAGAAACCAGCCGCGCAAGGAGAAGCAGTCGACAAATACATCGACTTCGGCGAAGGACGCCGACTCCGCTGTAGGCGGCAAGGGGCGAGACGACAAGACGGCGTCGTGCTCGCTGGTCAGCGTCGTGGAGCCGACCATCTCTCTGGTACCGGAGGCCGGAGAGGTCTTCCAGGCGGTGGCGGCAGCTGTGCAGGCGAACCCAGCGGTGACCCTGCTCGACAGCGGTTGCTCCCACCACCTGATGGGGACGAAGGAAGCCTTCGTCGACTTGCAGCCGAGCGGCGCCATCAAACATGTGCACGGCTTCAATGGGGTGTTGCAGGATGTCCAGGGCCGCGGCACCGTCGCTCTGCAAGGAGAGGCCGGGAAGGAGGTGCTCATCCCCGACGTGTTGTACGTCCCGGGTGTGCGAGCCAACCTGCTGTCGGCCGGCCAACTGAAGGAGCATGGCGTGAAGCTGCAGGAGGACGGAGACGGCATGCTACTCGTCTCATCGACAGGAGAGGTGCTCGGACGTGCGACGTACTCTGGGCGAATCCTCTGCACCGACTTGCGTCCCTGCACGACGACGTCAGCATCGACCACGCTGGAGGTCGTGGCTCTGCGGGCGATCGTCGCGAAGACGAAGTCGATGCCGGACCGGATGCATGCGAGGCTTGCGCATGTCGGCATGGACACCATACGGAGCTCGGCGAAGAACGAGGTCGCCATTGGGCTGGACCTCAAGTCGGCGACGGACGCCGACTCCCCGTGTGTCTCGTGCGTCGGCGGGAAACTGGCGCGGCACACCTTCCCCGACCACGGCTCCGACGCCGACGACGTGCTGGCCATTGTGCACATCGACCTGTGCGGGCCGTTTCGTGTGGCTGCCAAGGATGGCAGCCTGTACTTCTTGCTACTGAAGGACCGCAAGACCCGCTTCGTGTGGGTGAAGCCGGTCGCCAAGAAGTCAGATGCGTTGCAAGCGTTCGTGCAGTGGCTGGCGGTGGCTGAACGGCAGACGAAGAAGTCGGTGTTGATGCTGCGCTCGGACCGGGGAGGGGAGTTCCTCAGGAAGCAGTTCACCGACTTCGTGAACGGAAAGGGGATCGTCCACGACCTGACCTGCCCATACACCCCGCAGCAAGACGGCATGGCGGAGCGGGAGATGAGGACGGTGGTGGAGTCGGTGCGGACAATGCTGCTGCACATGGGTGTGCAGCACCACTGGTGGCACCTCGCTCTACGGCAGGCCGTCTGGGTCCGCAACTGCCTCGAGAGGTCGACGCTGCCGCCGGGGACGACGCCGTACCAGGTGCTGACCGGGAAGAAGCCCGACTTGTCGCTGGCGCGGGTGTGGGGCTGCATGGCGCAGTTCCTTGTCCCTGAGCAGCAGCGTGGTGGGAAGCTGAAGCCGAAGGTCAGGTGGGGCGTGCGCCTTGGCGTGTCCGCGGCGAGCAAGGGCTGGGAGCTCCTCGACGTCGACACCGACCGACTGGTCACCACGTCGGACGTGGTGTTCTACGAGGAGATGTCGCTGGCCGAGTGGAAGACAGAGCATGGGCCGGTGTCCGGCCGCTTGTCGTCCACCCCGCCCTCTGACACCTCATCGGCGACGCTGCCGCTGCTTGCCGAGGTCGGTGGGCTTGCTACTAAGGACGTCGAGGACGTCCGCTCCCCTACCCCTTCCCCTCCGACTCCTGCCCCTCCCCTTGTGGCCGACCTGCGTGGGCTGACCTCGGTGTCGGCCTCCGGCGATGAGGGGAGTAGTGGGCCGTCGCCTTCGGCCAAGTGCATCGCCGGTGGCCGACGTGACGAGCGGCAGGTCGACATGGGTTTGCAGTCGACGCCGACAGGGGAGGAGCAGGTTGAGAAGCAGGTCGATGAAAAGTCGGCGACCGGGCCGTCGGCAGGAAAGCCGACCACAGGGGAGCAGTCGGCTGGGACGCCGGCTGAAGAGCAGCAGGACGCTGAGGGCAGCGACGACAGGGACGATGGAGGGGACGCTGAGGAGGTCCAGCAGGGACCACGGTGTTCAGGCCGGCTTCGGAGGCCGCCTGACTTCTTCATCCCCGCTGCCTTCACCACGGTGTATGACGTGGACGATGACGACGACCTGCTGTACGATGACGCCGAGGATGATGAGGAGTTTCCGGAGCTAGACCCCGACATGCTAGCCGACCCCGAGCACCGTTGGGACATCTCGAGGATGACGGTGAAAGAGGCATTGGCGAGCTGGAAGGGCCCGGCGGTGAAGGCCGCCATGGAGGAGGAGATTCGCAGCCTCATCAACATGGGCACTTGGGAGCTGGTCGAATGCCCGCCGGGGGTGAACGTCATGAAGAACCGGTGGGTGTTGACGACGAAGTACCACATCGACGACACCGTCGAGCGAGAGAAGGCGAGGCTGGTCGTGAAGGGCTTCACACAGGTGTACGGCGCCGACTACGACGAGACGTTCGCGCCGGTGAGCAGCTACGTCACGTTGTGGATCTTCCTCAGCATCGTCGCTGTCCTCAACCTCAACCTGATGCAGCTGAACATGAAGAACGCCTTCCTGCAGAGCAAGCTAGATCGGGTGCTGTACATGTCCCAGCCGGACTACTTCAACGATGGAACCGGCCAGGTGTGTAAGCTACTGAAGAGCCTGTACGGGCTGAAGCAGTCGCCGCTATTGTGGTACTTGGCGCTCAACGATGTGCTGATCGGCGCCGGGTGGAAGAAGAGCCAGGTCGACGAGGCTCTTTACTTCAAGGTTGGCGAGGGTGGAGTGGCCTACTGGGTGCTGTTCTACGTCGACGACCTGCTTTCCGTCGGCAGCAGCGTCACGATGCTGAAGGAGCTGAAGGAGCTGCTGGAAGCCGCCTTTGAGCTGCGCGAGATCTCGGCGGTGCAGAAGTACCTCGGGCTGTAGATCGTGCGCGACAGGTCGGCGGGGAAGCTGTGGCTGCACCAGCAGGGCTACGCCGACAAGCTGCGTAGGCGCTTCCTCGACGAGGAACAGACCGGGCGCACCCCGAAGACGCCGGTCTCGGTCGGTGCCTACGCCGAGCTCACCTTCGATGACGAGGAGGCGCAGGAACGGTAGGAGGAGGAGTACCGGCAGAAGGTCGGCTCGCTGCAGTTTGCGGCGACGACGACGAGGCCGGACATAGCCTTTGCCTGTAGCAAGCTAGGGAGTGGCCTCACGGTGAGGAGCGACCAGCACTAGCGCGAGGTCGACCGCTGCCTCGCCTACCTCGCCAACACACGTGACACCGCCCTGGAGTTCGGCGGTGGACCAGAGTCGCTGGATCTGGTCGGCTACGTGGATGCCGACGACGCCGGTAACAAGCAGAAGGACGAGCACGAGCGGCTACGTGTTCATCTATGGAGGGGCTGCAGTATTCTGGTCGAGTCAGCGCATCAAGTGCGCGACGTTGTCGTCGACCGAGTCAGAGTACGTGGCGGCCACTGAAGCTGGTAAGGAGGGACGCCGCCTTCGCTTCCTCCTCGTAGAATTCCGGCAACTGGACGCCGGGAAGCCGACTGTCCTACGCGTGGACAACAAGTCTGCTATCACGGTCGCCGAGGGCATGGGGTTGACGGGCAACCTCAAGCACATGGAGCGGCGACAGGTCTGGCTGCAGCACATGGTGAAGCGCGGGAAGTTATCGCTGCAGTACATCCCAACCGCTGAGCAGCCGGCCGACTTCCTGACGAAGGCGCTGCACTATCCGGCCTTCAACCGGTGCTCCGTCGCATTCGGCCAGGTGCGCTTGGCCAACATGGACGACGGCGATAACAACGTGCAGCAGTAGGTGCCATGCCCTCTTGCATGGCTGGTGCGGTGACCGGTGTGCTGTATGTTGGGTGCACGTCGACGGGCTATTCTCGGAGCTGTACTGCCGTTTGGGCTAGGGGGGGGGCCCAAGCGTGAACACGGCAGGGGAGTGTCAACGGGAGCGTTGTAAGGCCCCGTCCTCGCTTGGGAGGAGCCAACCTTGTGGTCGGATGTACGGGGGTTGCAGCCGACCTGCAGCAGTGAGCAAGGGGCCACTGGAAGGGCGCCGAGCAGGAGGACGCTGACCTGGACGCCTGGTTGGCGTCCCGGACGCCTGGACGGCGTCCTGGAAGCTGGACGCCGAGCTGGGCGTCGCCACGATTACCCGGGCGCCTGGTCGACGTCGTGGGCACCTGCACGGCGCTGTGGAAGGCCAGACGCCGACCTAGGCGTATGCACGGCGTCCCGGGGGTCCGGACGCCGACCTGGGCGTCCCGAGGGCCCCGACACCGACCTGGGTGTCTGGTCGACGTCCTGGGAGGAGGGACGCCGCTATGGAGATTTCAGTCGGCGTCCTGGGCGTCAGGACGTCGACCTGGGGGTTCGGAAGGCGTCCTGGGTGTCAGAATGAGAAACAGGAATGAATGTGACTAGCAGGAACAACAGTACAAATATGAAACCCTAATCTGGTGTACCCCCTATGGTGTGACCCACTACAGCCTAGAACCACACAAACATATAATGTTTGACACACCCCCATAGGCAAAGTGGGGGAGACCTAGGGGTCACAAGACCAGTCAAGGCAAAGCAAGGCAAACAAGCTCAGGGTGGATCTCGAGGATTCCACACAAATTCCGAGCACAAGCAAGCGGTCACAAGACCAGTTCACATGCAGTTTTATAATAGAGCAAGAGGTACAATGATCACAACCTAGCAAGGGCAAACATGCAGGCATATATATATAATGATCACAGTACAGGCAAAGTCAAGAAGTAAGCAAGTGAGGAACAGTCGGCACAAGGCCTAGAAGAGTGCAAAAACGCTGATGGTCAACAGGCGGAAGCGCCTTGGTGAACACATCAGCGGTGTTGGCCTCAGTGGCCACGTAACGCAGAAGAAGCTCACCACGCTGATGTAGCTCTCGAGCTAGAAAGTAACGCAGAGCAATGTGCTTCGTCCTGTGCTCCAGTCTGTGCTCCTGACACAAGGCTATGGTTGCCTTGTTGTCGACGTACAGCACTGGAGGAGAACGAGGCTGCTCTCCAAGGTCAGTCAGCAGGTAGGTGAGCCAGCGAAGCTCCTGGGCAGCCATGGCTGTGGCGTAGATCTCAGCCTCACAGCTGGAGCTGAGAACAGAAGAAGAACGAGTAGAACGCCAAGAGACAGAGCCAGAGCCAAGACTGAAGGTGTAACCCTGAGACGACCGCTGAGTAGCATGGTCGTCTGCCCAAGAAGCGTCTGAGTGCCCAGTGAGAACATGCCGGTCTCGCCCTCCAACCACTAGCCCCATGCCCGACGTACTGCACAAGTAGCACAACACCCTCTTAGCTGCATCCATGTGCTCCTTCCTATGACGGCCGGGAGCGACATAGCGTGCTAAGATGCTGAGAGGGTATGCAAGGTCAGGTCGAGTGCAGGTCATCAGGTACATGAGGCAGCCCACAAGCTCTCGATACGGACCACTCGGCTCTACGGACTCATCCGAAGGCAGAGCTGAGAGCGAGTGTCCCGTAGGCAGAGGAGTGGACTGAGGCGAGGAGTACGTGAAGCCGAAGCGCTGAAGGACCTGCTGCACCATGTGTGACTGAGTCAAGGTGATGGTGCGCCGTGCTCTGTCCCGGGTGATCCGCAAGCCAAGATAGCTTGTCAGTTCACCCGGGTCTGTGCCCGTGTGTCTCTTCTGCAGCTCGGACTTCACGTGAGCGAGACCAGCTGTGTCAGAAGTGGCAAAGACCAAGTCGTCGACGTACACGAGGATGTAGAACGGCGGCAGTGAGGTGTCGGTGCATAGAAACAGCGACGGGTCAGCAGTAGAAGGAGCGAACCCAAGAGCCGCAAGTGTAGTCCTCAGTGTGTCGTGCCACTCACGTGGCGCCTGGCAGAGACCGTAGACTGGCCGCTGGAGGCTCCACTGGGTACCAGGAGGGAACGACCCAGTGAAGCCAGGTGGGCGGCGCAGCCAGATCTCCTCGTGCAGGCTGCCCTGCAAGAAAGCTGTGCTGAAGTCAAGAGAGTGGAGCTCGTAGTCACGCTGAGCGGCGACGTGTAGCAAAACCCGAAGAGTGGTCATCTTCGGGGTCGGGGAGAAGGTCTGGAAGAAGTCAACTCCCTCTCGCTGACTGAAGCCTCGTGCAACGTAACGCGCCTTGAAGACATGCGGAGAGCCCGGCGGCCGCTTCACCCTGAAAATCCACATGCCACTGACGATGTTCGCCCCAGGTGGGGGAACCTCGTCGACGTAGGTGCCAGTGGACTTCCAGGAAGCCATCTCTGTGTCCATGGCTGACTACCACTGAGAGGAGTAGGGACCGGCCATCGCCTCTGCGTAAGAGCCAGGGGTCGGGATGTCTGGTGCATCCGGGTCTCCCTCAGGGGCAACAAGCATGGACACGAGATGGGGCAAAGCAGCGGCAAGGCAACCAAACTCCTCCTGTCTGTCCTCAAGAACGTCCGTGCCAAGAGCACACTCACCCCCGACGGACGGAGGACAGACAGACTCAGACTCAGCAACAAGACTCGCAGCGTAGTCTAGACGACACGCAGCTGCAAAGTCGACAAGCTCAGTGACTAAGGCAGACGCAGCAGCGGACTCAAAGGAAGGGTCAGTGACAACCGTAGCCAGGAGACGTGTGACAGTAGGACTGGCAGCGTGAAGGGTGTCTGACTCCGGGTCAGCAAGAGCAGGAAGAGAGGACGCAGGAGGCGACGGGAGAGCGACATGCTGCGGAGCAGTGGACTGACGAAGCGCCATCTGGTGAGTGCCTGGGACAGCAGGAGGACGCTGACGCGGGACACGACTACCAGTGGTAGCAGCACGAACAGGCGACGCTCGACGAGACGCGGGTGACACAGGACGTGACGCAGGCTCACGTCTCTCAGCAAGACCTCCAGTCGGACCAGTGTAAGGAGCAGGCACAGGGAGTGGGGAGGCAGGCGGTAACTGTGGCTGTGACTGGACAGACGGCGGACACTCTAAGGCGAGAGGAGGACAAGGAGGAGGAGGCTGACCATGAACCTGCTGAAGGAGCGGAACGAAGTACGGTCGTGGCCGTGCAGCAACTCCCGAACCTGCAGAGACACCAGCGGCAGGGTCCTCAGTACCAGCAGAAGCTCCACCCTCCGGGTCCTCCACTCCAGCAGCAGCAGCAGCACCTCCAGCAGCACCAGCAGCACCTCCAGCAGCAGCAGCACCTCCAGTACCAGGGTCCGCAGCACCCGCAGCAGCTCCAACGCCCGGGTCCTCAGTACGAGCAGCACCTCTAGCAGCACCGCCAGCAGCAGCAGCACCTCCAGCACCAGGGTCCGCAGCACCCGCAGCAGCGTCAACTCCGGGGACCCCAGCACCAGCAGCTCCACTCCGGAGACTGATCTGCCGAGCGTACCACTCTCGAAGCTGTGGGGAAGAGGGCGGCTCCCGCCGTGGTGGGGAAACACGAGTACCAACTCCAGTAGCACCACGAGCCCGAGACGCACCCCGCCGGAGGCTGCAGTACCGTGAGTACCACTCACGTAGCTGCTGCGAAGAGGGAGGTCCTCCAGGCGCCTCACAGTCGGCTGCAACACCACCAGGCTCAGCACCCCCAGACTCAGCAACTCCAGGCGCAGCACCCCCAGACTCAGCAACGCCAGGCTCAGTACCCCCAGACCCAGCACCCCCAGGCTCAGCACCCCCAGTCGCAGCACCCCCAGACTCAGCACCCCCAGGCTCCGCCCGCTAAGGCTCCCCACGCTCAGGCTCCGCACGCTCAGGCTCAGCACCTCTAGCAGGACGCGAGTCGACAGCTACCTCGGCAGGCTCAACCGGGTCTACCTGAGAGACACCTGAGGGAGCGGCACCCTGAGGGGGAAGGGGGTCTACCACTGCAGCACCTGGCGCGAGGAAGAGAGGCGGGGGAGGGAGCGGGGCAGTGCGGTAGGGGAAGAGGCGGTAGAAGGGCACGGACTCGTCAAAAGTGACGTCCTGAGAGGGGAAGACGCGGTGCGAGGCGGGGTGGTAAAACTGCCAGCCAGACGCATCCGGGACAAAGCCAAGAAAGACACACGGAGCAGTGCGGGAGGAGAGCTTGTCCGCAGACGTGTCGCGAACAAAAGCTCGGGATCCCCAGACACGGAAGCGTGACGCATCGCCAACCTCCCCCGTCCACAGCAGTGTGGGCGAGGTCTCCGGAGCGGAGACACGGGGCCAGAGGTTGAGCTGATGCGCAGCGTACCGGACCGCAAACGGCCACAGAAAGTGGGGGGCAGCCGCGTGGACTAAGGAGGTACGAGCGACCTCCATGACCAAGCCAATGCGGCGCTCAGCAACCCCATTCTGCTGTGGAGAGGCCGGAAGCGTGAACGACTGGCGAATCCCGTGCTCGGCACAGTAGGCTGCCAAGAGGTCGGAGGAGAACTCGCCACCTCTGTCAGAGTGCAAGCGCAGGACAGGAAACTCCGAGCGAAAACGCTCTCGCAGCTGAAGACGTGCTCCGCTGATCCAAGGGATCAGAACATCAGGGACTTCACCCTTGGTGCGCAAGGGGAAGACCGTGGTGTAGCGCGAGTAGTCGTCAACGACGATCAAGAAGTACCTCTCCTGGCCCTGACCACGGACGCGGGCTGGGCCCCACACGTCCATGTGGAGCGTCTGCAAAGGAGCAGTCGTCGGGGGGAACGAGGAGGAGTGAGGGGTAGCGCGCTGCCGCCCCTCGACACAGGGAAGACAAGGAGGAGCAAGGGAGGGTGGGAGGGGAGGGAGAACCCGAGGAAGACGAGAGACAAGGTACCGGGCGTGCATGCCCCGAAGGCGCTGCACTAACGGGTGACCAAATCGGTGGTGCCAGAGGACAGTCTTGTGCGCTAGAGAGCGACACGAGCAGGGGGCAGACAGCTGACCTGACGCAGACGCAGACGCAGACGCCGCTACCTGAGGGGACTCAGTGGTCAGTGTGTACAGGTCCGACCCCGGCTGCCGAGTGAAGGTAGCCAGGTGACGGCCCGTCCGAGCACACGTGCAGTGTGTCACGCTCTCGTAGGCAGGGGTGAACTGGTGAACACCCCCATCTTGAAGCGCACAAACCGCCACCAAGTTCGTAGAGAACGAGGGGAGGTGGAGACCTGACAGTGTGCCCGACGGGACAGCTGGACAAGGAAGGACAGTGGAGGAGGTCGCAATGACCGGACCCCCAGAGGGGTCAGCGAGCGAGACAGCGACTGGTCGAGCAAGGGGATCAAGAGCAGTGCGGTCACGAAAGAAACAGCGCGAAGCGCCTGAGTCTAGAGTGAAGGTGTGCAGTGCATCAGTGGACTCAGTAGTACCTGGGGTGGCGGACACACAAGCACCTAGAGCAGTAGCCTCACCAGCACCTGGGGCAGCAGACACGCAAGCACCTAGGGCGGCAGCCTCACTCGTGCGGATGCCTGGGTCAGGCGGAACACTCAGGTACTGGTCCTCCTCTCCACTAATAGTCAATGCATATATGGCTTTGAGAATAACATCAAAATCAAGAGCATAGATATCGATATCCTTCTTGAGGAGATCAGCCCACTGAGGGAGCTCAGGAGCGTCAGGAAACTGAGCACGCCAAGCGTCATCTAGGCGAGAGAAGCAGCGCTGCGCAGTGTGCGCCCTCCCGCACGTCTGTCACTTGCGGCGACCAGTGCGGATGACGTACGTGCAGCTAAGGCTACCCCCCCCACCCCCGTGCTGTAAGTACCACTCACGAAGCTCCTGGGAGGACTGAGGGTGCTGTGCGCTCTGGCCAGTGCCAAAGCCTCCACGACCACCACTGCCGCCTCCACCATGACCACCACCGCCCCTGCCGCCGCCACGTCCACTGCCGCCACCACCACCGCCCCCACCCCGGCCACCGCCGCCGCCGTTGCCTCCACCACCCCCACCGCTGCCACTAGCCCCTCCAGCCCCGCCACCGCCCCCAACGCCGCCACCACCCCCACCACCGCCTCCCCCGCCGTCACCCCCACCGCCCTTGCCTCCCCTGCCCTTGCCGCTGCGGCGCCCGCTGGGAGCGGACGCAGAGCCGACCTGCTCAGCACCAAGGAGGTCGACAGCAGCAGCAGAGGCGACAGAGGGGAGCAGGGGGGAGGGGGAACACCCCTCGAAGAAAGGGGTGCGGGGGTCGCCACGAGAGGCACCTACAGCTACAATACTCTTCTCAGCTGCAAGCAGTTCCTTCTCTAGGGCGGCAATGGTGAGCTCAGTGGGGAAGCGAGCTAGGAAGTGGTCCCTGACTGTACGCAGAGTGTCAGGGAGGCGGGTGACTAGGTGGTAGAGAGTGAGAAAGAGCGGGGGAGGGTTGGAGGCAAGAAACTCAGCAGGCATGGCTGCACGGAAGCGGGCATCACTAGTGCGGAGGTGAGTGATGAGGCCAGCGACTGTCTGGAAGGCGGACAGGTCGGGGAACAGGTAGGGAAGCGAGAGGCGGCCTAGTGCAGCTGAGGCCGGGGAGGAGTAGCGCGCAACTACAGCAGTGTACAGGGCCTGCGCAGTCTGATGCTGGCCAAAGTGCTCGCGCTCGTCGACTGGCAGGGAGTTGCGAATAGCAAAACGGGCGTGGGCATCGCGAGTCTGCCACTGTGAGCGAGCAGTAGCAGCAGCAGTAGTAGCAGGAGGAGGGACTGTGCCTAGTGCGTGATCGTACAGCGAGATATCCTCTCTGGCAGTGAGCTGGAGGAACAGATGCAGATCATCGAGCCAGGTCTCAAACTTAATCGGGCGGCCCTCAGTATCGAACGAGAGAACTGGAGGGCTAGCCATAGCTGAAGTAGCAGTAGCGGAAGTAGCAGTAGCAGTAGCAGCAGCAGCAGCAGTAGTAGCAGCAGTAGCAGTAGCAGTAGCAGTAGTAGTAGCAGTTCAGTGCTGGTGCTGCTGCTCGGGGAAGGAGGGCGCGGCTCGGCTAGGACGGCGCGGCTCGGCTAGGGCGGCGCGGCTCGGCAAGGGCGGCGCGGCTCGGCTAGGGCGGCGCGGTTCGGGTCGGGTCGCACAGCGCGGCTCGGCCGCAGAGGGGCGAGCGCGGGAGGGGCCGTGAGAGGCAAGCGCGGGGGGGCCGTTCGGGGGCCGGTTGGGGCTAGCGCGAGGCCATTCGGGGCCGTAGGAGGCTAGCGCGGGGCCTTAAGGGGCCGTGGGAGGCTAGCGCGGGGCCTAAAGGGGCCGTGGGAGGCTAGCGCGGGGCCTTACGGGGCCGTGGGAGGCTAGCGCGGGGCTTGAAGGGGCCGTGGGAGGCTAGCGCGGGGCCTTACGGGGCCGTGGGAGGTTAGCGCGGGGGCCACACGGGGCCGTTCGAGGCTAGCGCGGGGCCAATCGGGGCTGTAGGAGGCTAGCGCGGGGCCGTAGGTGGGCCGTGGGAGGCTAGCGCGGGGCTACACGGGGCCGTTCGGGGCTAGCGCGGGGCCGTAGGGGGGCGTGAGAGGCTAGCGTGGGGCCAACGCGGGGCCTTAAGGGGCGAGCGCGGGGTCTGAAGACGAGGCCGTGAGAGGCCGTAAGGGGCGACGCGAGGGGCCGTGAGGGGCCTGAAGGGGCGACGCTAAGAACGAGGCGCACGAGGGCGCTAGGAAAAGGCGGCGCACGAGGGCGCGGCTAGCGGAAACGGTGGGCCCTAACGTTCCGGTCCTAGGTGGAACCTAGGCTCGTAATACCATGTCAGAATGAGAAACAGGAATGAATGTGACTAGCAGGAACAACAGTACAAATATGAAACCCTAATCTGGTGTACCCCCTATGGTGTGACCCACTACAGCCTAGAACCACACAAACATATAATGTTTGACACTGGGCGCCAGACTGGCGATGCCGGGCATGCGTGACCGGCTACGGACTGCGCGGGTCGACCAGGCGTGGTTGCCCGGTCGATCGGGATACCCGGGCGACGTGCGCGAGTGTCGCCAGGGTGGAGACTGCGAGGCCGACCTCGGGGGTGGTATCCCGAGGTCGACGTGGCTGGTGGGCACAGTCGCTGGCATGGGGTCTGCCAGGCGTCTGCATTGTGCACGTGACAGGGAAGTGCGCACCAACCAACTGCGCGCACCTGTGAAGCAGGTGCACCGTTGTCCTGCGGGTGCAACGCTGGGCAGCCGACTTGGTGCAGCGCTGGCACACCGTGGACTTGCAACGTTGGCGAACCGCTACCCTGCTACGCTGGAGCGGTGCGAGCGCTGCTGCGCTGGAGCGCGATCGACTGTGCTGCGCTGGAGGTCGACCAGCAGCCTAGCTAGCACTGATGTAGTTTGTGATGCCAATGTTGTTGCTATCATTATTGTCATGTTTTCCTAGTGAAACTCTTGCAAATTCTCCCCGTGAACAAGCAAGGAGCGTGAACACAAGGAAACGACTAAGTGAACGAACGCAGAGATCACACGAGCACACGTGCCTAGCCCGTAGCCTAGCTCCCGTTGCTGCAGTCATCTCCGCAATATAGCCTCGTGTAGTACCCGTGTGGATCATTTACTATGTTTCCTCTTATCTGATTTCAAATCGATCCTCACAAACAGCCGGTGAAAATATGAATTGTTAGAATTTTGCTGCGTTATCGGACATCAGATTTTGGCGTGTTTGAAAATGAAGAAGGCCCTAGTGGAACTACTAGGGAAGAATAGTGAAGCACCCTTGAAAAAAAAAAAAAAAAAAAAAAAAAAAACACAACAACAACAACAACAAACTAGCAAACGACAGTCGCAAGTAGCATTGGATCAACCCGACGAGGACGGAAAGGTTCGGAAAGGGCATAAAATTGAAATCGTGGTAGCTGAAGAGGGGGCTAAAAAATGAGAAAAAGATGGCCTGCCTCTTCACGAACGGGCGGCACCAAGGGAAATTGTCGAAGCAGATGGAGACTCTAAGAAAAAAGACCTTGCCCCAACCAAAAAACTCCATCCGTACACCTCCAAAAGTAAGATACTGTTAAAGGTATCTTATAAAGATGCTATAACCGGAACAATATATTTTTTAATGAATATTCATTCAAGGGAGAATTAAAGGCAAAAAGAATGTCATTAGATATTATCCCGGTACTGACACTATTGGGGAATTAACTCAGATTTGTTGGAAAGGATCGAGTGTCAACGGGAGTTGTGTTAGGCCCCGTCCTCGCTTGGGCGAAGCTGACTTCGTGGTCGAGTGTGAGGGGAGTACAGCCGGCCTGCAGCAGTGGGCGAGTTGGTCGACAAGATGGTCGACCTGCACGGAGGCCACTACTCTGGCGCCGACTTCAGGGCGCCGACTTTGGGGTGGTCGACCAAACCTGGTGGTCGACGAAGGAGGGGCCGACGTCGACCTCGATGGGGGAGACTGGGGGCGTCGAGCTGGAGGACGTCGAGGAGCAGAACGCCGAGCAGCTAGACGTCGAGCAGCAAGGCGCCGGGGTGGTGGGCGCCAACTTGGGGTGGCCGACGACTTGGCAAAGTCGGCGGCCTAGTCGCGAAGTGGTCAAAGAGGGGACGCCGACCAGGGAGGACACCGACTTGTCGGCATCACCCTGGTTGCCCGGTCGACTGTGTAACCCGGGCGACGGACTCCTGCGAAAGCATGCGAAGGTCGCCAGGATGGTTCTGCGAGGCCGACCTCGGAAGTGGTATCCCGAGGTCGACATGGCTGGTGGGCGCAGTCGCTGGCGTGGAGTCGGCTTGGACGTCTGCGCTGTGCACGTGACGAGGAAGAGTCCACCAACCAGCTACGCGCACCTGCGAAGCAGATGCTTCATTATCCTGCGGCTGCAACGCAGTGCAGCCGGCTTGCTGGAGCGTTGGCACACCGTGGACTTGCAACTTTGGCAAGCCGCGACTTTGCTCTGTAGGAGCACGATCGACCAAGTCGTGCTGGCACGCGGTCGACCATGCTGCGGTGGAAGTTGACTAGCAGCTTTGCTAGGTCTGATGTAGTATTGCATGCCAATGTTGTTGCAATCATTGTTGTGAACTTTTGCTAGTGAAACTCTTGCCAATTTTCCCCGTGAATCAGCAAGTAGTGCAAGCATGAGTAAACGACTAAGTGAATGAATGCAGAGATTACACGAGCACCCGTGCCTAGCCCGTAGTCTAGCTCTCGTTGTAGTAGTTATCTCGGCATCGAGCGTTCCAAGGTGTTAACATTATCTCTCCTCAGCATCGCATGAAGGCTCCCCACTGCCCACGGGTGAAGCTCACACGGCTGCAAAAGCATAGAGGAAGGTTCCAAGCCTAGGTGCAGCTAAAATGGGCTCGGGAAAAGCCTTCATTTTATCCTCTGGTGAAGCAGGAAAATCAATATGCACTTTTGGGAGTAGGACCAGGGGATGATATTGTTAAGTTGATGTACCCTATAAAATGCGGACATAACTCGTACAACGGGAGCTAGTCTACGGGTTAGGCACGGGGTAGGAGTGATCTTAGCATTCGTTCGTTAGTCGTTCACTTGTGCTCTCTCTATTTCCGTATTCACGGGGGAAATCGGCAAAACGTTTTTTCTAGCAAAAGTTTACAATAACAATTTTAAATAGCAAAGCCAACATTGACTACATCAGATGCTAGGATGCAAGTTGGTTGACTGCTAGCGCAACACAGTCGACCGCGTTCAAGCACGACAAGGTCGACCACGCTCCAGCAGTGCAATGTCGTGGCCGGCCAACGCTACAAGTTGACGGCGTGCCAACGGTGCATGCAAGACGGCTGCACAGCGTTGCACCCGCGAGACAGCAACACACCCGCTTCCCAGGTGCTTGCAGCTGGTTGGCGTGCTGTGCCTCGTCACGTGCACAGCGCAGACACCAAGCTGACCACGTGCCCACTTCTGCACCTGATCCTCCACGTCAACCTCAGATACCACACCGAGGTCGGCTTCACCGAATCCACCTA
Organism: Closterium sp. NIES-65; assembly: GCA_948144175.1. NCBI lineage: Eukaryota > Viridiplantae > Streptophyta > Zygnematophyceae > Desmidiales > Closteriaceae > Closterium > Closterium sp. NIES-65. The sequence goes on from CANXME010000905.1 coordinate 698,997, forward strand.
GGCAACTATCGCGCACCTCCACAGATCCCCGTCACCTTGGTAACTTGGTCGACCAGGCAACCACCAAGCCGTCGTCGACTTTTGTGGTCGGCGTTGATCAGTTGTTGTATGTGTCCGTCGACCACCCAGGTCAACGACCATCAGCAGACTTTACAAAGTCAGCGCCCCTCAGGTCGACGCCCCGAAGTCGCCGTCCTCCCGGGTCAACCTCACAAGATCCACCACCCGTACTCGGCGTCCTCCAAAGTCGGCGCCACCTCCACGTCGACGTCGGCGCCCTCCAAGGTCGGCGCCCTTCCCCTCGTCGACCACCGGGTTGAAGTCGGCCGCCGGCGTCCCAAAGTCGGTGGCGTTGCAGTGGCCCCGTGCAGGTCGACCGAGTTTGTTGACCTGTGCGCCTAAGTCGGCGGTGCCCACTACAGCTAGTCGGCTATGCTCCCCGCACACCCGACAATGAAGTCGGCTCCGCCCAAGCAAGGACGGGGCCAACACACAGCTCCAGTTAACACTCCCCTGCTGCGTTCATGCTTGGGCCTCCAAACCACACCAGCACTACTCAGATGATAGCTCGTCGGCGTGCACACAACATAGAGCACGCCGATCACCGCACCAGTCATTCAAGATGGCATGGCACCTACTGCTGCACGTCGTCAGCACCGTCGCTGACGTTGGCCGGACGCACTTGGCCGATTGTGACGGAGAACCGCCAAATTGTGCAGCGCCTTTGTTAGGAAGTCGGTCGGCTGCTCGGTGGTCGGGATGTACTTCAGCGTGAACATCCCATGCTTCACCATGTGCTGTAGCCAGGCATATTGCCGCTCCATATGCTTGAGTTTCCCTAGCAGCCCCAAGCCCTCGGCAACCGCGATGGCCAACTCGTTGTCCACCGATAAACAATCAGTGTTTCGGAACTCTGCAAGAAGGAAGAGAAGTCGGCGTCCATCCTTGCCAGCCTCAGTGGTCGCCACGTACTCCGACTCGATCAATCACATCATCGCGCACTTGATGCGCTAGCTCGACCACGAGATGGCAGCCCCTCCAAAGACGAACACGTAGCCGCCCGTGCCCGTCCGGTTCTATTTGCTGACCAGCTCAAGTGTCTCTGGTCTACTGCCAAACTCCTCTGAAGATTAGAACGAGAGAATGAATGAACTAACACAAAGTTGGGTAAAAGTAGAAAACCCTAGGAAACTGTACCCCATAGTGTCTACCCCATCATAGCCTACACAAGCTATAAAATATGAGTTTGACACACCCCCATAGGCAAAGTGGGGGAGAACAAGAGGTCACAAGACCAGTCAAGCAAAGCAAAGCAACCTTAGGGTGGATCACAAAGTCACCATACAATCCGAGCACAAGAGCAAGGCCAAAAGGTCAGTTCACATGCAAGATCATATATAAAGGCAAACAAGCAAGTGCAGGTATAGAAAGATCACAGTACAAGCAAGGTCAAGAAGTAAGCAAGTGAGGCCAAGTAGGCACAAGACCTAACATCGTGCAGAAGCGCTGATGATCACAAGGCGAAAGGGCCTTGGTGGAGATATCAGCAGTGTTGGCCTCAAAGGCCACGTAGGCGAGGCGGATCTGACCACGCTGCTGCAGCTCACGAGCAAGGAAGTAGCGGAGAGCAATGTGCTTCGTTTTGTGCTCCAGTCTGTGCTCTCGACACAAGGCCAGCATGGCCTTGTTGTCTACGTACAGAACTGAAGGAGAACGAGGCGGCTCTCCTAGGTCAGTCAGCAGGTAGGTGAGCCAACGTAGCTCCTGTGCAGCCATACCCTTGCGTAGATCTCAGCCTCACAGCTGGAGCTGAGAACAGAAGACGAGCGGGTAGACTGCCACGAAACAGAGCCGGAGCCAAGGCTGAAGGTGTAACCCTATGACGACCGCTGCAAAGCCTGGTCATCAGCCCAAGAAGCGTCAGCGTGACCTGTAAGGACCACTCGACGTCGCCCTCCAAGCACTAGCCCCATGCCCGACGTACTGCACACGTAGCGCAAGGTCAGGTCGTGTGCAGGTCATCAGGTACATGAGGCAGCCAACAAGCTCTGGGTACGGGCCACGCGGCTCTACCGACTCATCCGAAGGCAGAGCTGAGAGCGAGTGGCGAGTAGACAGAGGAGTGGCCTGAGGCGAGGAGTACGTAAAGTCGAAGCGCTGCAGGACCTGCTGCACCAAGTGTGACTGAGTCAGGGTAATGGTGATCTGCAAGCCAACGTAGCTGCGCAGTTCACCCGGGTCTGTGCACGTGTGTCTCTTCTGCAGCTCAGACTTCACGTGGGCGAGTCCAGCAGTGTTAGAAGTAGCAAAGACCAAGTCGTTGATATAAACGAGGATGTAGAACGGCGGCAAATAAGTGCCGGTGCATAGAAACAGCGATGGGTTGGCAGTAGAAGGAGCAAACCCAAGAGCCGCATGTGTAGTCCTCAGTGTGTCGTGCCACTCACGGGGTGCCTGGCGGAGACCGTAGACTGGCCGCCGGAGGCTCCACTGGGTACCAGAGCGAAACGACCCAATGAAGCCAGGTGGGCAGCAAAGCCAGATCTCCTCGTGCAGGCTGCCCTCCAAGAAAGGTGTACTGAAGTCAAGAGAGTGAAGCTCGTAGTCGCACTGAGCGGCTATGTGCAGCAGCACCCAAAGAGTGGTCATCTTCGGGGTGGGAGAGAAGGTCTGAAAGTAGTCAACTCCCTTCCGCTCATTGAAGCCTCGAGCCACGTAACGCGCCTTGAAGACAGGCGGAGGACCCGGCGGCCGCTTCACCCTGAAGATCCACATGCCACTGACGATGTTCGCCCCAGGTGGGGAAACCTCGTCAACGTAGGTGCCTGTGGACTTCCAGGAAGCCATCTCTGCGTCCATGGCCAAGTGCCACTGAGAGGAGTAGGGACCCTCGATCGCCTCAGCGTACGATCGAGGAGTCGGGATGTCTGGTGCATCCGGGTCTCCCTCAAAGGCAATCAGCGTGGACACGAGATGGGGCAAAGCAGCAGCAAAGCACTGGAACTCCTCGTGCCTGTCCTCAAAGACGTCCGTGCTAAGAGCACACTTACACCCGACGGACGGAGGACAGACAGATTCAGACCAAGCAACGAGACTGGCAGCGTAGTCTAGCCGACAGCGAGCAGTGAAGTCGACAAGCTCAGCAACTAGGGCAAACGCAGCAGTGGACTCAAAGGAAGGGTCAGTGACAACAGTAGCAAGGAGACGCGTGACTGAAGGACGAGCAGCACGAAGGGAGTCAGACTCCGGGTCAGCAAGAGTAGGAAGAGAGGACTCTGGAGGAGACGGTAACGGGACACGCAGAGGAGCAGTGGAAGGACGCAGCGCCATCTGGTGTGTGCTGGGGACCGCAGGAGGACGCGGACGCGCAGTACGACCACTAGTGCGAGCAGCACGAACAGGCAACGCAGGATGAGACGCAGGCTCACGACGCTCAGCAGGACCTTTAGTAGGACCAGTGTAGGGAGAAGGAGCAGGTAGAGGGGAGGCGGGCTGTAACTGTGACTGCGACTGGACACGCTGTGGATACTCTAAGGGAGGAGCAGGACCAGGAGAGGGCAGGAGACCAAGAACCTGCTCCAGGAGCGGAACGAGGTACGCCCTCGGCCGCGCAGCGCCTCCAGAACCAGCAAGGACGGCACCAGTACCCCCAGCGGCAGCACCAGCGCCAGGAGCACCTCCAGCTCCAACAGCGCCAACTCCAGCACCCTCAAAAGCAGCAGCGCTCTCAGCACCGCCAGCGCCAACACCCCTAGCCGCTCCAGCTCCAACAGCACCAACTCCAGTAGGACCGCCAGCTCCAGCAGCCTCAGCAGCACCCCCAGACGCACCAGCGCCACTAGAAATACCAGCGCCAACACCCCCAGCAGCTCTAGCTCCAGCAGCACTAGCACCGCCAGCATTTCTAGCAGGACCAACTCCGGTAGCACCAGCAGCACTCCCAGTCTCAGCAGCACGTCTCCAGCAGCGGGCAAACCACTCGCGCAGCTCCTATGGAGAGAGTGGCTCTTGCCTCGAAGAAGCACCACCGGCGGCCACACGAGCAGAGCTAGCGCCCCCAGGCCCGGCACCCCTTGGCTTCGCACCTCCAGGCTCCGCACCCCCAGGCTCCGCAGCCCCAGACCCAGCAACCCTAGGCTCAGCACCCCCAGACTCAGCTCCCCTAGACTCCGCACCCCTAGGCTCAGCACCCCCAGTCTCAGCACCCCCAGACCCGGCACCGGCAGGCTCAGCACCTCTAGCAGCACCCGAGTCAATAGTGTCTACCTGGGACACACCTGACAGGGCAGGACCTTGAGGGGGGAGGGGGTCTACCAGGGGAGGACCTGGCGCAAGGAAGAGCGGCGGCAGGGGGAGGGGGGGGCGCAGTGCGGTAGGGGAAGAGACGGTAGTAAGGCACGGACTCGTCAATGGTGACGTCCTGGGAGGACAGAACACGGCGCGAGGTGGGGTGGTAAAACTGCCACACAGGCGCGTCACGGGGGAAGCCAAGGAAGATGCAGGGAACAGCCCGGGGGGACAGCTTGTGCGCAGACAAGTCGTGGACAAATGCCCGAGATCCCCAGACCCGAAACGCAGACGCATCGCCAACCTTCCTGGTCCACCGCAAGGCATGGGAGGTCTCTGGGAAGGAGACCTGGGGCTCAAGATTGAGCTGATGCGCAGCGTACTGAACCGCAAACGTCCCCATAAAATAGGGGGCAGCCGCATGCATCATGGACGTACGAGCAACGTCCATGACCATGCCAATGCGGCGCTCAGCAATCCCATTTTGCTGTGAAGTCACCCTTAACAGTAGTAGTCACAGAATACGTGGCAGCAAGGATAGCATCATAGTCAAGATCAAAGATGGCAACTCCCGCCCTAGACAGATCTCCCCCACGAGGGATCTCCGACGCCTCAGGGAATTGGCAACGCCACGCGTCCATCAGGTGACCGAAGCAGCGCTGGGTGGAGTGCGGGCCCCCGCACAGCTCACCAGCTCGGTCGCAGGTACGGAGAACGTAAATGCATTGACCAAAACCCCCACCGCGCTGACGCGTAGTGTACCACTCACGAACCTGCTGAGGGGACAGGGTCACACCACTCCGCTTCTGCTGGCGCGGACCACCACCTGAGCCACTCCTCTGCGCAGAGTCGTGACCCGCTCCACCACCGCCGCCGCCGTCACCGCCGCCTCCGCCGCCTCCTCCACCTCCGCCTCCTCCGCCACCTCCGCCGCCTCCGCTCCCTCCGCGACTTCCGCCGCCTCCTCCGCCTCCACTGCTGCCGCTGCCGCCGCCACCCCCAGAACCACTCCCACCACCATCCCCACTCCCTCCACTACCTCCACCACCACCTCCACTGCCCCCGCCAGCCCCTCCAGCGCCCTTGCCCCCCTTGCCCTTGCCGGTGTGGCGTCTCCCGCTCGGGGCAGACGCAGCGCCGACCGACTCGAAACTAACGAGGTCGGCCGCAGCAACAGAAGCAACAGAGGGCAAGAGGGGGGAGGGAGAACACCCCTCAAAGACGGGGGTGCGAGGGTCACCACGAGAGGCTCCTACAGCGACTATGCTCTTCTCCGCTGCTAGGAGGGCCTTCTCGAGGAGGTCAACGGTGAGCGTGGTGGGGCAAACTGAGAGGAAGTGGTCCCTGACTACGCGGAGAGAGTCAGGGAGCCGGGTGACTATGTAGTAGAGGGTGATGTAGATGGGGGGGGGGGGGGTTCTTGGCGAAGAACTCAGCAGGAAGCGCAGCGCGGTAGCGAGTGTCACTACTGCGGAGGTGCGTAATGAGGTCAGCGACTGTGGGAAAGGCAGCAAGGTCAGGGAAGAGGTACAGTAGCATGAGGCGGCTCAGTGCAGCAGTGGGAGGGGAAGAGTAGCGTGCAACTACAGCGTCGTACAAGGTCTGAGCACTCTTGTACTGGCTAATGTGTGCACGCTCGGTGGTCGGTAAGTGGCGGCGCACAGCAAGGCGAGCAGCAGCATCGCGCGTGGCCCACTGTGAGCGAACAGTGGCGTCAGCATCAGCAGCAGGGGCAGGAGAGGCACCAGAAGTGAGGTCAAACAGGGAGAGACCGTCTTCCCTATCGCACTGTAGGAAAAGCTGCAGATCATCTACCCTAACCTCAAAGTCAACTGCCCGACCCTCAGCGTCAAAGATGAGAACACTAGGGGTGGCCATGACAGCAGTAGATAGGCAGTGAGTACAGTGGGGCAGGGCAGTGCAGTGGCAGGTAAGTGAGGCGGACCCGGGCAGGCCGACAGGCGGCGGCTCCTCGGCTGCAATGCGGCTCGGCGGCTCAGCGGCTCGGCGGCGCATTTTTACCACGCCGCCTCGCGCCTTAACCTCGCCTCTCAGGACTTCACCTTTGACGAGTCGGTACCCTTCTACCGCCTCTTCCCCTACCGCACTGCCCCGCTCCCTCCCCCGCCTCTCTTCCTCGCACCACGTGCTGCTGCAGTAGACCCCCTCCCCCCTCAGGGTGCCGCTCCCTCAGGTGTGTCTTAGGTAGACCTGGTTGAGCCTGTCGAGGTAGCTGTCGACTCTCGTCCTCCTTGGGGTGCTGAGCCTGAGTGTGCGGAGCCTGGGGTTGCAGAGACTGGGGGTGCTGAGCCTGTGGGTGCAGAGTCTGGGGGTGCAGATTCTGGGGGTACTGAGCCTGGGGGTGCGGAGTCTGGGGGTGCTGAGCCTAGGAGTACGGAGCCTGCTGGTGCTGAGCCTGGGAGTGCTACGCCTGGAGGAGCTCTCTCCTCCCAGCAGCTGCGTGAGTGGTACTTACTGTACTGCAGCCTCAGGAGAGGTGCCTCTGGAGCTAGGGGTACTGCTGGAGCTGGTGCTCATGCTTCCTCGCCTAGGCAGGAGCTGCCCTCTCCCCAGCGTCTTCGTGAGTGGTACACACGGCGCTGCAGTCTCAGGAGTGGCGCTCCTAGTGTCGCGGACCCTGCTACTGGTGCTACGGACCCTGGAGTTGGAGCTGTTGCTGGTGCTGCGGACCCAGGCGTTGGAGCTGCTGCTCGTGCTGAGGACCCGGGCATTGGAGCTGCTGCTGGTGCTGAGGACCCGGGCGTTGGAGCTGCTGCTGGTGCTGCAGACCCGGGCGTTGGAGCTGCTGCTGGTGCTGCATACCCGGGCATTGGAGCTGCTGCTGGTGCTGCGGACCCGGGCGTTGGAGCTGCTACTAGTGCTGCAGACCCGGGCGTTGGAGGTGTTGGGGGTGCTGCTGAAGCTGCTGGAGGTTCTAGTGCTATCTCTGCTGCTGCAGGGGGCACCTCACGGCCACGGCCGTACTTTGTTCCACTCCTTCAGCAGGTTCTTGTTCAGTCACCCCCGCCTTGCCCACCTCCCTCTGTAGAGTGTCCTCCGCCTGTCCAGTGGCAGTCACAGCTACCCCCTGCCTCGCCACTTCCTGGTCCTTCTCCCTACACTGGTCCGACAGGCGGTCTTACAGAGCGTCATGAGCCTGATTCTCGTCCTGTGTCACCAGTGTCTTGTCCTGTGTCACCTGTTCGTGCTGCTCGCACTGGTCGCCGTGTTCCGCGTGAGCGTCCTCCACCTATGCCTCGCACACACTATATGACTCTGCGTCCTTCCACTTCTCCACAGCGTGTCCCTCTGCCGTCTCCTCATGCGTCCTCTCTTCCTTTTCTTGCTGACCCGGAGTGTGACTCTCTTCGTGCTGCTTGTCCTACTGTCACGCGTCTCCTGGCCACTGTTGTCAATGACCCTTCCTTTGAGTCTGCTGTTGCGTCTGCCCTAGTTGCTGAGCTTGTCGACTTTGCGGCTCACTGTCGTCTAGACTACACCGCGAGTCTTGTTGCTGAGTCTGACTCTGTATGTCCTCCGTCCGTCGGGGGTGAGTGTTCTCTAGGCACGGACGTCCTTGAGGACACACACGAGGACCTTGAGTGTCTTGCAGCCGCTGGGCCTCATCTCGTGTCCATGCCGATTGCCCCTGAGGGAGACCCGGATGCTCCAGAAATCCCGACCCCGCGCTCTTACGCTGAGGCGATCGCGGGTGAGTACTCCTCTCAGTGGCAATCAGCCATGGATGCAGAGATGGCATCCTGGAAGTCCACTGGCACCTACGTCGACGATGTTCCCCCTCCTGCGGCGAACATCGTCAATGGCGTGTGGATTTTCAGGGTGAAGCAGCCGTCGGGTTCTCCGCCTGTCTTCAAGGCTCGTTACGTTGCTCGAGGCTTCAGTCAGCGAGAGGGAGTAGACTTCTTTCAGACCTTCTCCCCCACCCCGAAGATGACCACTCTTCAGGTGCTACTGCACGTTGCTGCTCACCGTTACTACGAGCTTCACTCTCTTGACTTCAGCACAACTTTCTTGTATGGCAGCCTGCACGAGGAGATCTGGCTGCGCTGCCCTCCTGGCTTCACTGGGTCATTTCCTCTTGGTACCAAGTGGAGCCTCCGGCGGCCGGTCTACGGTCTCCGCCAGGCGCCACGTCAATGGCACGACACACTAAGGACTACTTTTGCGGCACCTAGGTTCACGCCTTCTACTGCTGACGCGTCGCTGTTTCTGCGCGCCGGCACTTCACTGCCACCGTTCTACATCCTCGTGTACGTCGACGACTTGGTCTTTGCCACTGCTGACTCCGAGGCTCTCGCCCACGTGAAGTCGGAGCTGCAGAAGAGACACACGTGCACAGACCTGGGTGAACTGCGCAGCTACCTTGGCTTGCAGATCACCCGGGACAGAGCACGCCGCACCATCACACTGACTCAGTCACACATGGTGCAGCAGGTCCTTCAGCGCTTCGGCTTCACCTGGTCCTCAGCAAAGGCCACTCCTCTGGCTATAGGTCACTAGCTCTAAGCTCTGCCTTTGGATGAGTCCGTAGAGCCGAGTGGTCCTTACCAAGAGCTAGTTGGTTGCCTGATGTACCTGATGACTTGCACTCGTCCTGACCTAGCATACCCTCTTGGCCTTCTTGCCCGCTATGTGGCTCCTGGCAGGCACCGAAAGGTGCACTGGGATGCTGCAAAGAGGGTATTGCGCTACTTGTGCACTACATCGGGTGTGGGGCTCGTGCTTGGAGGAGGGAGCCCAGTTGTTCTCACTGGGCACTCAGACGCTTCTTGGGTTGACGACGAGGCTACTCAGCGGTCGCCACAGGGTTACGCCTTTAGCCTTCGCTCTGGCTCAGTCTCTTGGGGTTCTACGCGTTCGTCTTCAGTTCTCAGCTCCAGTTGTGAGGCTGAGATCTACGCCACAGCCATGGCTGCACAGGAGTTACGCTGGTTCACCTACCTGCTGACCGACCTTGGAGAGCGGCCTAGTTCTCCTCCAGTGCTATACGTCAACAACAAGGCTGCCATTGCCTTGTGTGAGGAGAACAGACTGGAGCACAGAACGAAGCACATCGCTCTCTGTTACTTCCTGGCTCGAGAGCTGCAGCAGCGCGGTCAGCTTCGTCTGCGTTACGTGGCCACTCAGGCCAACACCGCTGATATATTCACCAAGGCACTTCAGCTTGGTGATCATCAGCGCTTCTGCACTATGCTGGGGCTTGTGCCTACTTTTCCTCACTTGCTGTAGGCTTTGCCTGTACTGTGATCTTTATATATATACACTTGTCTGTTTGCTCGCTAGGTTGAGATCACCTTGTTGTTTGTGTTGCATATATGCCTCTGCATGTGAGCTGGCCCTGTGGCCCTTTACTTGTGCTCAGAGTGTGTGGTGACGTTGTGATCCACCCTGAGCTTGCTTGCCTTTCTTGACGGGTCTTGTGACCCCTTGCTCTCCCCCACTTTGCCAATGGGGGTGTGTCAAACATTATATATGTGTTATTGCTGTGTAGGCTATAGTGGGTTAGCCTTTAGGGGGTATACAACTCTAGGGTTTCATACTTGTACTCTAATGTTTCATAGTTCAATCACTTCTTGTTTCTGACAGGCGAAACGCTGTTAGGGCGTGGAATATCCTTATGAACAAGATGTTGGTCGCCCAGCAGCGACGATAACTACTGCTTGCGACTCTCGCCGCTAATCTTCGACGAAACGTGACGGAAATTGGAAGAAGAGCGCAAGATCCACTGTTTTTGCTCTTTAATAGCCCCACTTTTCTTAAAGCAGCAGTATACATTTGGCAGGGCCAGTGCCAAAAGTTTATAAATTGTACATGGTGGTTACCGAATTATAAGCCCACCCAACCTCTCTCTCGAGAAACAACGAGCTGCCCCCAACTCCCTCCAGCTCACTCGAATGTGAATAGTTTATAGATGGCAAAAGTATACTCTTTCGTTTCACCCCGCAGCAGATCACTCCAGTAGCATTCTTAGTGTGCACTACTAGAATAATATGACCTACACCATTGAAGTGCGTCTTTTATGCTTATGTCATACGCCGAAGATTGTTTGAGCCAGCGTTGTTGAATACGCATTCATTTGTTTGGTCGCCACAGAGTCGCCACTTTCAGTAGATATCTCGTTGCCTCCCTAAGCAGCCTAGAGTCGACCTCCGTTGCATAATCCGCTCTTTGCAAATCACCTCCGCATATAGCCAACAGTAGCGGCCTCGTCCCATTGCAACTTTCTGCCTCGTAGGCTCGCCTCAACGCTCGTCGCGGCGTCGCAACGCCGTGTCAGATTTGTATGACATAGCTGTTGTAGGCTATAGTGGGGTAGCACATATGGGGTACAGCTTTCTAGGGTTGTATTTGTACCCAACTTTCACTTAGTCATTTCATTCTCGTTTCAGTCTTCTCATGGTATCGAGCATGTTCCCTAGTGGGAACTGTGCCTAGGGCCCACCAAGTCGAAACTTTTTTTTCCTGCCCGGAGCGCGCTCAGCCCGAGTCGCGCTCCTCTCTCTCATCTCGTCGAGCCACCCTAGCGACTGCGTCGCGCCGCCCTAGCGGCCCCGTCGCCCTAGCGGCACTATCGCCCTCGCGGCCCCTTCGCCTAGCCCTACGGCCCCGTCGCCCAGCCCTACGGCCCCGGCGCCGCCCTGTCCCGGCCCCGCCACCCTTCGCTGCGGCCCCCGCCGCCCTTCACTGCGGGCCCGCCGCCCTTCACTGCGGCCCCGCCGCCCTGCTCTGCGGCCCCGCCGCCCTTCGCTGCGGCCCCGCCACCCTTCGCTGCGGCCCCGCCGCCCTTCGCTGCGACCCCGCCGCCCTTCTCTGCGGCCCCGCCGCCCTTCGCTGCGGCCCCGCCGCCTCTCTCGCTACGGCCCCGCCGCCTACCTTGCGGCCCCGCCGCCCTTCGCTGCGGCCCCGCCGCGCTTCACTGCGGCCCCGCCGCCCTTCACTGCGGCCCCGCCACCCTTCGCTGCGGCCCCGCCGCCCTTCGCTGCGGCCCCGCCGCCCTTCGCTGCGGCCCCGCCGCCTCTCTCGCTGCAGCCCCGCCGCCTACCTTGCGGCCCCGCCGCCCTTCGCTGCAGCCCCGTCGCCCCTCTCGCTATGGCCCCGCCGCCCCTCTCGCTGCGGCCCCGCCACCTACCTTGCGGCCCCGCCGCCCTACCAGCGGCCCTGCCGCTCTACGCCACCGAGCCGCCCTCACCGCTAAGCAGCCCGAGCCGCCCGTTCCGCCCGAGCCGCCCGAGCCGCCTGAGGCGCTGAGGAGCCGAGCCGCTGGTGCCGCAGAGCCGCAGTTGCTGCTGAGCCGTCCGAGTCGCCCGAGCCGCCGTGTTGCCGAGCTGCTGTGCTGCTGAGCTGCCAGAACTGCCCTTTCTGGTGAGAGCAGCGCTTCTGTCACTGCACTGCCCCTGTCCTACAATAACTGCTGCTAGTCTACTGCTGTCATGGCTACCCCTGGTGTTCTCGCTTTTGACGCTGAGGGTCGGGCCATTGACTTTGAGGTCTGGGTAGATGACCTGCAGCTTTTCCTACAGTGCGATAGGGCAGACGGTCTCTCCCTCTTTGACCTCACCTCTAGCGCCTCTCCTGCCCCTGCTGCTGACGCTGACGCCACTGTTCACTCTCAATGGGCCACGCGCGATGCTGCTGCACGTCTTGCTGTGCGTCGCCACCTGCCTACCACTGAGCGCGCGCACTTGAGTCAGTACAAGAGTGCTCAGACATTGTACGACGCTGTAGTTGCACGCTACTCCTCCCCTGCCACTGCTGCACTGAGCCGCCTCATGCTACCGTACCTCTTCCCTGACCTTGCTGCCTTTCCCACAGTCGCTGACCTCATTACGCACCTCCGCACTAGTGACACTCGCTACCGCGCTGCGCTTCTTGCTGAGTTCTGCGCGAAGAACCCCCCCCCATGTACATCACTCTCTATTACATAGTCACTCGCCTCCCTAACTCCCTTCGTGTAGTCAGGGACCACTTCCTCTCAGTCTGTCCCACCACTCTCATTGTTGACCTCCTAGAGAAGGCCCTCCTAGCAGCGGAGAAGAGCATAGTCGCTGTAGGAGCCTCTCGTGGTGACCCTCGCACCCCCATCTTTGAGGGGTGTTCCCCTTCCCCCCTTTTGCCCTCTGTCGCCTCTGCTGCTGCGGCCGACCTCGTTGGTCTTGAGTCGGTCGGTGCAGCGTCTGCCCCTAGCGAGAGACGCCGCTCTGGCAAGGGCAAGGGAGGCAAGGGCGCGGGTGGAGCTAGCGGGGGTAGTGGAGGTGGCGGTGGAGGCGGCGGAGGGAGTGGGGGTGGCGGTGGGAGTGGTGGCGGGGGTGGAGGTGTCCGTGGCAGCAGTGGAGGCGGAGGCGGCGGAGGCGGTAGCGGTGGGAGCGGAGGCGGCGGTGGTGGCGGAGGTGGAGGAGGCAGTGGTGGAGGAGGTGGAGCTGGTCGGGGTGGCGCTTCGCAGCGGAGCGGTTCCGGTGGTGGTCAGCGCCAGCAGCAGCAGCAGCAGCGTTCTCGGGACATCCCCCCCCCCTCAGCAGCTCCGTGAGTGGTACGCTCAGCGTCAGCCTGGTGGGGGTTTTGGTCCGTGCACCTACGTCCTTCGCACCGGCGACCGCGCGGGTGAGCAGTGTGGGGGTGCCCACCCCACCCAGCGCTGCTTTGGCCGCCTGATGGACGCTTGGCGTCAGCAGTTCCCGGAGGCTACTGAGATCCCCCGCTGGGGAGAGCTGTCTAGGGCGGGTGTAGCTATCTATGATCTTGACTTTGATGCTATCCTTGCTGCCATGTATGCTGTGACTATTAGTGATGAGGGTGACTGTTACCGGTGTTTCCTGCCCGACCCGAGCATTGTGACTGCTGCTCTAGGTGCTGGTGAGGCTGCTGCTCTAGGTGCCAGTGCGTTTGCGTCCTCGGGTGCTGGTGAGTCTGCGCTCTCAGGTACCGCGTCGGCTTCGGCCTCCCTCACCTTCACACTTGACTCAAGGGCTTCTCGCTCTTTCTTTCGAGACCGCACCACACTCACGCCGCTTGGTCGGCCGGTTGCAGTCTCCCTGGCAGACCCCTCTGGGGGCCCTGTTCTCTCTCACTTCTCTACTGTCCTCCCGTGTCCGGCTGCCCCCTCTGGCACCTTGTCTGGTCTTTACCTCCCCTCGTTCTCTACGAACTTGGTGAGTGGTGCTGACCTACAGGATGCGGGGGTTCACCAGTTTACTCTTGCGAGTCAGCGGGTGACTCACTGCTCGGACGCTCGCACAAGCAGGCACCTGGCCACGTTTACGCGTCGGCCGGGGTCGAGCCTCTACACCCTAACCACTGAGTCTCCTCCTGTCCCTGCGTCTAGCCAGGTAGCTGCGTCGGGTCAGGTGTTTGCTGCAGCGTCCAGGTCTGGTCCTGACTCTGCCCCCTGCTTGTGTCGCCTCCTGTCTCACGAGACTCTACTCTGGCACCACCGTCTTGGTCACCCCTCCCTGCCTCGTCTCCGCGGCATGGCCTCCCGTGTCCTTGTCTCTGGTCTTCCCCGGTCCCTCCCTCCCCTTCCTCCGGGGCCTGGTCCTTCCTGCGTCCCCTGTGTCGAGGGGCGGCTCCGGGCTGCCCCTCACTCCTCTCAGTTTCCCCCGACAGAGGCCCCACTGAAGACGCTTCACATGGACGTGTGGAGCCCGGCCCGCGTCCATGGACGGGGTTACGAGCGCTACTTCCTGCTGGTGGTTGACGACTACTAGCGTTACACCGCAGTCATCCCCTTGCGCAGCAAGGGTGATGTCACTGAGGTGTTGATCGACTGGATCCGCGCAGCTCGTCTCCAGCTCAGGAGGAGCTTCGGCTCGGAATTTCCTGTTCTGCGTCTGCACTCTGACCGAGTCGGAGAGTTCTCCTCTGGCCTTCTGCAAGCCTACTGCCGTGCGCGAGGCATCCGCCAGACCTTTACGCGTCCGAACTCTCCACTGCAAAATGGGATTGCTGAGCGCCGCATTGGCATGGTCATGGACGTCGCTCGTACGTCCATGATGCATGCGGCTGCCCCCCATTTTCTGTGGCCGTTTGCGGTTCAGTACGCGGCGCATCAAATCAACCTTCACCCCAGGGTCTCCATGGCGGAGACCTCCCCAGCTTTGCTGTGGACGGGGAAGATAGGCGATGCGTTTGCGTTCCGTGTCTGGGGATCTCGGGCGTTTGTCCGCAACTTGTCTTCGGACAAGCTGTCCCCTCGTGCTGCTCCTTGTGTCTTCCTCGGCTTCCCCCCCGACGCGCCTGGGTGGCAGTTTTACCACCCCTCCTCTCGTCGTGTTCTGTCCTCCCAGGACGTCACGTTTGACGAGTCGGTCCCCTACTACCGTCTCTTCCCCTACCGCACTCCTTCCCTCCCCCCACCTCCGCTCTTCCTTGTGCTAGGTCCCCCCCCGGTAGACCCCCTCCCCCCTCAGGGTCCTGCCCCTTCAGGTGTGTCCCAGGTAGACGCAGTCGAGCCGGTCGAGGTTGCTGGTGACTCTGGTACTGCTGCGGGTGCTGAGCCTGGGGGTGCTGACTCTGGGGGTGCAGCGCGAGTGGGTGCTGAGCCTGGGGGTACTAAGCCTGGGGGTGCTGCGGCTGGGGGTGCTGAGCCTGGGGGTGCTGAGACTGGGGGTGCTGAGCCTGGGGGTCCTTCACCTGGGGGTGCTGAGCCTGGGGGTGCCACGTCTCGAGCTGTTGAGCCTGGGGGTGCGGAGCCGGCGGCCGCTGGACCTGCTAGTGTGATGTCTGGCAGTGTTGGGCCTGGAGGTTCTCCGGGTGCTTCGTCTCGGCGGGAGCCACTCTCTCCACAGGAGCTGCTCGAGTGGTTTGCCCGGCGCTGGAGCCGCACTGCTTGAGCTGGTGCTTCTTCAGCTTCTGAGGGTGCTGGTACCGCCGGTCTCGGAGGTGCTCGTCCTGGGAGTGCTGGAGCTGCTGGGCCTGCGAGTGCGACTGGAGCTGGAGCTGCTGAGGGTGTTTGCGCTGGGGCTACTACTGTCAGTCCTGGCAGCGGTCCTGTTGCGGGTGCTACTGGTGCTGCTGGAGGTACTGGAGCAGGAGCTGCTGTTGGCGCTGGTACTGCCGCTGGGGGTGCTGGTGCTGTCCCTGCTGTGCCTGGAGTCGCCGCGCGACCTCGGCCGTACTTTGTTCCGCTCCTTCAGCAGGTTCTTGGTCTTCCTCCTCCCTTAGAGTGTCCACCTCCTGTCCAGTCACAGTCACAGTTACTGCCGGCCTCCCCACTGCCTGCTCCTTCTCTGTACACTAGTCCTACTGGAGGTCCTGCTAAGCGTCGTGAGCCTGCGTCTCGTCCTGCGTCGCCTGTTCGTGCTGCTCGCACTAGTAGTCGCGGTTTGCGTCAGTGTCCTCCTCCTATCCCTGGCACGCACCGGATGTCTCTGCGTCCGTCCACTGCTCCTCTGCGTGCCCCTTTGCCTTCTCATCCTGAGTCCTCTCTTCCTGCACTTGCCGACCCAGAGTCGGACTCTCTTCGTGCTGCCAGTCCTACTATCACACGTCTCCTTGCTACTGTCGTCACTGACCCCTCTTTTGAGTCCACTGCTGCGTCTGCTCTTGTTGCTGAGCTCGTCGACTTTGCTGCTCGCTGTCGTCTCGTCTCCGCCGCTAGTCTTGTTGCTGAATCTGCGTTTGTGTGTCCTCCGTCCGTCGGGGGTGAGTGTGCTCTTGGCACGGACGTCCTTGAGGACAGGCAGGAGCAGTTCCAGTGTCTGGCTGCTGCTTCACCCCATCTCGTGTCCGTACTGCTTACCCCTGAGGGAGACCCGGATGCACTTGACATCCCGACTCCGCGCTCTTACGCGGAGGCCGTAGAGAGTCCCTACTCCTCTCAGTGGCAGGCAGCTATGGATGCAGAGATGGCTTCCTGGAATTCCACAGGCACCTACATTGACGCGGTTCCCCCACCTGGGGCGAACATCGTCAGTGGCATGTGGATCTTCAGGGTGAAGCGGCCGCCAGGTTCTCCACCTGTCTTCAAGGCGCGGTACGTGGCTCGTGGCTTCAGTCAGCGGCAGGGAGTTGACTACTTTCAGACCTTCTCTCCCACCCCGAAGATGACCACTCTCCGGGTGCTGCTGCACATAGCCGCTCAGCGTGACTACGAGCTTCACTCCCTTGACTTCAGCACTGCTTTCTTGCAGGGTAGCCTGCACGAGAAGATATGGCTGCGCCATCCACCTGGCTTCACTGGGACTTTTCCTCCTGGCACCCAGTGGAGCCTCCGACGGCCAGTCTACGGTCTCCGCCAGGCACCGCGTGAGTGGCACGACACACTGAGGACTACGCTTGCGGCTCTTGGGTTTGCTCCCTCTACTGCCGACCCGTCGCTGTTTCTACGCACCAACACCTCTTTGCCGCCGTTCTACATCCTCGTGTACGTGGATGACTTCGTCTTTGCCACTGCTGACACTGCTGGACTCGCCCACGTGAAGTCTGAGCTGCAGAAGAGACACACGTGCACAGACCTGGGTGAACTGCGCAGCTACCTTGGATTGCAGATCACCCGGGACAGAGCACGCCGCACCATTACCCTGACTCAATCACACATGGTGCAGCAGGTCCTTCAGCGCTTCGGCTTCACGTACTCCTCGCCTCAGGCCACTCCTTTGTCTACTCGCCACTCATTTCAGTCTTCTCATGCCGCAAATCTGCTCCCGGCGTCGTCTCGCCGCAAATCCCCGCTCGCGGCGTCGCCTCGCCGCAAATCCGGTCGCGGCGTCGCCTCGCCGCGAATACGATAAGAATTGGGGATGTAAGCGCAAACGTACGACATGCAACCAAGTGTTGTCGTAGGTGCTGTGTTGCAACTCAATTTGTGTGGGGTTTCTTAGGAAGTTAGGGCTCTTCGCATACCTTCGCGACTCTTATAAAAAAAAAATTGTACACCACCCTCTACCATGCTATTAGGGTACTGAAAACCTTGTACATACACCGAGTCCTCGCCAATTTCACACTCCCTGAGATTTTCCAGAAATCACCTATGACCGTTTTTTACTTTAGGAACCAGACATGCGGGAACGAAAGGCTATTCATGACCTTGTTAAGTATCGATTGTGTGGACATCTCACTCAGTGGCTGCAGCGCAAATATTGGATCTTCCGTTGCTACCATGTTTTTTTGTTTCCCTCCTGACTCGTTTGGCTAGTCTCGAACATTTGATTACTTTAAGGGGGTGAGCCATGTGCTCAAGAACTACGCTGGGCCGTTTTGGGCCGCTGCGGCCCATGGGGCATTTGCACGGACCAGCACAGACCAGCATGGGCTAGCGAACGGCCCAAGTGTGGACTCGAGTTGCACCCGCCAACGGACCAAGCATGTACAGCGCAAGGCGCATGTACGAAAACGACGCTCGACACTCATGACCATTTCCAGGGCGACCAAAGTCGATGGGAATCGCAAGCGAAAACTGTATTTTGATTTTTTTGCCAAAAGTGTGCGTTATCTTGTTCAAGCGTGACCAGATACACTTTTGTTTTCGTCAACACTTCGCTTACGAAGCTGCAATGCACTGTGCAATAGCTGGTCCGCCGCAAATGGTCCCCGTACCACACAGGACCACTTTTGGAAGTTTTCCCTCTAAAATGGTGCCCCCTTGCATTTGCTGGTCCATTTCCTTGTAAATGGACCAGCGCGCAATGTACCACCTCCTAAGCCCAATCTTTTATGATGACCCACGATTTCGGGTAAACCAGAAAGGATTGCTCAGGGGTGTGAATTTGGTGGTATTGAAATTGGCGAGGACCGTGCGTACTGTAACAGGTTAAAAATAAGTTTGACTCGCAAGCTAGAAACGTTCTGGCAGAACCACTTTTTCCCCCCCTGCCAGCCGAAGATGCAACTGGTGAACCATTCAGAGCTGTACATGTGCAAGCGCCACCACATCAGCCCCCCCCTAAAATGGTCCGCGCCACTCTCTGATAAACACGTGTCAGACCTTGACTGAGGCGCCTCGAGCCTTGAAATTGTCCACCATCTACTGTTGGAACCTTGCGATGCCATTGGAGGCTTCGTGTTTATCAAAATGAATCTCTACGAACTAGCTGTTCCGCAGAACTGAGATTTGCTCAAGCGGTCATGCCAGAAGCAATAACATTTTGCTTCAGGCAGTTGTTCCTGAATTCATGGCTTCCATATCCCTACGAGCCTGCGGAACGGGCCGTTCTGTCCACACAATGCCTCTGCGATCATTGCAGACATGCCGTTCTCATGGTTCTCATGGCGTCTTTAAATTCGTAGCAGGCTTAGATGATGCAAGTGATTGTTTTTCATTTCTTTTTGCGCGAGCGAAACATCTCGCCCGTCCTAGTTCAAGCTGGCTCCACTAGCAGTCAGAAGATTTGAAACTAAGACTTCGCAAAGTAGGTTCAGATCTATACTGTGGTTAGGAAAAAATATTCGTTATCTCGGTCTTGAGGTCGTTATTCAACTGCCTTCACAAGTGCGCCGCTTCGCTTCTCTGTGTGCTACGCCTGGCCTTCAGGGAAGCATTGTGGGCCCACGTCTCCGATTCGCGTCTCACGGACCAGCGTCTCGGGCCCGCGTCTCACGGGGGACCAGCCTCTGGGACCCGCGTCTCACGGCGGACCAACAACGAAGTTGACAGAGTCCAGAAGTCTCTTCTTACTCGGAGTTGACGGAGTCCATGCTTGACAAGATGGTTCCCTGCGATTCCTCCGCGCCATCAGCCTCCTTCAACGGATCCGGAATTTCGAGGATGCTGAATAGCAACTCATTCAATGCCACGTCAGCACCGTCACCGTCACCATGCGGCACGCCGATCGATTCATCATCGTCAGTCGTGTTCATTTCCGTGACAGTCGCGGCATTCATCACTATTGTACTCGCTATTGGGATCATCGTCTACGTTTTTCACAAGCTCGGGTGGTGTGTAGATATATATCCTGCGTCCAAACGACTGCAAAATCTTCACGAATCCACGAGAGTCGCCAAGCCTTCGCAGGGCCTGGATCCAACAATCATTGGCTCCTTTCTAGTCTACACGTTTCGCAGTGACAAGTTGGGCAGTCACGAAGGCACCACTGAGTCAACCGGGCTAGCTTCCCTAGGTATTAGCGACGGATTTTTGCCATCTTTGAGCTCCACCCGTCAAGTCAGCAAAGACCACATTTCAATCTCTTGCTGCTCAACCAGGGAAGAGAAAAGCAGCTACAGCGACGAAATGGTGAAAGAAAGCCCTTCCGAAACTGGTTCAAATCGAGGCGAAATTGTGGTAACCTTTGAAGGCGTCGAGCACTTCATGTCTTCATTGATCGGCGACAGCGAAACCTTCGTCGCGAATCTGGCGTGGGCGTGTCGGCACGAGTGCGCAGTGTGCCTGGGCGAGTACACAGCGGGTGAGCGTATCAAGGTGGTGCCAGCGTGCGCACACGGCTTCTACGCCGACTGCATCGACCTCTGGCTCGCCGCCAAAACCACCTGCCCCATCTGCCGCCGCGACCTCTCGCCTGGTGAACTCCCCATTGCCCCCACCAGCTCCACCATCCATCACTCAAGAAGCGGAGTCAATGCCTGAAGTTCTAATAAGTAGCGGGGCAACACCAGAAGAAACAGGGGGGGACGGAACAGGGGCAGTATTGGCGGCACTACAAGCTGCAGAACCAGCTGTGGTGGACAGGGGGACTGGAAGAGCTGTTTTTATTGCTGCAGGAAGAAGAGAGGAGGCAGAGGTAGATTGACTAAAGATTGAACAACGTAAGGGCTAGATTGAAAGCGTCAGGGTTAAGTTTAGAACCCTGGTGAGGGCACAAAGCTCTTGTTGGGCTGAAGTGCCCTAGGATCTTTGTAGAGTTAAAGTCTGAGTAGGATGATGTAATAGCGGAAGCGTTTGAATTAAAGTCCTTGAACCACCTCGCGCTAGTGTGTGATGTGAGAATAAGAACGAGAATGAAATGACTATGAATGAAGTGAGTACATATAGGAAACCCTAATTGGGTTGTACCCCCTATGGGATACCCCACTATAGCCTACACAAAAAAGTAAGCTATAATGTTCTAACACACCCCCATAGGCAAAGTGGGGGAGAACAAGGGGTCACAAGACCAGTCAAGCAAAGCAAAGCAAAGCTCAGGGTGGATCACAAAGTCACCACACATTCCGAGCACAAGTTCAAAGGCCAAAAGGCCAGTTCACATGTCAAACATTATATATGTTGTTGTAGTTGTTTAGGCTACAGTGGGTTAGCCTATAGGGGGTACACATTTCTAGGTTTTCATACTTGTACGCATTTCACTGTTAGTTCATTCATTCTTGTTCAACATGGTCTAGAGCAGGTCCTTCCTAGGACCGATTTTTTTTTAGGGCCCACCACTACCTACCTACCTACCTACCTACGCCCTAGGGCGCCTCGGCTTTCACGCCCCTAGAGGCCCCGTCGGCCCCGCACTCTCGCACCTAGAGACCTCGGTCGGCCCCGCGCTCGCTTTTAGAGGCCCCAAATCGGCCCCGCGCTTACCCCTAGAGGCCCTCGTCGGCCCCGCGCTCGTCCTTAACGGCCCCGAATCGGCCCCGCGCTTACCCCTAGCGGCCCGCGTTGGCCCCGCGCTCGTCCCTTCCGGCCCCGATCGGCCCCGCGCTCGTCCCTCACGGCCCCGATAGGCCCCGCGCTCGCCCTTAGAGGCCCACGTCGGCCCCGCGCTCGTCCCTCACGGCCCCGATAGGCCCCGCGCTCGCCCTTAGCGCCCATGTCGGCCCCGCTCTCGTCCCTCACGGCCCCACCCGCTCCCCGCGCTCGCCCTTAGCGGCCCCGAACGGCCCCACCCAGAACGCGCCGCCCGAACCGAGCCGACCCGAGCCGCCCAGCCCTAACGGAACCGAGCCGCCCGACTCGAGCCGCCAGCCCTAACCGACCCGAGCCGCCCGAACCGAGCCGCGCCGCCCGACCCGAGCCGCGCCGCCCTACCTATACCGAGCCGCGCCGCCCTACCTGTACCGAGCCGCGCAACCCTACATACCCTACTGCTCCTACTGCTTTTCCTACTACTGCTACCATGGCCAGCCCTCCTGTGCTAGCCTTCGATGCTGAGGGCCGCCCAGTGAAGTTCGACACCTGGCTTGATGACCTACACCTCTTCCTACAGCTCACTGCCAAGGAAGACATCTCGCTGTACGATCACGCCTTAGGCCACGCTACTGCTCCTGCTGCTACTGCTGACAGCACTGCCCGCTCACAGTGGCAGACTCGTGACGCCCATGCTCGCTTTGCTATTCGCAACTCTCTGCCGATAGATGAGCGCGAGCACTTTGGGCAGCACAAGACTGCACAGGCACTGTACACTGCTGTCGTTGTCTGCTACTCCTCACCGGCCTCTGCCACTCTAGGCCGTCTCTCTCTTCCCTACCTGTTCCCCGACTTAGCTTCCTTCTACACTGTCGCTGATCTCATTACCCACCTCCGCACTAGTGAGGCTCGCTTCCGCGCCGCTATGCCTGATGAGTTCCTTGCCAAGAACCCACCCCCGCTCTGGCTCACTCTCTACCACCTAGTCACGCGCCTCCCTGACACTCTGCGCTCAGTCAGGGACCACTTCCTAGCTCGCTGCCCCACCGAGCTCACCATTGCCCTCCTCGAGAAGGAACTCCTTGCAGCTGAGGCTAGCATTGTCGCTGTAGGTGCCTCTCGCGGTGACCCCCGTACCCCGTTCTTTGAGGGGTGTTCTCCCTCCCCCCTTCTTCCCTCTGTCGCCTCTGCTGCTGCTGTCGACCTCCTTGGTGCTGAGAAGGTCGGGACTGCGTCTGCTTCGAGTGGGCGCCGCAGCGGCAAGGGCAAGGGGGGCAAGGGCGGTGGTGGTGACAGCGGGGGTGGCGGTGGTGGGGGAGGTGGTGGTGGCGCGGGGGGTGGCGCGGGTGGGGGAGGTGGCAGCAGTGGGGGGGTTGGCGGCAGCGGCGGGGGAGGTGGCCGGGGCGGAGGAGGTGGTGGGGGTGGCGGTGGACGAGGCAGCGGCCGGGGTTGGGGTGGTCGAGGAGGTGGTAGCGGCGGTGGTGGTCGTGGAGGCACTGGCGGTGGCCAGGGCCAGCAGCACACTCCGTCGCCCCAGGAGGTCCGTGAGTGGTACTCTCAGCACGGGGGGGGGGGGGTGGCCTTAGCTGCACGTACGTCATTCGCACTAGTGACCGCACTGGCCAGCCGTGTGGGGGACCGCACCCCACACAGCGTTGCTTCGCTCGTCTGAACGTCGCTTGGCGTGTTCAGTTCCCTCAGGCCACTGAGTTGCCCAGCTGGGTTGATCTCCTGAAGAAGGGGATTGATATTTATGCTCTAGACTTTGATGCTATTCTCACTGCTATATATGTGATGTCTACTAGTGGAGAGGGTGCTGAGTACCTGAGTGTCCCGCCCGACCCGGGCATTAGGACTAGTGCGTCTGCCGCTCCAGGTACTCGCGTGTCCGCTACCCCAGGTGCTGGTGAGGCTGCTGCTCTAGGTGCGTGTACGTCTACCCCCCCTAGTACTGTGTCGCCTGCAGCACTGCACACCTTCACACTGGATTCAGGTGCCTCTCGCTGTTTCTTTCGTGACCGCACTGCCCTTGAGCCCCTTGCTCGGCCAGTTGCTGTCTCCCTCGCTGACCCCTCTGGGGGTCCGGTCCTTGCGACCTCCTCCACTGTCCTTCCCTGTCCTGCGGTCCCGTCGGGCACACTGTCAGGTCTCCACCTCCCCTCGTTCTCTACGAACTTGGTGGCAGGTTGTGCACTACAGGACGCGGGTGTTCACCAGTTCACCCCTCCCTACGAGCGTGTCACACACTGCACGTGTGCCCGTACAGGCCGCCACTTGGCTACCTTCACCCGGCAGCCGGGGTCGGACCTGTACACACTGACTACTGCCCCCCCTCAGGTCGCTGCGTCTACGTCTGCGTCCGCGTCCGCGTCAGGTCAGCTGTCCGCCCCCTGCTCGTGTCGCTCTCTAGCGCACGAGACTGTCCTCTGGCACCACTGACTGGGCCACCCGTCTGTGCAGCGCCTTCGTGCCATGCACTCCCAGTACCTTGTCTCTGGTCTTCCCAGGGTCCTCCCTTCCCTCCCACCCTCGCCTGCTCCTCCCTGTCTTCCCTGTGTCGAGGGGCGGCAGCGCGCCGCTCCTCACTCCTCCTCGTTTCCCCCGACGACTGCTCCTTTGCAGACGCTCCACATGGACGTGTGGGGCCCAGCCCGCGTCCGTGGTCAGGGTCAGGAGAGGTACTTCCTGATCGTTGTTGACGACTACTCGCGCTACACCACGGTCTTCCCCTTGCGCGCCAAGGGTGAGGTCCCTGATGTTTTGATCCCTTGGATCCGCAGAGCTCGTCTCCAGCTCAGCGAGCGTTTCCGCTCGGACTTTCCTGTCCTGCGCTTGCACTCTGACAGAGGTGGTGAGTTCTCCTCCGACCTCTTGGCAGCCTACTGTGCTGAGCATGGCATTGAGCAGTCGTTCACGCTTCCGGCCTCTCCACAGCAGAATGGGGTTGCGGAGCGCCGTATTGGCCTGGTCATGGAAGTCGCTCGTACCTCCTTGATCCATGCGGCTGCCCCCCCACTTTCTGTGGCCGTTTGCGGTCCGGTACGCTGCGCATCAGCTCAACCTCTCGCCCCGTGTCTCCTTGCCAGAGACCTCGCCCACACTGCTGTGGACGGGGGAGGTTGGCGATGCGTCGCGTTTCCGGGTCTGCGGATCTCGAGCTTTTGTCCGCGATTCGTCTGCGGACAAGCTCTCCTCTCGTGCTGTTCCCTGCGTCTTCCTCGGCTTTGTTCCGGACGCGCCTGGTTGGCAGTTTTACCACGCCACCTCGCGTCGGGTCTTGCCCTCTCAGGACGTCACTTTTGACGAGTCTGTCCCCTACTACCGCCTCTTCCCCTACCGCACTGCCCCGCTCCCACCCCCGCCTCTCTTCCTCGCGCCAGGTGCTGCTGTCGTAGACCCCCTCCCCCCTCAGGGTGCCGCTCCCTCAGGTGTGTCTCAGGTAGACCCGGTCGAGCCTGTTGAGGTCGCTGTCGACTCTCGTCCTGCTGGGGGTGCTGAGCGTGGGGGTGCGGCCTCTGGGGGTGCTGAGCCTGAGGGTGCGGACTCTGAGGGTGCTGAGCCTGGGGGTGCGGACACTGGGGGTGCTGAGCCTGGGGGTGCTAAGCTTGGGGGTGCAGTGATTTGGGGGTGCTGAGCCTGGGGGTGCGGTGACTGGGGGTGCTGAGCCTGGGGGTGCTGGGTCTGGGAGTTCTGACTCTGGCGGTGCTGGGCCTGAGGGTACTACACCTGGACGAGACCTCTCCTCGGAGCAGTTGCGTGAGTGGCACTTACTATACTGCAGCCTCTGGAGAGGTACCTCTGGGACCAGGCGCACTGCAGGGACTGGTGCTGGTACTTCTCCTCCTAGTCGGGAGCTCCCCTCTCGTGAGCGGATCCGTGAGTGGTACGAGCGCCGTTGCACACTTCGGAGTGGTGCGCCTCGTCTCACGGACCCGGCTGCTGCTGGTGCTACGGACCCGGGCGTTGGAGCTACTGCTGGTGCTGCGGACTCGAGAGTTGGAGGTGCTGCTGGTGCTGAGGACCCGGGCGTTGGAGCTGCGGCTGGTGCTGTGGACCCTGGTGTTGGAGCCACTGCTGGTGCTGAGGACTCGGGCGTTGGTGCTGAGGCTAGTACTGAGGACCTCGGCGTTGGAGCTGCTGCTGGTTCTGGTACTGTCACTGGGGGTACAGGTGCTGTCCCTGCTGTGTCTGGCGTCTCCGCGCGCCCTCAGCCGTACTTCGTTCCGCTCCTTCAGCAGGTTCTTGGTCTCTCGCCTCCTCCTGGTCCTCCTCCCTTAGCGTGTTCACAGCCTGTCTTGTCATAGTTACAGTTGCAGCCGGCCTCCCCACTACCTGCTCCTTCTTCTTACACTGGTCCTACTGGCGGTCTTACTGAGCGTCGTGAGTCTGCGTCTCGTCCTGCGTCGCCTGTCAGTCCTGCTAGCGCTAGTGCTTGTAGTTCACGCCAGCGTCCTCCTCATGCCCCTGGCACGCACCGGATGTCTCTACGTCCGTCTACTGCTCCTCTGCGTGTCCCTTTGCCTTCTCCTCCTGCGTCCTCTCTTTCTGCTCTCGCCGACCCTGCGTCGGACTCTCTTCGTGCTGCCAGTCCTACTGTCACGCGTCTCCTTGCTACTGCTGTCACTGACCCTTCTTTCGAGTCTTCTGCTGCGTCTGCCCTAGTTGCTGAGCTCGTCGACTTTGCTGCTCACTGTCGCCTAGACTACGCTGCGAGTCTTGTCGCCGAGTCTGAGTCTGTCTGTCCTCTGTCCGTCGGGGGTGCGTGTGCCCTTGGCACGGACGTCTTTGAGGACAGGCAGGAGGAGTTCCAGTGCTTGGCCGCTGCTTCACCTCATCTCGTGTCCGTACTGCTTACCCCTAAGGGAGACCCGGATGCACTTGACATCTCGACTCCGCGCTCTTACGCGGAGGCGATAGAGGGTCCCTACTCCTCTCAGTGGCAGGCAGCTATGGATGCAGAGATGGCTTCCTAGAAGTCCACAGGCACCTACGTTGACGCTGTCCCCCCTCCTGGGGCGAATATCGTCAGTGGCATGTGGATCTTCAGGGTGAAGCGGCCGCCGGGTTCTCCGCCTGTCTTCAAGGCGCGTTACGTGGCTCGTGGCTTCAGTCAGCCGCAGGGAGTTGACTACTTTCAGACCTTCTCCCCCACCCCGAAGGTGACCACTCTTCGGGTACTGCTGCACGTTGCTGCTCACCGGGACTACGAGCTGCACTCTCTCGACTTCAGCACAGCTTTCTTGCAGGGCAGCCTGCACGAGGAGATCTGGCTGCGCCGCCCACCTGGCTTCACTGGGTCTTTCCCTCCTGGTACCCAGTGGAGTCTCCGGCGTCCAGTCTACAGTCTCCGCCAGGCGCCACGTGAGTGGCACGACACACTGAGGACTACGCTTGCGGCTCTTGGGTTCGCTCCTTCTACTGCCGACCCGTCGCTGTTTCTGCGCACCGACACCTCTCTGCCGCCGTTCTACATCCTCGTGTACGTCGACGACTTGGTCTTTGCCACAGCTGACACTACTGGACTCGCCTACGTGAAGTCCAAGCTGCAGAAGAGACACACGTGCACTGACCTGGGTGAACTGCGCAGCTACCTTGGCTTGCAGATCACCCGGGACAGAGCACGCCGCACCATTACCTTGACTCAGTCACACATGGTGCAGCAGGTCCTTCAGCGCTTCGGCTTCACGTACTCCTCGCCTCAGGCCACTCCTCTGTCTACTCGCCACTCGCTCTCAGCTCTGCCTTGGGATGAGTCCGTAGAGTCGAGTGGCCCGTACCCAAAGCTTGTTGGCTGTCTCATGTACGTAATGACCTGCACACGACCTGACCTTGCATACCCTCTTAGCATTCTTGCACGCTATGTTGCTCCTGGGAGACACCGACCAGAGCACATGGCTGCAGCGAAGAGGGTGTTGCGCTACTCGTGCAGTACGTCGGGCATGGGGCTAGTGCTTGGAGGGCGGAGTCCAGTGGTCCTCACTGGACACGCAGACGCTTCTTGGGCTGACGACCAGGCTACGCAGCGGTCGTCAGAGGGTTACATCTTCAGCCTTGGTTCCGGCTCTGTTTCGTGGCGGGCTACTCGCTCGTCTTCTGTTCTCGGCTCCAGTTGTGAGGCTGAGATCTACGCAGGGGCCATGGCTGCTCAGGAGCTTCGCTGGCTCACCTACCTGCTGACCGACCTTGGAGAGCCGCCTCGTTCTCCTTCAGTCCTGTACGTCGACAACAAGGCCATGCTGGCCTTGTGTCGAGAGCAGAGACTGGAGCACAGAACAAAGCACATTGCTCTCCGCTACTTCCTTGCTCGTGAGCTACAGCAGCGTGGTCAGTTGCGAATTGCGTACGTGGCCTTTGAGGCCAACACTGCTGATGTCTTCACCAAGGCACTTCCGCCTTGTGATCATCAGCGCTGCTGTACCAAGCTGGGTCTTGTGTCTGTCTTGCCTCACTTGCTCTCCTCCTGACCCTCTTTGTACTGTTACATATATATATTACTGCTCTTGCTTGTTTAGTCTTATATATATATGTACTCCTGCATGTGAACTGGCCTTGTGGCCTTGAACTTGTGCTTGGATTGTGTGGTGACGTTGTGATCCACCCTGAGCTTGCTTTGCTTTGCTTTGCTTTACTTGACTGGTCTTGTGACCCCTAGTTCTCCCCCACTTCGCCTATGGGGGTGTGTCAAACATTATATATGTTGTTGTAGCTGTTTAGGCTACAGTGGGTTAGCCTTTAGGGGGTACACATCTCTAGGTTTTCATACTTGTACTCATTTCACTGTTAGTTCATTCATTCTTGTTCAGGGTTAAGTTTAGAACCCTGGTGAGGGCACAAAGCTCTTGTTGGGCTGAAGTGCCCTATGATCTTTGTAGAGTTAAAGTCTTACTAGGATGATGTAATAGCGGAAGCGTTTGAATAAAAGTCCTTGAACCACCTTGCGCTAGTGTGTGATGTGAGAATAAGAACGAGAATGAAATGACTATGAATGAAGTGAGTACATATAGGAAACCCTACTTGGGTTGTACCCCCTATGGGATACCCCACTATAGCCTACACAAAAAAGTAAGCTATAATAATCTGACACACCCCCATAGGCAAAGTGGGGGAGAACAAGGGGTCACAAGACCAGTCAAGCAAAGCAAAGCAAAGCTCAGGGTGGATCACAAAGTCACCACACATTCCGAGCACAAGTTCAAAGGCCACAAGGCCAGTTCACATGCAAGATCACATATATAGATATACAAGAGGCTAAGCAAGCAAGAGCAAGAGTATATATATGTGTCAGTACAAGCAAGGTCAATAAGTGAGCAAGTGAGGCAAGACAGGCACAAGACCCAACTGAGTGCAGAAGCGCTTATGATCACAAGGCGCAAGTGCCTTTGTGAAGACATCAGCAGTGTTGGCCTCAGAGGCCACGTACGCAAGCCGCAATTGTCCACGCTGCTGTAGCTCACGAGCAAGAAAGTAGCGGAGAGCAATGTGCTTTGTCCTGTGCTCCAGTCGCTGCTCTCGACACAAGGCCAGCATGGCCTTGTTGTCTACGTACAGGACTGGAGGAGAACGAGGCGGCTCTCCAAGGTCGGTCAGAAGGTAGGTGAGCCAGCGAAGCTCCTGGGCAGCCATAGCCCCGACGTAGATCTCAGCCTCACAACTGGAGCCGAGAACAGAAGACGAGCGGGTAGCCCGCCACGAAACAGAGCCGGAACCAAGACTGAAAGTGTAACCCTGTGATGACCGCTGTGCAGCCTGGTCGTCAGCCCAAGAAGCGTCCGCGTGCCCAGTGAGGACCACTGGACTCCGCCCTCCAAGCACTAGCCCCATGCCCGACGTACTGCACAAGTAGCGCAACACCCTCTTCGCTGCAGCCATGTGCTCTGGTCGGTGTCTCCCAGGAGCAACATAGCGTGCGAGAATGCTAAGAGGGTATGCAAGGTCAGGTCGAGTGCAGGTCATCAGGTACATGAGGCAGCCAACGAGCTCTGGATACGGGCCACTCGACTGTACGGACTCATCCGAAGGCAGAGCTGAGAGGGATTGGCGAGTGCACAGAGGAGTGGCCTGAGGCGAGTATGTGAAGCCGAAGCGCTGAAGGACCTGCTGCACCATGTGTGACTGAGTCAGGGTAATGATGCGGCGTGCTCTGTCCCGGGTGATCTGCAAGCCAAGGTAGCTGCGCAGTTCACCCAGGTCAGTGCACGTGTGTCTCTTTTGCAGCTCGGACTTCACGTAGGCGAGTCCAGTAGTGTCAGCTGTGGCAAAGACCAAGTCGTCGACGTACACGAGGATGTAGAACGGCGGCAGAGAGGTGTCCGTGCGCAGAAATAGCGACGGGTCGGCAGTAGAAGGAGCAAACCCAAGAGCCGCAAGTGTAGTCCTCAGTGTGTCGTGCCACTCACGGGGCGCCTGGCGGAGACCGTAGACTGGACGCCGGAGACTCCACTGGGTACCAGGAGGGAAAGACCCAGTGAAGCCAGGTGGGCGGCGCAGCCAGATCTCCTCGTGCAGGCTGCCCTGCAAGAAAGCAGTGCTGAAGTCGAGAGAGTGCAGCTCGTAGTCACGGTGAGCAGCAACGTGCAGCAGTACCCGAAGAGTGGTCATCTTCGGGGTGGGGGAGAAGGTCTGAAAGTAGTCAACCCCCTGCCGCTGACTGAAGCCACGAGCCACGTAACGCGCCTTGAAGACAGGCGGAGAATCGGCGGCCGCTTCACCCTGAAGATCCACATGCCACTGACGATGTTCGCCCCAGGAGTGGGGACAGCGTCAACGTAGGTGCCTGTGGACTTCCAGGAAGCCATCTCTGCATCCATAGCTGCCTACCACTAAGAGGAGTAGGGACCCTCTATCGCCTCCGCGTAAGAGCGCGGAGTCGGGATGTCAAGTGCATCCGGGTCTCCCTCAGGGGTAAGCAGTACGGACAAGAGATGCGGTGAAGCGGCTGCCAGGCACTTGAACTCCTCCTGCCTGTCCTCGAGGACGTCCGTGCTCAGGGCACACTCACCCCCGACGGACGGAGGACAGATAGACTCAGTTTCTGCGACAAGAATAGCAGCGTAGTCTAGGCGACAACGAGCAGCAAAGTCGACGAGCTCAGTAACGAGGGCAGACGCAGGAGAAGACTCGAAAGTAGGGTCAGTGACGTCAGTAGCAAGGAAACGCGTGACAGTAGGACTGGCAGCACGAAGAGAGTCCGACTCCGGGTCGGCAAGAGCAGGAAGAGAGGACTCAGGAGGAGAAGGTAAAGGGGCACGCAGAGGAGCAGTAGACGGACGCAGTGACATCCGGTGCGTGCCAGGGACAGGAGGAGGACGCTGACGCGAATTGCGACCACTAGTGCGTGCAGGACGAACAAGCGACGCAGGACGAGACGCAGGCTCACGACGCTCAGTAAGACCTCCAGTAGGACCAGCGTAGGGAGAAGGAGCAGGTAAGGGGGAGGCAAGCTGTAGCTGTGACTGGGACGGGACAGGCTGTGGACCCTCTAAGAGAGGAGGAGAGCCAGTAGAAGGTGGAAGACCAAGAACCTGCTGTAGGAGCGGAATGAAGTACGGTCAAGGCCGCGCGGCGTCATTAGACACAGCAGAGACAGCACCACTACCCCCAGCAGGAGCACCCGCTTCAGTAGCACCTCCAGCAGCACCCCCAGCAGCTCCAGAACCCCTAGCAGCACTAGGAGCACCGCCAACAGGACCGCCAGTGGTAGTCTCAGCGCCAACACCCTCAGCAGCACCAGCTCCATGTCAGAATATTATCTTATGTTCTAGCCTGTAGTGGGGTGCTCTATAGCGAGTACAAACCTTCTAGGGTTTGCTATTTGTATCCCCATTTCTGCTAGTTCAATCCTCTTTCTTCCTTCCAATTTTGTCACTCCAGTCGAACCCGCAGGCCCAGCAGCTCTAGTACTCCCAGTACGAGCACCTCCGGGACCCGCGACAGCAGCACCCTCAGCAGTCGAAGAACCTCCAGCACAAGCAGTACGCCTCCAGCGCCGGGCAAACCACTCACGCAGCTCCTGTAGGGAGAGTGGCTCTCGACGAGACGAAGCACCCGGCGAACCTCCAGGCGAAGAACCTCCAGGCTCAGCACCCCCAGGCAAAACACCTCCAGGCGTAGCACCTCCAGACTGAGCACCCCCACACTGCTCACCCGCGCAGTCGCCGGTGCGAAGGACGTAGGAGCAGGGACCAAGACCCCCACCACGCTGACGCTGCGTGTACCACTCACGGAGCTGCTGAGGGGTGGGGAGGTCGCGAGAACGCTGCTGCTGCTGGCGCTGACCACCCCCAGTGCCGCTCCGATGTGAAGTGCCACTCTGACCACCTCCACCGCCTCCACCTCCACCTCCTCCACCTCCGCCACCGCCGCCACCCCCGCCAGTACCGCCGCCGCCGACGCCGCCTCCGCCACCACTGCTGCCACTAGCACCCCCACCCCCGCCACCTCCTCCACCGCCACCCCCACTCCCTCCGCCGCCTCCACCTCCACCGCCACCGCCCCCGCTAGCCCCACCCGCTCCCTTGCCCCCCTTGCCCTTGCCAGGGCGGCGTCTCCCGCTAGGGGCAGACGCCGCACCGACCGACTCAAGACTAACGAGGTCGG
Organism: Closterium sp. NIES-65; assembly: GCA_948144175.1. Taxonomy (NCBI): domain Eukaryota; kingdom Viridiplantae; phylum Streptophyta; class Zygnematophyceae; order Desmidiales; family Closteriaceae; genus Closterium; species Closterium sp. NIES-65. Next base: position 730,402 of record CANXME010000905.1, read on the forward strand.
CCGCAGCGGCAGAGGCGACAGAGGGCAAGAGATGGGAAGGAGAACACCCCTCAAAGATGGGGGCGCGGGGGTCACCTCGAGAGGCTCCTATAGCGACGATGCTCTTCTCTGCCGCTAGGAGGGCCTTCTCTAGGCTGTCGACTGTGAGAGTGGTGGGACAAACCGCAAGGAAGTGGTCCCGGACTACACGAAGGGAGTCGGGGAGGCGGGTGACTAGAAAGTAGAGAGTGATGTACATGGGGGGGGGGGTTCTTGGCGCAGAAGTCAGCAGGAAGCGCAGCGCGGTAGGGGGTGTCACTAGTGCACAGGTGCGTAATGAGATCAGCGACTGTGGGAATGGCGGCAAGGTCAGGGAAGAGGAAGGGTAGCATGAGGCGGCTCAGTGCAGCAGTGGCAGGGGAGGAGTAGCGCGCAACTACAGCGTCGTACAAGGTCTGAGCACTCTTGTACTGACTAAAGTGCGCACGCTCAGAGGTAGGGAGGTGGCGACGCACAGCAAGACGTGCAGCAGCATCGCGCGTAGCCCACTGGGAGCGAATAGTAGGGTCAGCATCAGCAGCAGGAGCAGGGGAAGCGCCAGAGGTAAGGTCAAAGAGAGAGAGGTCGTCTGCCCTATTGCACTGCAAGAACAGCTGCATGTCATCTACCCAGACCTCAAATTCAATGGCCCGACCCTCAGCGTCGAAAGCGAGGACACTAGGGGTAGCCATGACGACAGACGCCTAGCAATGCAAACAGTAGGGTGAGGGCAGTGCAGTGAAAAAGAAGGCTCTGTGCTCACCAGACTGGGCAGAATGGGCGGTGTGGAAGTAGGGCGGCTCAGCGGCCGGCGGCTCGGCTGCTGGGCGGCTCGGCTGCTGGGCGGCTCGGCTGCTCGGCGGCTCGGCTGCTCGGCGGCTCGGCGGCTCGGCTGCTCGGCTGCTGGGCGGCTCGGCGGCTGGGCGGCTCGGCTGCTCGGCGGCTCGGCGGCTCAGCTGCTGGGCGACTCGGCGGCTCGGCGGTCGGCTGCTGGGCGGCTCGGCGGTCGGCTGCTGGGCGGCTCGGCGGCTCGGCTGCTGGGCTGCTCGGCGGTCGGGCGGCTCTGGTTCAGGGCGGCGCGGCTGTCGTAGGTAGGGCGGCGGGTGGGCCGCAGTTAGGGCGGCGGGTGGGCCGCAGTTAGGGCGGCAGGCTGCCGCAAGTAGGGTGGCGGGTGGGCCGCAGGTAGAGCTGCCGGAGGGCAGCAGGTAGTGCGGCCGGCGGGCCGCAAAGTCGATCGGCGGGGCCGCGGGAGTAGGGCGGAGGGGCCGTCAAGTAGGGTGGCGGGGCCGCGACGTAGGGCGGCTGGGCCGTCGGAATAGGGCGGCGGGGCCGTCGAAGGGTGGGGCGGCGGGGCCGTCGAAGGGTAGGGCGGCGGGGCCGTCGAAGGGTAGGGCGGCGGGGCCGCGACGTAGGGCGGCGAGGCCGCAGGAGTAGGGCAGCGGGGCCGCGACCGAAAAGGCAGCGCGACGGGCCGCTGGGGGGGGGGACACGACGGGTCGCTAATAAAAAAAGAACGCGCGCCTCGGGGCGCGCTTCGGTGGGCCCAAGAAACAGTCCCTAGGAGGGGACCTGCTCTGATTCCATGTGAGAATAAGAACGAGAATGAAATGACTATGAATGAAGTGAGTACATATAGGAAACCCTAATTGGGTTGTACCCCCTATGGAATACCCCACTATAGCCTATACAAATAAGTAAGCTATAATGTTCTGACATGTGAGGGCAAAGTAAGTTGATTAAAACAAGCAAATACAAAGGCTTATATAAGAGTACAAGGAATACAAATAGATATAATTAAACTGTTTTACTGTTGCGATTCGATACAGTGGGACTAGAGCAACTGCTCAATGTCGAGTCAGATGTATGTCCTTGCTGTCACGCTGTATTTGTCAAGTCAAAGGTCGCTGACCTTTGTGTCAGATGATTATATTGCTGATGCATATATTTAGGCTGTAGTGGGGTAGCCCATAGGGGGTACAACCCATTAGGGTTGGTACTTGTACTCGTTTCATTTCATACTGCATTCATTCTCTCTCTCTAATCTCAACATGGTATAGAGCGGGTCCTTCCTAAGGACCATTTTTTAAGGGCCCACCCACGAAATTTTCGCTGCCCGGAGCGCGCCCTTCTCTCCCTGAAGCGCGCTCCCCCTAGTCCTTCTCGCGCTGCCCTTGTGGCCCCCGCGAGTCGCGCGCGCGACCCTTTTTTTTCGCGCGCGCGGCCTGGGCGACGTCGCGCTGGCCTTACGGCTGCGTCGCGCCGCCCTTGCGGCCCCCTAGCGCCGCCCACGCAGCCTTATCGCCTGCCTCTGCAGGCCCCGACGTCGCCGCTGCCGGCCCCGCAGCTGCACCTGACGGCCCCGCCGTCCCCTTCTGACGGCCCCGCCGTCCCTTTCTGCCGGCCCCTCCGCTGCACTTGACGGCCCCGCCGTCCCCTCTGCCGGCCCCGCCGCTGCACCCGACGGCCCCGCCGTCCTCTCTGCCGACCCTGCCGCTGCTTCAGACGGCCCCGCCGCTGCACCTGACGGCCCCGCCGTCCCCTCCGACGGCCCCGCCGCTGCACCTGACGGCCCCGCCGTCCCCTCTGCCGGCCCCGTCGCTGCACCCAACGGCCCCGCCGTCCTCTCTGCCAGCCCCGCCGCTGCGCCTGATGGCCCCGCCGTCCCCTCTGACGGCCCCGCCACTGCACCTATCGGCCCCGCCACTACCCCTGACGGCCCCGCCACTGCATCTCCCGGCCCCGCAGCTGCATCTCCCGGCCCCGCCGCCCCAGCAACTGCGCCGCCCCACCAGCCGAGCCGCCCCAGCAGCCGAGCCGCCCCAGCAGCCGAGCCGCCCTAGCAGCCGAGCCGCCCGAGCCGCCCGAGCCGCCCGAGCCGCCGAGCCGCCCGAGCCGCCCAGCAGCCGAGCCGCCGAGCCGCCCGAGCCGCCTGCACTGCCCAGTCTGGTGAGCACTGAGCTTTACTCTGCGCACTGCCCTCACCCTACTGCTTGCATGGCTACCCCCAGTGTCCTCACCTTTGACGCTGAGGGCAGAGCCATCGACTTTGACGTGTGGGTAGACGACCTACTGCTTTTCCTACAGTGCGACAGAGCTGATGGCCTCTCTCTCTTTGATCTCACTTCTGGTGCCTCTCCCGCCCCTGCTGCTATTGAGGATCCCACTGTTCGCTCACAGTGGGCCACACGCGATGCTGCTGCACGTCTTGCTGTGCGTCGCCACCTCCCTCCCTCTGAGCGTGCACACTTTGGGTCGTACAAGACTGCTCAGACCTTGTACGACGCCGTTATTGCACGCTACTCCACCCCTGCCACTGCTGCACTGAGCCGCCTCATGCTACCGTACCTCTTTCCCGACCTTGCTTCTTTTGCCACAGACGCCGACCTCATTACCCACCTGCGCACTAGTGACGCTCGCTTCCGCGCTGCGCTTCCTGCTGAGTTCTGCGCCAAGAACCCCCCCCCCCAGTACTTCACTCTCTACTACATTGTCACCCGCCTCCCTGACTCCCTTCGCGTAGTCAGGGACGACTTACTCTCAGTCTGCCCCACCACTCTCACTGTTGGCCTCCTCGAGAAGTCCCTCCTAGCAGCCGAGAAGAGCATTCTCGCTGTAGGGGCCTCTCGTGGTGACCCGCGCACCCCCATCTTTGAGGGGTGTTCCCCCTCCCCCCTCCTGCCCTCTGTCGCCTCTGCTGCTACGGCCGACCTCGTTGGTTTTGAGTCGGTCGGTGCGGCGTCTGCCCCCAGCGGGAGACATCGCTCTGGCAAGGGCAAGGGGGGCAGGGGCGGTGGTGGAGGCGGCGGGGGCGGTGGAGGCGGCGGTGGAGGCAGCGGAGGAAGTGAGGGTGGTAGCGGGAGTGGTGGCGGGAGTGGAGGTGTCAGCGGCGGCAGTGGAGGCGGGGGCGGCAGCGGCGGTGGTGGTGGGGGTGGAGGCGGAGGCGGTGGTGGCGGCGGCGACGGTGAGAGTGGCGGTGGCAGCGGAGGTGGTGGCGGCGGCGGCGGAGGAGGCGGCGGAGGTCGTGGCTCGTCGCGGAGGAGTGGCTCCAGTGGTGATTAGCGCCAGCAGCAGCAGCGTGGTCAGGAGACCCTCTCCCCGCAGCAGCTCCGTGAGTGGTACACTGCACGTCAGAGGGGTGGGGGTCCTGGTCCGTGCACCTACGTCCTGTGCACTGGCGACCGTGCGGGTGAGCCGTGTGGTGGTCCACACTCCTCCCAGCGCTGTTTCGGCCGCCTGACTGACGCTTGGCGCCGCCAGTTTCCTGATGCCTCTGAGATCCCTCACTGGGACCAGCTGTCTAGGGCAGGAGTAGCTATCTTTGATCTTGACTTTGATGCTATTCTTCGTGCCATGTATGCTGTGACTATTAGTGAGGAGGGTGACTGTTACCGGTGTTTCCCGCCCGACCCGGGCATTGGTACTGCGGCTCTAGGTGCTGTTGAGGCTGCTGCTCCAGGTGCTGTTGAGACTGCGGCTCTAGGTACTGTTGAGGCTGCTGCTCTAGGTGCCAGTGAGTCTGTGTCCCCAGGTGCTGGTGAGTCTGCTCTCTCAGGTACAGCGTCGGCTCCGCCCTCTCTCACCTTCACTCTTGACTCAGGAGCGTCTCGCTCCTTCTTTCGAGACCGCACCACACTCACGCCGCTTACTCGGCCTGTGGCAGTCTCCCTGGCGGACCCCTCTGGGGGTCCTGTTCTGGCTCGCTACTCCACTGTCCTTCCGTGCCCTGCGGTCCCGTCTGGCTCCCTGTCCGGTCTCTACCTCCCCTCGTTCTCTACGAACTTGGTGGCGGGTGCTGACCTACAGGATGCAGGGGTTGACCAGTTCACCCCTGCACGCCGACGGGACACCCACTGCACGGATGCGGATACGGGTCGACACTTGACCACGTTCACACGTGGGCCGGGGTCGAGCCTGTACACACTCACTGTTCCGTCTCCTCCTCCTGTGTCTGGTCAGGTAGCTGCGTCGGGTCAAGTGTTTGCTACAGCGTCCAGGTCTGAACCTGAGTCTGCCCCCTGCTCGTGTCGCCTCCTGTCCCACGAGACCCTCCTGTGGCACCACAGGATGGGTCACCCCTCCCTGCCTCGTCTCCGGGGCATGGCCTCTCGCCTTCTTGTCTCTGGCCTTCCCCGGTCCCTCCCTCCCCTTCCTCCGAGGCCTAGCCCTCCCTATGTCCCCTATGTTGAGGGTCGCCTGCGGGCTACCCCTCACTCCTCCCCGTTTCCTCCGACGGAGGCCCCGATGCAGACGCTTCACATGGACGTGTGGGGCCCAGCCCGCGTTCGTGGACAGGGTCACGAGCGCTACTTCCTGCTGGTGGTTGACGACTACTCGCGTTACACCACAGTCTTCCCCTTGCGCAGCAAGGGTGAGGTCACTGAGGTGTTGATCGACTGGATCCGCGCAGCTCGTCTCCAGCTCAGGCGGAGCTTCGGCTCGGACTTTCCTGTTTTGCGTCTGCACTCGGACAGAGGCGGAGAGTTCTCCTCCGGCCTTCTGCGAGCCTACTGTCGGGCACGAGGCATCCGCCAGACCTTCACGCTTCCGGACTCTCCACAGCAGAATGGGATTGCTGAGCGCCGCATCGGCATTGTCATGGACGTCGCCCGTACGTCCATGGTGCATGCGGCTGCCCCCCATTTTCTGTGGCCGCTTGCGGTTCGGTACGCCGCGCATCAGATCAACCTTCACCCCAGGGTCTCCAGACCGGAGACCTTCCCAGCTTTGCTGTGGACGGGGAAGGTTGGCGATGCGTCGGCGTTCCGTGTCTGGGGATCTCGGGCGTTTGTCCGCGACTTGTCTGCGGACAAGCTGTCCCCTCGTGCTGCTCCTTGCGTCTTCCTGGGTTTCCCCCCTGACGCACCTGGGTGGCAGTTTTACCACCCCACCTCTCGTCATGTTCTGTCCTCCCAGGACGTCACGTTCGACGAGTCGGTTCCCTTCTACCGGCTCTTCCCCTACCGCACTCCGACCCTCCCCCCGCCGCCCCTCTTCCTGGTCCCAGGTCCCCCCCCGGTAGACCCCCTCCCCCCTCAGGGTCCTGCCCCTTCAGGTGTGTCCCAGGTAGACGCGGTCGAGCCTGTCGAGGTCACTGGTGACTCTGGTGCTGCTGCGGGTGCGGAGCCTCGGGGTGCTGAGACTGGGTGTGCTGAGACTGGGGGTGCTCAGCCTGGGGGTGCTGAGACTGGGGGTGCTGAGCCTGGGGGTGCTGAGACTGGGGGTGCTGAGCCTGGGGGTGCTGAGCCTGGGGGTGCTGTGCCTGGGGGTGCTGAGCCTGGGGGTACTGCGTCTGGGAGTGCTGCGCCTGCTGCTTCTGTTCCTGGTGGTTCTCCAGACTGTTCTTCGCGCCGCGAGCCGCTCTCTCCTCTGGAGCTGCGTGAGTGGTTTGCCCGGCGCTGGAGGCGAGCTGCTGGAGCTGGGGGTGCTGCGGGTGCTGGAGGTTCTGTAGCTGCCGAGGGAGCTGGTACCACGGGTCCCGGAGGTGCTCGTACTGAGGGTACTGGAGCTGCCGGGCCCGGGGGTGCCTCTGGAGCTGGAGCTGCTGCGGGTGCTGGCGCTGAGGCTACGACTGTCGGTCCTACTGAGGGTACTTTTGCAGCTGCTGGAGGTGCTGGAGTTGGAGCTGCTACTGGTGCTGGTGCTGCCTCTGGAGGTGTTGGTGCTGTCCCTGCTGTCTCTGGCGGTGCTGCGCGGCCTCGGCCGTACTTCGTTCCGCTCCTTCAGCAGGTTCTTGGTCTCCCGCCTTCCACTGGTCCTTCTCCTCCCGTAGAGTGTCCACAGCCTGTCCCGTCACAGTCACAGTTACAGCCCGCCTCTCCCCTACCTTCTCCTTCTCCCTACACTGGTCCTACTGGAGGTCTTGCTGAGCGTCGTGAGCCTGCGTCCCGCCCTGCGTCGCCAGTCCGAGCTGCTCGCCCTAGTGGTCGCGGTTCGCGTCAGCGTCCTCCTCCTGTCCCTGGCACACACCAGATGTCTCTGCGTCCGTCCACTGCTCCTCTGCGTGCCCCTTTGCCTTCTCCTCCTCAGTCTTCTCTTCCTACACTTCCCGACCCGGAGTCGGACTCTCGCCGTGCTGCCAGTCCTACTGTCACGCATCTTCTTGCTTCTCTTGTCACTGACCCTTCCTTTGAGTCCGCTGCTGCGTCTGCCCTAGTTGCTGAGCTGGTCGTCTTTCCTGCTGCGTGTCGTCTAGACTACGCTGCCAGTCTTGTTGCTGAGTCTGCGTCTGCTGCGTCTGTGTCTACCTGTCCTCCGTCTGTCGGGGGTGACTGTGCTCTTGGCACGGACGTCCTTGAGGACAAGCAGGAGGATTCCCAGTGCTTTGCCGCCGCTTTGCCCCATCTCGTGTCCATGCTTGTTGCCCCTGAGGGAGACCCGGATGCTCTAGACATCCCGACCCCACGCTCTTACGCAGAGGCGATGGCCGGTCCCTACTCCTCTCGGTGGCAGTCAGCCATGGACGCAGAGATGGCTTCCTCGAAGTCCACAGGCACCTACGTTGACGCTGTTCCCCCTCCTGGGGCGAACATTGTCAGTGGCATGTGGATCTTCAGGGTGAAGCGGCCGCCGGGCTCTCCGCCTGTCTTCAAGGCGCGCTACGTGGCTCGTGGCTTCAGTCAGCGACAGGGAGTTGACTTCTTTCAGACCTTCTCCCCTATCCCGAAGATGACCACTCTTCGGGTTCTACTGCACGTCGCTGCTCAGCGTGACTACAAGCTACACTCTCTTGACTTCAGCACTGCTTTCCTACAGGGCCGCCTGCACGAGGAGATCTGGCTGCGCCGCCCTCCTGGCTTCACTGGGTCGTTCCCTCCTAGTACCCAGTGGAGCCTCCGGCGGCCAGTCTACGGTCTCCGCTAGGCGCCGCGTGAGTGGCACGACACACTGAGAACTACACTTGCGGCTCTTGGGTTTGCTCCTTCTACTGCTGACCCGTCGCTGTTTCTGCGCACCGACACCTCGCTGCCGCCGTTCTACATCCTCGTGTACGTCGACGACTTGGTCTTTGCCACTGCGGACACTGCCGCACTTGCCCACGTGAAGTCCGAGCTGCAGAAGAGACACACGTGCACTGACCTGGGTGAACTGACAAGCTATCTTGGCTTGCGGATCACCCGGGACAGAGCACGCCGCACCATTATCCTGACTCAGTCACACATGGTGCAGCAGGTCCTTCAGCGCTTCGGCTTCACGTACTCCTCGCCTCAGTCCACTCCTCTGCCTACGGGACACTCGCTCTCAGCTCTGCCTTCGGATGAGTCCGTAGAGTCGAGTGGTCCGTATCCAGAGCTTGTGGGCTGCCTCATGTACCTGATGACCTGCACTCGACCTGACCTCGCATACCCTCTCAGCATCTTAGCACGCTATGTTGCTCCCGGCCGTCACCGGAAGGAGCACATGGATGCAGCTAAGAGGGTGTTGCGCTACTTGTGCAGTACGTCGGGCATGGGGCTAGTGCTTGGAGGGCGTGAGCGGCCTGTGCTCACTGGGCACTCAGACGCTTCTTGGGCTGACGACCAAGCTACTCAGAGGTCGTCTCAGGGTTACACCTTCAGTCTTGGCTCTGGCTCTGTCTCTTGGCGCTCTACTCGCTCTTCTTCGGTTCTCAGCTCCAGCTGTGAGGCTGAGATCTACGCCACGGCCATGGCTGCCCAGGAGCTTCGCTGGCTCACCTACCTGCTGACTGACCTTGGAGAGCGGCCTCGTTCTCCTCCAGTGCTGTACGTCGACAACAAGGCAACCATTGCCTTGTGTCAGGAGCACAGACTGGAGCACAGGACGAAGCACATTGCTCTGCGCTACTTCCTTGCTCGAGAGCTGCAGCAGCGTGGTCAGCTTCGCCTGCGTTTCGTGGCCACTGAGGCCAACACTGCTGATGTGTTCACCAAGGCACTTCCGCCTCGTGACCATCAGCGCTTTTGCACTCTGCTAGGCCTTGTGCCCACTGGGCCTCACTTGCTTACCTCTTGACCTTGCTTGTACTGCTGCATATATATATCCTTGCTCTTGCTTGTTTAGCACTGTTATATATATATGCTCTGCTGCATGTGAACAGGCCTTGTGGGCTTTACCCTGTGCTCGGAATTTGTGTGGTATCCTTGAGATCCACCCTGAGCTTGCTTTGCTTTGCTTTGCTTTGCTTGACTGGTCTTGTGACCCCTTGCTCTCCCCCACTTTGCCTATGGGGGTGTGTCAGATTATTATATTGCTGATGCATATATTTAGGCTGTAGTGGGGTAGCCCATAGAGGGTACAACCCATTAGGGTTGGTACTTGTACTCGTTTCATTTCATAGTGCATTCATTCTCTCTCTCTAATCTCAACACTTTGACCTTCTCGTAACCTCCAGCGGTTACCCTAACCTTCAAGGGTTGACTCGTGATGCGTCGATTTGAACTGCTTCGCTTGTGTCCTGAGTTTCAACACGACAGAGGCGTTTAAGACTTATTGTTCCCAACACTCCCCTTCGCTTCTGGAGTGTCACTGATGGTGACGTGGCCTTGTCCAGTCAGCAGCATGCAGTACTCGAACTTCTGTTTTCCGAGCTTCTTGGTCAAGTAGTCGGCTGCCATCTCCGACGTGGGACAGTAGGATAGTTCGAGTTTCCCTTTCTCGATCTCGTCTTTCATGAAGAAATATTGCAGAGCGATATGCTTCGTTCTGTTCGCGAATCCGCTCTTGTTGGCGATGCGAATCGCAGATTGGTTGTCGCAGAACAGGGTGAAGTTGGGTAACTCGGCTAACTTTGCTTCTTCCAGCAGCTCGCGAAGGTGGAGTCCTTTCTTGGTGGCTGAGCAGAGGGCGATATATTCTGCTCCAGCTAAAGAGAGAGCGATTAGTTCCTGCTTGCTCGATTGCCAAGAGATGGGTCCGACAGGTTCGAGACGATAGATGTAGCCAGTGCGGGAGCGCCTATTATCTGAATCGCCGGCATGATCGGCATCGACGTAGCCGATTAGTTTCGTTGACGTAGTTTCACTCTTGTAGTAAGTCAGGCCGATCGTCGGAGTGCTCACGAAGTAGTGTAGTGCGCGGTCGAGCTCTGCCAGGTGCTCTGCTTTGGGTCTCTTGAGGTAGGTAGCGAGTTGACTTGCGGAGTAGGATAGATCTGGGCGGCAGGTGATGGCTGCGAAGAGAAGGCAGCCTAGCTTCCTCTGGTAATCGCGTATTCTTGCAGGTTTGAGTAGAGTGGAGCCACCTTTGTCGTTCCCTGCCGTGTAGCGGTATGGCATGGAGATAGTGGTAGGTGTGAGCGAGAAGCGCTTGGCGATAGTGTCGGCGTATTTTTCGTCGCTGAGGTACATAGCGTTTTCTTCTTCGCGGATGTTGAGTCCGAAGTACTGAGTGACGGTAGAAGAAACCGTGAGCGTGAGGTCCTTCTGCAGCTCCCCTTCGAACCAGGTGGTGATGTCGTCGGCGGAGCCAATGTAGAGTAGGTCGTCGACGTAGACGATCAGCAGGATATAGTCGGCGTTTTTAGTGAGTCGATACATCCCTTGGTCGTGAGGCAGTTGGCGGAATCCGATGCGAGTGAGGCGAGTGTGTAGGTGTTGTTGCCACAGCCGCGGGGCTTGTTTGATTCCATAGAGCGATTTCAGTAGCTGGCAAACCTGATTAGGTTTCCCGTGGGTACCGTGTGGGAGCTCGACGAAGATTTCGGCGTCGACGGGTGCGTAGAGGAAAGCGTTGGCGACATCAATTTGTCGCAGTTTCTTCTTCTTCATGGCGGCAATGGCGAGAAGGATTCGGAGAGAGGTATGTCGGCTGACCGGGGCGAATGTCTCGGTGAAGTCTCGTCCGTGCTCCTGGTCGAATCCACGCACGACCCAGCGTGCTTTGAATTTCTCGATTGTGCCGTCTGCTTTCGTTTTGATGCGGAAGACCCATTTCCCGGTGAGAATGGTCTTGTTCCTTGCCACGCTTGCGGGAACAACTTTCCAGGTGTTGCGTTCCTCCAGTGCCTTTAATTCTCTGTCCATGGCTTCACGCCATTTCTCCCTGTGTTCCCCCCCCAGAGCCTGCTGAACCGTCGCAGGCTCTTTAGGAAGAGCGTTGCCGTGGACTGCGGTGACGAGGCCAAGGATTTGCAGCCCAGTCTGTGAGTAGCGGGGGAGTGTTGGATCCTCGGGATAAGCTGCTTCGTCTCCCGCTTCTGGGTCGGGTATGAAATTCGGCCCTATCTGTTATGCTTCGTTTGTGTTGAGTGTCGCATGTGTTACGTAACCGTTGTCGGCGAAGTGATAGAAGACTTCGGCGTTGACACTGTCGCGAGGACTTTCTTCGTCTATGGGGACGTCGACGGAGCAGAACGGTAGAGGTCCGGCTTCTTCCGATGCGTTGTCGACATTCTGCTCGTCCCAGTCTGCTTTGTCCGCTGCTGAAGCGAAGGCTCGGTCACCACGAAAGCCACTTGTGGGGTCCTGATTTTCGTGCAAGTTGGCGAGGTACGTCTGTAGTGTGAGTCGCTCGTAGAAGATCACGTCACGTGCTGCTACTGTTTCCTTGGAGTGGACGTCGAAGATTTTCCACGCGTTGTAATTCTTTTCGATGCCGAGGTGTAGTCCCCACTGTGCTGGTTGTGAAAATCTTCCCGCTCGTGCTTCTGGGGGTCGGTACTGTACCATGCACCCAAAAACTCGTAACATTTTTGTGCTGCCCTGCTTCCCTGTCCACAGCAGATGCGGTGATGCGTTGTTCGGGAGTGAGGACGACGACAGCAAGTTGTGTAGCATGACAGCATGGTCCATTGTTGCAGGCCACTGGTGGTTGGGTAGCCGCATGCCACGTAGCAGTTTGCGCATGCTATTCTGTAAGGTCCTGTTCACTCTTTCTGCGACACCTTGCTGCTGATGGGCGTAGGGAAGGGAGAGGAGTTGCTTGATTCCCCTTTCCGCCAGGTACTGCTTGAATCGCTGAGAGGTGTATTCTCCTCCTCCGTCTGACTGGAAGCTTTTCAGCTGTGTTCCTGACTCTCTCTCTGCTACCGGTAGCCAAGCGGCGAATGCTGCGAATGCCATGTCGCGGCTGGGTAGGTTTCGGTGCCAGACGTATCGAGTGGCGGCATCGATGAAGGTTATCGTGTAGTTGTAAGTGACTTGTCCAAGTTCTCGATTGAAGAGAATATCGCTGTACACCTTCTCGAGTGGTGCGTACGCGGGTGCGCTCGGGTTGTGATGAGAAGTAAACGGTCGATGTGGTAAGTCGGCTTCGGGGCAGATGAGGCAAGTTCCTCGTGCCCGTTGAAGTTCTCTGCCGTCGGGTAGTAGTAGCGAATCCTTGTCTATGACTCCTGCTCGTATTGTATTGTTTAACACTGTGTTGCTTGGATGTCCTGTGCGTGCATGCCAGATGTCTTCAGGAGCGCGATGTTCGGGTGAGCGTTGATATGCGTCGGAGTTGGAGTAGAAGCTGGCGACGAAGTTAGCGCTTCTGTGGACTTCTCGTTGAGTCGGATTTAGCTGCTGTGCGGGTGTTGGTGGTGCTTCGTCGACGAAGACTGGTGTCGTTGGTCCTGCTGCTGCCGATGATGTTTCTGCTGCTGCCGATGTTCTCTCTGCTGCTGCCGATGTTGTCTCTGCTGCTGCCGATGTTGTCTCTGCTGCTGCCGATGTTGTCTCTGCTGCTGCCGATGTTGTTTCTGCTGCTGCCGTTTGTTGAATTGTTGCTAACGCGCGTGTTCGTTCTGCTTCAGGGATGGTGTGCGAGTACCAGAAGCCTCCCGGGCTGAAGTCGGGATCGAGATCCGGGGGATGTGTCCAATCGGCGAAGTTGACGATGGCATCGCTGTCTGCAGTGCCCAGGTCTGGGACGAAGTCAAGGACGAAGACGTTGTTCTTCAACACCGCCTTTCCGATGTAGAGACCGCCCTTCTCGTGGTACAACTTGAACTCCTGGGTGGTGCTATCGGCTTCCAAGTGGATGCCTTTCGCCATCAACTGGCTGACGCTCAGTAAGTTGTAGCCGAGTCCCTCCGCGATTAGTACCTTTGACATGTGCAATATGACGTTTGTCTCTTGTGACTGAAGTTGTACTACTCCTTGTTGTCGTGTGCGCAGGTTCTGGTTGTTGGCGACCGTGATGACTACCTCTCATTGAAGTCGATGTTCGCGTTGAACGAAGCGTCCTGAGGAGCACATATGTTGTCCGCAGCAACTGTCCAAGAACCAAGTGTCTTGTCCGGACGGTTCGCTTTGAGCGATGGCAGCGTATGTTGGGTTAGGCTGGAGTGACTCGCGGCGAGGCGTGCTGTTGTCGAGTTCTTCTTCCGGTGAGTAGTGACGTGGTGACTCGGTTGTGCAGGAGTCTGTTATCTTCACCATGCAGTTGACAATGTTTCTTGCTCCTTGTGCAGGCTGTCCTGTTGAAGTCGTTGAAGCTTGGATTGAGGTTGTCGGAATTGCTTGCGTTGAGGTGACTTGGGAGCTTGAAGGCCGAAGTTGTCGCTGTGGTGTTGTCGATTGCTGACGAGACGGGCAGTGCGTACGAGGATGACCCGAAGTCTTGCAGATGTGGCAGAACGGAGGTACTGTCTTCACTTGTTGCTGTTGCCGGTTGTTGTTGTTGTTGTTGTAGCGTCGTTGAGTGTGGAATGCGAACTCCGGTACTAACGTTTTCTTCTTGTGTGGTTCTTCTTGCAAGTCCATGTCCTGCTGCTCGGCATGGATTTCGGCGCAGAGTGCTGCTTCGGAGATTCTCCCGTGTGCTCATAGTATGGCGCGAGTGGAGCGCCAGTGGGGGCCAGGACCGCCGATGACTACCGTGACGAAGGCGTCTTCTGAAATTGATCCTCCGCATCGAAGAAGCTTGTCGCGCAGTTCGCGGCAGCGACTGATATATGCCATGCCTTTCTCGCCTGGTTTCATTTCGATTGTTGTCAGCTGCGCCATTAACCGGCTTTGGTTTACACTTTCTGTTGCTTGATACAGGTTCTTCAGGTGGTTGTACGCGAGCTCCGCGGAGTTGCCGTAGCCTCGGTAAGTCCTGATGTTCTGCTGCTGGGTCGGGGTGATGTTCCTCAATAGTATTGTGTACGCCATCATTGATTGATAGGTGTACTGCTGCTTCTCATACTGCGTGCCATTTGTTGGATATGGCAGGGACCCGTCGAAGAAGCCAAGAATCTGTGCTCCTTCCATCATCAGCTCGAACTCGAACGACCAGGTGAAGAAATCTTTTCCGTCGAAAGGCTTTGTCGTTTGAAGTTTTTGGACATGCGCGAATTGCGATTGAACTTGTAATGCGTCCAGTGCTCTTTCTTGTCCCGGTGCAGATTGCGGCTGCGGCATGAAGCTGACGGAACCGCGCTGGGGCTCGTACGGGGCGAAGGTAGGCTGTTGTTGTTGTTGTTGATTCCCGCGTGCGTAGGATGAGCCGTCGAGACTCATGGGTGCCACGTTGTTGTTGTTGTTGCTGTTGTTTGACTGCGCATGTACTCCTTGCTGATGCTGCTCGTAGAAGGACATGAAGGAGAAGAACTTCTCCATCATACTTGGATCGAAGCCCGCGGGTGTTTCCGTAGACCCAGCTGCTGGTCTCGTGGTTGTTCCTTCCTCTGTCTGTAGGCCAGAGACAGGAGGTGGAGTAGAGGTAGTGCCGGGAGAGACGTTGGAGGAGCTCCTCTCCTTTCTAGCAGACATGTCTTCTTTGTATTGAGTATTGAAGAGAAATAGCTTTGAACTCTAACTTGCTCTCATACCATGTTGGGCTGAAGTGCCCTAGGAACTTTGTAGAGTTAAAGTCTGAGTAGGATGATGTAATAGCGGAAGCGTTTGAATAAAAGTCCTTGAACCACCTTGCGCTAGTGTGTGAGGGCAAAGTAAGTTGATTAAAACAAGCAAATACAAAGGCTAATATAAGAGTACAAGGAATACGAATAGATATAATTAAACTGTTTTACTGTTGCGATTCGATACAGTGCGACTCGGGCAACTGCTTAATGTGGAGTCAGTTGTATGTCCTTGCTGTCGCGCTGTATTTGTCAAGTCAAAGGTCGCTGACCTTTGACCTTCTCGTAACATCCAGCGGTTACCCTAACCTTCGAGGGTTGACTCGTGATGCTTCGATTTGAACTGCTTTGCTAGTGTCCTGAGTTTCGACACGACAGAGGCGTTTAAGACTTATTGTTCTTAACAGCTCTGACGAGATGTGTAGGGCATCCTCGAGGAAATTGAGGGAACAGAGTTCTGTCTGGTGATTGCCCGTTTCCACTGCTTTGGAACTTCTATGCAGTGCCCAAACAGAATGGTGGCTGCAACCGCTACTGATGCTGATAATATCTGCCTTGAGGGACTGATGGCTAAGCCCTGAGTTTTTGAGTCGGAAATGGAGATAACAGCACTAAGCCTACCGTACCAGACAGGGGAGACAGCTGAATGTGTAATACTTTGTGTATAATATTCTTCTATGAGGGGTTTTAAGCAATTTAGAGTATATAAAATAGTCTACATACAGAAGGTACGTCTCCATCCTAAAGTAATTCCATACGTGTACGTAGTTTATCAGTGGAAGTAATGGCGAGATCAATTATCCGCATGCATCTATGGTACCCAAGAATTACACTACGTACTCTTATTTCAAAGCGAAACGACAGGATGAAATGATCTGGTTCATGCCGCGAACAGCGCCCCAGCCAACTACACATGTTGCTCAGATGCTGCGCGCGAATTTGCGCCCCCTACGCAAGAAATTCTGCGCCCGCGCATTTTGTGCCCGCAAGTTGCACCCTTGTTACAAGCACCTCGAGGAAGTTGCATTTACCATGAACCAATAGTAACTACAGAAACCAGAGTCAAACTGAAGAAACCAAAGTAAAAACGTCAATGGGGAGTTACAGTTGTTTTATAAGCCTATTTCTGCTAGGTGCGAGGTTGACGAAAATCGTGAAATGCTTGGAATAAATTTAAAGCCTTCTTCACAAGGCGACCACGGGCTCGTCAAACGAGAATCATGTGTAAGCCTTGCCATTCAATTGCGCCCTCGACGCTACGCACCTGTCATCCGGGCGCATTGGGACTGTGGTGCGACCACACCACCACCGTCAATTACGTGAACAACCAGGAATGCCGATTTGCGGTTGGTTGGTGCCACCCAGCTGATAAGAAGCCGACCATTTAGAGCTGTACATGTCAGTGCCATTGCGATTGAGCCCCCCAGAAAGGTATGAGCCACTTCCAGTCAACCACGTGTTAGGGTGCTTGACTAGAGCGCGCCTCCGACCTTGAAATTGCCCCTTTTCGGGGAAGATGCAACCTTCCCGTACATGCCCCCTGTGCCTGGACAAACCAGCGCGCACCGTACTGTATCCACATAAATTCTTCAAGAACGAACTTCACCGCGGACCTCGAGTTTTGCTCGAGTTGCATTTGCAAGGGGCTATACACCTTATGCCCGTTAGAGTCTCTCCCGGTTGCTTTGTGAAGGGGAGCTGTAAGCTAGACCTGCATTTCGCGTGGGGTTCGTACGTTTCGTTAGGCTTTATGCGTGCTTCAAAACTGAACATGGTAACCACCCAATTTGTCCGATTCGCAACAGTAATATTTGGCCCTACTTGTCCCACATGTGTGTTACAGGTTACTCAACGAATGTAAGAGCAACAAAACAAGTAGCCTCATCAAATGTTTTTCTTAGTTCAAAACAACCAAAACACCAATCACAACCAATCAGCTTCTCCCACATGGCCCCCAGCTCCATTCCACACAAACATCGAAACACACACAAATGGGCACAATGAGTGAACACTTGTGCTCAACAAATTGCCTACGACGCCTTGCATGGTGTGCCACTCCATGCTCCCCGCCTTATAACACGCCGAATCCCCCACTCGAGCTGACAGCTCCTGCCACTGGCGTTGCACCTCCTTTCGATTCAGCCGGTCTTGAAGCAGCTTCTTCCTCACGCGCTTTTTCGACGCTTACTGTTGCATTCGTCTGTTTTTGTCACCGACTTCGTTATTGTCACATTCGTCGGGCTATGTGCCTTCCACGACATGGTAGGCCATATCGACGGTCGTCCGTACCCACATCTGCTCGTCGCCCTTTTAATGGCGACAGTGCTCCTACGACACGAGGATTACGTTAGGAAAACACAGTAGAGCGCGGAGAAATGGCTTGGTGGAAAGTGATGATTTGGAATGCAAAAAATGGCCTCGCGCATTTCCCGTTTGGAACGGATGAGGGAATCGACGGGTCGAGCTATATCTTTGTAGCGTTCTGAAATGGGACGAGTCGATGAGAATGTCGTGTAGAACTCGTCAGAAAAGAAAAGAACGAGTCGTTGGTGACAGCGGCTCGACATGTGAAACTATGAGCAGAGGAATGAATTGACTAAGTCAGAGTTGGGTACAAATACAACCCTAGCAAACTGTACCCCATATGTGCTACCCCACTATAGCCTACAAACATGCATCAGCTATAATAATCTGACACACCCCCATAGGCAAAGTGGGGGAGAACAAGGGGTCACAAGACCAGTCAAGCAAAGCAAAACAAGCTCAGGGTGGATCACAAAGTCACCACACAGTCCGAGCACAAGAGCAAGGCCAGAGACCAGTTCACATGCAGGAGTAAAGACATATATATAAAACTAGACAAGCAAGAGCAGGTATATATATGTCAAAGTACAAGTAAAGTCAAGAAGAGAGCAAGTGAGGCAAGACAGGTACAAGACCCAGCTGGGTACAAAAGCGCTGATGGTCGCAAGGCGCAAGTGCCTTGGTGAACACATCAGCAGTGTTGGCCTCAGAGGCCACGTAAGCAAGTCGCAACTGACCACGCTGCTGCAGCTCACGAGCAAGGAAGTAGCGGAGAGCAATGTGCTTCGTTCTGTGCTCCAAGCGCTGCTCTCGACACAAGGCCAACATGGCCTTGTTGTCTACGTACAGCACTGGAGGAGAACGAGGCAGCTCTCCAAGGTCAGTCAGCAGGTAGGTGAGCCAGCGAAGCTCCTGTGCAGCCATGGCCCCGGCGTAGATCTCAGCCTCACAACTGGAGCCGAGAACCGAAGACGAGCGAGTAGACCGCCACGAGACAGAGCCGGAACCAAGGCTGAAGGTGTAACCCTGTGACGACCGCTGCGTAGCCTGGTCGTCAGCCCAAGAAGCGTCTGCGTGCCCAGTAAGGACCACTGGACTCCGCCCTCCAAGCACTAGCCCCATGCCCGACGTACTGCACAGGTAGCGCAATACCCTCTTCGCTGCAGCCATGTGCTCTGGTCGGTGTCTCCCAGGAGCAACATAGCGTGCAAGGATGCTCAGAGGGTATGCAAGGTCAGGTCGAGTGCAGGTCATCAGGTACATGAGGCAGCCAACAAGCTCTGCATACGGACCACTCGACTCTACGGACTCATCCGAAGGCAGAGCTGAGAGTGAGTGGCGAGTAGGCAGAGGAGTGGCCTGAGGCGAGGAGTACGTGAAGCCGAAGCGCTGAAGGACCTGCTGCACCATGTGTGACTGAGTCAGGGTAATGGTGCGGCGTGCTCTGTCCCGAGTGATCTGCAAGCCAAGGTAGCTGCGCAGTTCACCCAGGTCTGTGCACGTGTGTCTCTTCAGCAGCTCGGACTTCACGTAGGCGAGTCCAGCAGTGTCCGCTGTGGCAAAGACCAAGTCGTCGACGTACACGAGGATGTAGAACGGCGGCAGGGAAGTGTCGGTGCGAAGAAACAGCGACGGGTCAGCAGTAGAAGGAGCAAACCCAAGAGCCGCAAGCGTAGTCCTCAGTGTGTCGTGCCACTCACGCGGTGCCTGGCGGAGACCGTAGACTGGCCGTCGGAGGCTCCACTGGGTGCCAGGAGGGAAAGTCCCAGTGAAGCCAGGCGGACGGCGCAGCCAGATCTCCTCGTGCAGGCTACCCTGCAGGAACGCAGTGCTGAAGTCGAGAGAGTGAAGCTCGTAGTCGCGCTGAGCGGCAATGTGCAGCAGCACCCGAAGAGTGGTCATCTTCGGGGTGGGAGAGAAGGTCTGAAAGTAGTCAACTCCGTGCCGCTGACTGAAGCCACGAGCCACGTAACGCGCCTTGAAGACAGGCGGCGAGCCCGGCGGCCGCTTCACCCTGAAGATCCACATGCCACTGACGATGTTCGCCCCAGGAGGGGGAACCGCGTCAACGTAGGTGCCTGTGGACTTCCAGGAAGCCATCTCTGCATCCATAGCTGCCTGCCACTGAGAGGAGTAGGGACCCTCTACGGCCTCCGCGTAAGAACGCGGAGTCGGGATGTCTAGTGCATCCGGGTCTCCCTCAGGGGCTAGCAGTACAGACGCGAGACGAGGTGAAGCAGCGGCTAGACACTGGAACTCCTCCTGCCTGTCCTCTAGGACGTCCGTGCCAAGGGCACACTCACCCCCGACGGACGGAGGACAGGCGGACTCAGACTCAGCGACAAGACGAGCAGCGTAGTCTAGACGACAGCGCGCAGCAAAGTCGACAAGCTCAGTGACAAGGGCAGACGCAGCAGACGACTCGAAGGAAGGGTCAGTGACAGCAGTAGCAAGGAGACGCGTGACAGTAGGACTGGCAGCACGAAGAGAGTCCGACTCCGGGTCGGCAAGAGCAGGAAGAGAGGAAGCAGGAGGAGAAGGCAAAGGGGCACGCAGAGGAGCAGTGGACGGACGCAGTGACATCCGGTGCGTGCCAGGGACAGGAGGAGGACGCTGACGCGACCCGCGACCACTAGCGCGCTCAGTACGAACAGGCGACGCAGGACGAGACGCAGGCTCACGACGCTCAGTAAGACCTCCAGTCGGACCAGCGTAGGGAGAAGGAGCAGGCAAAGGGGAGGCAGGCTGTAGCTGTGGCTGTGACCGGACAGGCTGCGGACCCTCTAAGGAAGGAGGAGGAGGTGTAAGACCAAGAACCTGCTGCAGGAGCGGAACGAAGTACGGTCGAGGCCGCGCGGCGACGCCAGAAACAGCAGGAACAGCACCAGCACCCCCGGCAGGAGCACTCACTCCAGCAGCACCTCCAGCAGAACCACCAGAAGCTCCAGAACCTCCAGCAGCAGCACCAGGAGCACCGTCAGTCGGACCACCAACCGCAGGCTCAGCGCCAACGTCCTCAGCAGGACCAGCTCCAGGAGAACACTCAGACCCAGCAGCTCCAGCACCCACAGGACGAGCACCGCCAGGTCGCGTGGCAGCAGCGCCCTCCGCAGCCGAAGAACCACCAGCACCAGCGGCACGCCTCCAGCGCCGGGCAAACCACTCACGCAGCTCCTGTGGAGAGAGCGGCTCCCGGTGAGACGAAGCACCCCCAGGCACAGCACCTCCAGGCTCGGCACCTCCCGGCTCAGCACCCCCAGGCTCAGTACCCCCAGACACAGCACCCCCAGGCACAGCACCCCCAGGCTCAGCACCCCCAGGCTCAGCACCCCCAGGCCCAGCACCCCCAGACTCCGCACCCCCAGGCTCAGCACCCCTAGACTCCGCACCCCCAGGCTCAGCTCCCGCAGCAGCACCGGAGTCACCAGTGACCTCGACAGGCTCGACCGCGTCTACCTGAGACACACCTGAAGGGGCAGGACCCTGAGGGGGGAGGGGGACTACTGGGGGGGGACCTGGAACCAAGAAGAGGGGGGGTGGGGGGAGGGACGGAGTGCGGTAGGGGAAGAGGCGGTAGTAGGGTACCGACTCGTCGAACGTGACGTCCTGGGAGGACAGAACACGTCGAGAGGTGGGGTGGTAAAACTGCCACCCAGGGGCGTCGGGGGGGAACCCGAGGAAGACGCAGGGAGAAGCACGAGGGGACAGCTTGTCCGCAGACAGGTCGCGAACAAACGCCCGAGATCCCCAGACCCGGAACGCCGACGCATCGCCAACCTTCCCCGTCCACAACAGAGCTGGGGAGGTCTCCGGTCGAGAGACCCTGGGGTGGAGGTTGATCTGGTGCGCAGCGTACCTGACCGCAAACGGCCACAGAAAATGGGGAGCAGCCGCATGCATCATGGACGTACGAGCGACGTCCATGACCATGCCAATGCGGCGCTCAGCGATCCCATTCTGCTGTGGTGAGTCCGGAAGCGTGAAGGTCTGACGGATGCCTCGCACACGACAGTAGGTACTCAGGAGGGCCGAGGAGAACTCTCCGCCTCTGTCCGAGTGCAGACGCAAGACAGGGAAGTCAGAGCCAAAGCTTCTCCGAAGCTGAAGACGAGCTGCGCGGATCCAGTCGATCAACACCTGAGTGACCTCACCCTTGCTGCGCAAGGGGAAGACTGTGGTGTAACGCGAGTAGTCGTCAACCACTAGCAGGAAGTAGCGCTCCTGACCCTGTCCACGGACGCGGGCTGGGCCCCACACGTCCATGTGAAGCGTCTGCAACGGGGCCTCTGTCGGAGGAAACTGGGAGGAGTGAGGGGCAGCACGCTGGCGCCCCTCGACACAGGGGACACAGGCAGGGCCAGGGCCCGGAGGAAGGGGAGGGAGGGACCGGGGAAGACCAGACACAAGGACCCGCGAGGCCATGCCTCTGAGCCGAAGCAGAGAGGGGTGGCCAAGGCGGTGGTGCCAGAGGAGGGTCTCGTGAGACAGACGACGACACGAACAAGGGGCAGACTCAGGACCAGACCTGGACGCTGCAGCAAAC
The DNA here is from genome assembly GCA_948144175.1 of Closterium sp. NIES-65. Lineage (NCBI taxonomy): Eukaryota > Viridiplantae > Streptophyta > Zygnematophyceae > Desmidiales > Closteriaceae > Closterium > Closterium sp. NIES-65. Next base: position 751,992 of record CANXME010000905.1, read on the forward strand.
ACCTGACCAGACGAAGGGGCCCTACCAGACGCAGTACCTGGAGGAGAAGCAGTGGTCAGTGTGTACAGGCTCGACCCCGGCCGACGTGTAAACGTAGCCAGGTGGCGACCTGTATCCGCCTCCGTACAGTGGGTCACCCGCTGACGAGCAGGGGTGAACTGGTGGACACCTGCATCCTGGAGGTCAGCACCACTCACCAAGTTCGTCGAGAACGAGGGGAGGTAGAGACCAGTCAGGGTGCCAGAGGGGGCCGCCGGACACGGGAGGACAGTGGAGAAGCGAGACAGGACAGGCCCCCCAGAGGGGTCCGCCAGGGACACCGCAACAGGCCGACTCAGCGGCGTGAGAGTGGTGCGGTCCCTAAAGAAGGAGCGAGACGCTCCAGAGTCAAGGGTGAAGGTGTGAGAGGCCGAAGCCGACACAGTACCTGAGAGGGCGGACTCACCAGTACCTGAAAGCACAGACGCACTGGCACCTAGAGCAGCAGCCTCACTAGTACCTGACGCGGCAGTACCAATGCCCGGGTCGGGCGGGAAACACCGGTAACAGTCATCCTCATCACTACCAGTCACAGCATACATAGCAGAGAGAATAGCATCAAAATCAAGATCATAAATAGCTACACCAGCCCTAGACAGCTCTCCCCAGCGGGGGATCTCAGCGGCCTCCGGAAACTGCTGACGCCAGGCGTCGGTCAGGCGGCCAAAGCAGCGACGGGCTGTGTGGGCGCCTCCACACCTCTCCCCTGCACGGTCACCAGTGCGAAGAACGTAGGGGCAGGGACCAAGCGCACCACTGCGCTGACGCTGCAAGTACCACTCACGGAGCTGCTGAGGGCCGGGGACGGTGCGAGAGCGCTGCTGCTGCTGCGGCTGCTGCTGTGGCTGCTGCTGCTGCTGCTGCTGGCGCTGACCACCCCCAGAGCTGCTCCGCTGGGACGAGCCACTCCGACCCCCTCCTCCACCGCCACCCCCGCCTCCACCGCTACCCCCGTCGCCACCGCCACCTCCCCCACCAGGACCGTCGCTCCCACCGCTCCCACCGCCTCCTCCGCTACCACCTCCGCCGCCACCTCCGCCTCCACCGCCGCCACTACTACCTCCACTCCCGCCACCACCCCCTCCGCCACCCCCACTCCCCCCTCCACCCCCACCGCCTCCTCCACCGCCCCCTCTGGCTCCACCCGCTCCCTTGCCCCCCTTGCCCTTGCCAGTGCGGCGTCTGCCACTGGGGGCTGACGCCGCGCCGACCGACTCAAAACCAACGAGGTCGGCCGCAGCGGCAGAGGCGACAGAGGGCAGCAGGGGGGAGGGACCACACCCCTCAAAGATGGGGGTGCGAGGGTCACCCCGAGAGGCCCCTACAGCGACAATACTCTTCTCAGCCGCTAGCAGGGACTCCTCAAGGAGGTCGACAGTGAGAGTGGTGGGACAGACAGAGAGAAACTGGTCCCTAACGACACGAAGGGACTCAGGAAGACGGGTGACGAGAAAGTAGAGAGTGATGTACATGGGAGGAGGGTTCGCAGCGCGGAACTCAGCAGGAAGGGCAGCGCGGTAGCGGGTGTCACTAGCGCGGAGGTGGGTAACGAGGTCAGCGACAGTGGGAAAGGAAGCGAGGTCAGGGAAGAGAAACGGTAGCATGAGGCGGCTAAGGGTAGCGGAGGAAGGGGAGGAGTAGCGCGCAACTACAGCGTCGTACAAGGCCTGAGCGGTCTTGCACTGACTAAAGTGGGCACGCTCAGAGGAAGGGAGGTGGCGACGCACAGCAAGACGTGCAGCAGCATCGCGGGTCGCCCACTTGGAGCGAACGGCAGAGTCAGCATAAGCAGGCGGGGCAGGGACAGCGCCAGAGACAAAGTCAAAGAGAGAGACCTCATCTACCGCATCACACAGTAAGTACAGCTGCAGATCCTCGACCCAGACGGCAAAGTCAATGGCCCTCCCCTCAGCGTCAAAAGTGAGAACATTGGGGGTAGCCATAGCAGCAGCTGAAAGTCTCACCGGGATGGGAGAGTCGGGTAGGTCAGCAGCAGGCGGCTCGGGCTGCTCAGGTACCGGGCGGCTCGGCTACTGCGGGGCGGCTCGGCTACTGCGGGGCGGCTCGGCTGCTGCTGGGCGGCTCGGCTGCTGCTGGGCAGCTCGGCTGCTGCTGGGCGGCTCGGCTGCTGCTGGGCGGCTCGGCTGCTGCTGGGCGGCTCGGATGCTGCTGGGCGGCTCGGCTGCTGCTGGGCGGCTCGGCTGCAGTGCAGTGGCGGGGCCGGGACAAGGCCGGCGGTAGGGCCGGCGGTAGGGCCAAGTAGGAGCCGGCGGCGGGCCGAGTAGGAGGCCGGCGGCGGGGCCGAGTAGGAGCCGGCGGCGGGGCCGTGTAGGAGGCCGGCGGCGGGCCGAGTAGGAGGCCGGCGGCGGGCCGAGTAGGAGCCGGGGCCGGGCCGTGTAGGAGGCCGGCGGCGGGCCGTGTAGGAGGCCGGCGGCGGAGCCGAGTAGGAGCCGGCGGCGGGGCCGTGTAGGAGGCCGGCGGCGGGCCGAGTAGGAGGCCGGCGGCGGGCCGTGTAGGAGGCCGGCGGCGGGGCCGAGAAGGAGGCCGGCGCGGGGCCGCGTAAGGGGCCGAGTAGGAGCCGGCGGCCCAGGGCCGCGTAAGGGGCCGGCTCGGAGCCGCGTAAGGGGCCGGCGCGGGGCCGCGTAGGAGCCGGCGGCGCAGGGCCGCGTAAGGGGCCAGCGCGGGGCCGCGTAAGGGGCAGGCGGCGGGGCCGCAGGGGAGAGGGCGACCCGAAGGGTCGCTAAAACAAAAAAGGGCGCGCCTCGGGGCGCGCTTCGGTGGGCCCAAAAAAAAATTCGGTCCTGGAGGGACCTAGCTCTATACCATGTGAAACTATGAGCAGAGGAATGAATTGACTAAGTCAGAGTTGGGTACAAATACAACCCTAGCAAACTGTACCCCATATGTGCTACCCCACTATAGCCTACAAACATGCATCAGCTATAATAATCTGACACGACATTGCGGCTCAGCTCTTTCAGTTGCAATGACGCGTCTGATTTGTCGACCCAACGCGGCGGAAGCTTCGGGTTAACCATTTGCGAAATGGCAGAAAAAAAAATGAAAGAACTTGATCGAGACAGGTTGAATCTTCGAGTTGCGCTGATACTTTTAGTAGCTATGAACCAACACCATGTGAACTCCTGAGAGCTGTGAGGATGACAGAGGGTCTGACCGATGCTTCGCCTAGGGGAATCAGGAATCAGAATGTGGTTCTGTCTGACTAATTTACCGCAAATCGTGCCAGTCACGACGATGGAAACGGGGCATTGTGAGAGGCGGGGGTGTGTGAGAACGATGCTCTTGTGAATTCGTTGGTCTGATTTTAACTTTGGATCGCGGGCGTGCTGTGTCACTCGTGGGGCCTGTTCTGTGTGGCTCGTCCTAGTCGTGTGGCTGTTGTTAGTTCCATGCACCTGTCTTGAATCTCCGCTTGTGTGGCTTGGTAACCACACGATGGAATGTCTGATGTGGGGTCGGCGAACAATGCCTGGCTGATAATGCGCTTGTACCCCACAGGTGCAGACTACACGTGGCAGTGTGAATCTGCCCAAATGTTTGTTACACGCACGACGAACCTCGCTTAGGTGGCGTGGCAGTCGGACGAATGCGTTCACGAAACCACTCACGTTTCATCCTTACATTTCGCCTGCCTGGCTTCTGGCCTAGAAACAAGGCAAAACAGGGTCGGCCTGCCTTGTTCGGGACTGCACGTGCGTTGGTGGCCGCAGCGCGTGTACTGTAGCCAGCCATCTAGGTGCTTGTACTGTGGGAGCAGCAAGCAGGGTGCGTGAGCTCGGGTGCCGCGTTTCCATCCGATGCATGGCAAATTCGCGTGCACTGGTCGGGCATTAGCTGTACAGCAGTAATGCCACCAGCAGACTCCGGGCAGTTTCTTTAATCACTAAATCCATGGCTTCCAGATTCCGGGAAAACTGCGGACCGGGCCGTTCTGTCCACACAATGCCTCCGCAATCATGGCATACATGGCGGCTATATTCTCGTCTGGGCCACCGATCAGACCAGTAATTATATATTCGCTTCTTTTAAGCGAGCTAAGCGGTGTCTACCTGTCCGAGTTGAAGCTGTCTTCCAAGTCGCGCCTAGTCGGCTCAGATCTAGACATTGGTGAGGTGCAAGATCCGTTATCGCGTTCCAAGGTTGTAAACCGCCTTCAAAGATCTGAGAAGCATTGCGACACAAGTTTTGTATGACCCAGGCTTTTCGTCATCCGAATTTAAATCACATTGGCTCTCGTCGCTTCTGACCAGCGCCTCACGATCCTGCATCGCTTAATAACGTCTAACGAGTCGACGGAGTCCTGAAGTCTCGGCCTCATTCGCACTCAACAATATGGCTCCCTGCGACTCCTCCGTGCCATCAAGCTCCTTCAATGGATCCGGAACTTCGGGGATGTTGCAAAGCAGCTCACTCAATGTCACGTCAGCACCCTCACCGCCGCCTTGCGGCACGTCTATCGATTCAGGATCGTCAGTCGTGTTTATTTCCATCACATTTGCGGCGTTCATCGCTATTGTTCTCGCTACAGCGATCCTCGTTTACGTCTTCCGCAAGCTCGGGTGGTGTGTAGATATAGATCCGGCGACCGAACGTCTGCGAAATCTTCGCGAATCCGCGAGAGACGCCAAGCCTTCGCAGGGCCTGGATCCAGCGATCATCCGCTCGTTTCCAGTGTACACCTTTCGTGACGACAAATCAGGCAGTCGCGAAAGTACCACGGAGTCAACCGGTCTATCTTCCCTTCGCAGGATCAGCCGCGAGATTTCGCGATCGTTGAGCTTTTCGCGTCAAATCAGCAACGACCACGTGTCGATCTCTCGCTGCTCTACCAAGGAAGAAAACAGCAGCGTTAAATCCGGCATCTCCCGCTGCTCTACAAGGGAAGAAAACAGCAGGAGCGGCGACGAAATGGCGAAAGAAAGCCCTTGCGAAGCTGGTTTCAGTCGAGGCGAATTCGTGGTAACCATTCAAGGCGACGAGAACATCATGTCCTCGCTGATCGGCGACAGCGACGCTCTCGTCGCGAATCTGACGTGGGCGTGTCGGCGCGAGTGCGCGGTGTGCCTGGGCGAGTACGCGGCGGGCGAGCGCATCAAGGTGGTGCCGGCGTGCGCACACGGCTTCCACGCCGACTGCATCGACCTCTGGCTCGCCGCCAAAACCACCTGCCCCATCTGCCGCCGCGACCTCTCGCCTTGTGAATCCGCGGCAGCGGCGGAGGGGGTTACAGACGGAGAGTTGGCTGAAGGAACGGGAGCAGAGGGAATGGGAGCAACAGCAGCACCAGCGGCGGAAGCAGCAGCGGAAGCAGCAGCACCAGCAGCAGCACCGCCAGCGACAGCAGCACCAGCAGCCGAAACAGCAGTGGCTGCAAACTTGGTCTTCAGCAGCAGTGGCAGCACTGCTCGCAGCAGCGAGAGCACCATCAGGGAGAGCAGCAGCAGCAGCGGAGATGGAGAATTAGATAGTCGTGTTCAATAACGAGGACAGAGGAGAGGCAGAGGCCGATGCAATAACGAGGGGCGGCTGAAATGGTACAAGGATGAGGATCGACCCCATGTACCTGGAAACATCAGCTTCTGGGGTACCCACAGCTTGAACGGAAACATGTCGTGCAGTGAAGCAAGAAGAATCAACTGACTTACGCGTTCGCAAGATGTGCGTTGACTTGAGGGCTTCCTCGAGGTGAATGTGATCACAGGGAGTGCCTTGAGTCAAGGGTTTCCGAGGAAGCAGTCTCACTGCCTTCTCTAGTCCATTGTTGCGGCGCCAGAAACGCTCAGTGTGTTTCCAGGGAAGGCACTCCCAAGGCCACCCTGAGAAGGCACCCACCCGGGGGGTGTTGTGCGTTCGGTGTCAAGGGATTTCCAAGGCGAGCTTCTCAAGACACCACAAAACTGGCCCAGAGTTTCCTTGTGAAGGCGGTCCCAAGGGCGCCTCGCATCCCACCAGGCGCCTTTTGAGTCGACTCGAAAGTCACTTCAAGGCACCCCAAAACAGGCCCAAAGTTTCCTTGTGACGGTCGTCCCCATGGTGCCTCGCATCACATCCCACAATGCGCTCCTCCATGCCTCCCGCCCCACAGTGTGCTGCGTCCACTTGCAACAGTTTTTCCGTAGCCGTTGCTGCCACGACTGCTGCTGCTGTGACTGTTGCTGCTTCCACTCCCACACTCCGTGCTGCTGCCGCTGCTGCCCCTGCTACTGCTGGTGGCAATGCCATTGCTGGTACTCTTGCCTGGCGAACGGCTCTTAGTAACGGACATACCAGCAGGCATCATGCCAGAGAAGCGAACCGGCAGCAGCGGACCATGGTTTGGGCAGAAGCTTACATGTAGTCTATCATCTATCATCAATTTAGTGTGCGGAAGGCACGGAATGGTTCTCCTACGGCAACAGTGGCAATACAGAGACGCTCTATCAGCAGGGTTGGCAAAAGGTTAGTCCTGAATGGTTTTGCAGGAATGGAAGGATCAGCCAGAAATGTGCCGAGAACAGGTTGGGTAGAGGTTCGGGCCTGATGGTTTGGGAACGGAAGGATTGGAAGGGCCGCCAGCTGGGGTGGCTGGTGCATAGGTCAAATGGCTCGGGTTTGAGTTGACTGAAACGTCTTCCTCTGCTACTCCTAGCAATGAAGGTCAGAGGGAGTTGGTTTTTGAGGCGCTTCACAAACACGGGAGGGGCGGCGGACTAGCCAGTGCAGTGATGGTCATGTGAGTTTAGAGAAACATCAAATATGATGGAGAATGGCTATCATGAAATGCTGCCAGGCCAGTGGGATGAATAAGCTTCTGTGATTTTTGGAGGACAGATAGTGTGTGCGGCCACAATCCTGTAATGCTGTCGGCCCTTGCGTTGTCTCTCAGCGAGCTTGTTTGTTTAGCAGAGAGACCCTCAGGGAGGCATGGCGCACAACTCTTTCATGCTTGTGAGGGTACATTCCGCTGTGGATTTATGTCACAATCGATATGTCTCAATCCACTTTCCGTCGAGCCGCGCCCAATTTTCCCGAATCTGCATGTCCCAATCGATCAATGTATTGCGACTCATCCGTGTGATGCGAAAATTATCAGCGACCCCTGCTGATTGGTCACCGTCCATCCTGGCCCACATTCCCGCCAAAAGCACAAACACCCCCGAACCCCGTCAACCGGGGGAAACACAAATCCCCTCGGCGCACTCCCCGAAGATACACAACATAGCCGCGCTGCCAATAATTGCGACATCTGGTACTATAGTGGTATGCACCAGACATAAGGAGCTAGTATAAACCACAAACACACGTACTGGAATTAACGGCTTGCGCGCACTGTCCACCAGACATGGCTGAGCCACGAACCATCCCATTCATCCTACGGCTCCTTGTCGCCTGGATAACCTACTACTACACAATCTTCCACGACAATGTCTCCAAGAGCTTCGTAGGCCTGATAGAGTCTGGCGTCTTCGAGGACGACGAAGAGCAGTCCTCGTCCTGCGGGAGCGATTACGGCGACAACCGCCGTCATAGAGCGCGGATACGAAAGCGGAAACACGCTCTGTGGGTTGAAGACCTGCAACACATGCGCGAGAACGACTTTCAGGATCTCTTCAGGATCAACCGTTCAATTCTGGAGCACATTGTGGCAGGGATGCAACACTACCTTGAGCCGATTGTGCAACGATCCATACTCACCATGTACACTGCAGTGCTGATCCCTATCAAATACCTGGCATCTGGAATATCGTACGTAGACATCTCGTACCTGTTCGGCATCTCCAAAACTCTCTGCCACGAGGTGGTCGACGTGTTCCTCTCGCACTTCCCCTCCGTCTTCAAGGCCGCCTGGGTGCGGTTCCCCACCCGTGAAGAGCTTCCAGAGATGGCGCGGGAGTTTGCAGCCGTCAAGGGTGTACCTGCTGTGGTGGGTGCTGTGGACGGCACTCACATACACATGAAGGGGATGGAGGGGCACAGGACAGAATACTGGACAAGGAAATCCGCATATGCTGTACAACTCCAGGTCACATGTGACGCACGAGGGAGAATATGGGACTACCTTATCGGGTATCCCGGTAGCGCTCACGACATGCGTGTTTTCAAGGAGTCTGCATTACTTGAGCGGTTACAGAACGGGGACATAGCCCCATACCAGATCGTTGGCGATGCGGCCTACCCACTACGGGAGTACTGCCTAACACCCCTGCATGCCCCACGAGGAGAGGACCTCATGGACGACTGGGCACAAACTTTCAACTACTGCCAAAGCGCCACACGCATGGCCGTCGAGAGATGCATTGGCGCGTTCAAGGGGAGATGGCGCATCTTCGGCTAGCGCAACGACTGCAGGCTGTGGCGCTTACTCGCCGGGGCCGCGTGTTGTATCATCCTGCACAACATGTGTGAAGACATGCAGGATGTCAGGCGACGCAACATGGCATGGGCGAACATACCACGCAACCGAGATCCGTGGTGGACGCGGGGTGCTGTCGCGGCATTCAAATGGGAACCGTGCGATCCCCCTACACAACAAGCACTCAGGGAAAGGCGAAAACGACTAGGGGAGGCGCTGTAGTCATCTTACGCTAATCGTCGGCGCCGCGAACCCATACTTCCACATCCTCATCCGCCGGCATAGCGGTGTCGCCATCGCCCTCGTCCACACGCGTCCGTGCGGTTTCGGGAGCAGGCGCGGACTCCCCGCGTGGCGGCGGTGGAGAGAATTCATGGGGCGCGCGGTGCACATCCGGGGGAGCCGACTCTGTCATACGCTCACAGGCAAGTCTGAGATCTTGCGCCATCCATTCACGGACGAGGCCTTCGATGCGGTTCATAGCGTCGCCATGGCAGTCCTTGATGGTGGCAGATACGAGCATGGCCGCTTGCATGGTGGCCGTCTCATGCACCCGGGCACGCCTCGGTGTGGCAGGAGTCGTTGGCGGAGGAGCTGCGACATAGCAGGGACATTCGCATTAGTGTTAGCTCATAGAATAACCCGTTGTCGGTGTGCGTTGCATGCATGTTATTTTTTTATTAAAATGTTCAATAAACAACGTGGACGAGAACCACAACGCGAGCGATAAATCTCCGGACTCACCAGTGAAACAAGGGGTTGACGTGCCTGGCTGGGACGATTGCGGAACCTCCATGCCTGCCGGGACGTTGACGTTATTCGCGCCACCTCCGTCCACGGCATGAGGTGCGGCTGCGGCGGTGTCCTGGTTGTGCAGGTCAACGTACGGGTACCAAGGTGGTTTCTCCACGGAGCCGTTGCCCGACCCCTCGTCGGCCTTCTTATACTCACGCCATAGCACTATTAGGTTACGCCACTGTTTCTGGAGCGCGTTGACACCCCGGATCCATCCGGGGTTCGACTCCTTGATATGTGCGAGTAGCCGCGCCCAGTACTGGGTACCTTGTTTCCCCTTGAGGGGCTCGAGCTCCTCCTTGAGAAACCACTTTGCCGCAGCGAAGATGGTGCTCTCCTTGTCAGACCATAAGCCGCGCTCGAGAGGTGCAGCAGCCCGTTTCTTACGCGGCTCCGGGCGCGCTGCAGGTTGCGCCGCCTTGCCTTTGCCCTTATCAGACGCGGCCTTGCGTGCGGTTTTCTGTTTCGGCGGCGGGGCTCGCGGCTGTGCTTCCTCGGTGTCGTCGTCCTCGGTGTCATCGGCGTCCTCCTCGTCGTCGTCGTCGCTGGGCGACATTCCTTGGTCCTCAGGTTCGTCGTCCTCGTCGTCGGAGGCAAAGTCGTCGTCGCCTTCGTCGTCGTCGTCATCTGCTACGTGTTTCTCCACGGCGGGCCGGTGTGTTGCTGCCGTCCTGGTAGGCTGACGACGCATACGCGACGGCCCAGCCGTAGGCGACGGTGCAGTAGACCCCTGGCCGTCAAGAACGGGTGGCGCGGACAAGCCCCTGGGGTGACGGCCGTTGGCGATTTGCTGTTTCATCCAGCGGATGTACGGGATTTCGTTTAAGTCCTTGGGGCAGTCATTAAGAGCATGCCCCTTGCGCTTACGAGCCATGCTTGCGGTGGGCTCGCTTTCAGATCTGGATCTAGAGCTAATCGCGATGGTTGAAGATGATAGAGCACAATTTAACACACGGAGCACAACGTTGACTGGTTTGAGAGAAGGAGTTGTTGCGGAGGTGCACGGGGATGGGGGGAGGGCACATTGGCGGGGCTGTGCGCGTCCCTGTCAATAATTCTGCGTGGTTCGTTTCCTCCAATGAGGGTGCTCCGAACGCGTTTGGGGGGAAACTGGGTGTCTCAAAATGTGGTCCAGATACATTATGCATGGGATGACATTTGGGGCCGCGTGCGATTGCTGGGTAGTGTTGCAATTAGCTGGCGACAGTTCCGAGAATCACGCCACCCAATAATAGTTACAGTCGGCGACCTTCACGAGCGCTACGGCATTCCGACACCTAGCAGCTTATGCTGGCCTTACGCGTCCCAATCGATTGAGACACATCGATTGGGACATATTCTACAGCGGAATGTACCCTGAGTTTGGCATTCATTGCAGTTTGAACTCTTGGACCGGAGGTCATCGCTACAAAGTTTGCGGGTCTGATTCTGAACCCGAAACTAACTGTTGTTGGGAGGATCTACTAATCTATGACTTCACATTTTGGGGCTTGGGACACAGATGCTATTACCGTATTGAGCAAAAGATTGTGGTGGCCGAATCTCACAAGCTGAAGGACTGTATTGATTTATAGTGTGTTATCTAGAGTACTTGTCAAGAAGTTAAAGAATGACTAGTGGAGAACATTCATAGGGGTACAAGTCGAAATCCATACCCTCTACAGTACAACCCAACCTAACATAACAATGTACATTACTACCGTAAAAGCATAAGGGTACATTCCTGCCTTGACACTTGTGTCTCAAATGTATTGTGATGCTAAAAAACAGCATAGAACGTGCTATGTCACAAACGCGTGTCGCCCTAATGCGAATGTGTTGGGCTGAGGATTTCAGCCTTAGGATCTTTGCAGAGAATACGGTAGGCTACTAGGTGCTAGAGTAGCACAGCGGAAGCCTTTTGAGTGAATGTACTTGTGCTGGTATGTGAGAACAAGTAATTGATTAAAGCAAAGAGCATACAGGAATATATAGGAAAGGTAGATTACATGAAGCGGTTATGTTTATCGAGACGCGTAACGCTTCGACTATCGAGGCGGTTACTGTTCACTGAAGCGTCGCTTGCTGTTACGTAACCTCCAGGCGGTTACAGCTCGCAACCTCCAGTTGCGGTTTGATGTGGTACGCGCCTTTTCGACTTCATACCCGTTTTGTTGTGCTTCAGTATCGGGTGAGGTTCGATACTACAGAAACGCACTAAGTCATGCGTTTATATTCCCGACACTCCCCTTCGTTTCTGGAGTGTCGACGTGGTTAGCTTCGTGAGAAGAATTGAACGAGAATGAAATGACTATGAACGAAGTGAGTACAAATAGGAAACCCTAGTTGGGTTGTACCCCCTATGGGATACCCCACTATAGCCTACACAAATAAGTAAGCTATAATATTCTTACACACCCCCATAGGCAAAGTGGGGGAGAACAAGGGGTCACAAGACCAGTCAAGCAAAGCAAAGCAAAACTCAGGGTGGATCACAAAGTCACCACACATTCCGAGCACAAGTTCAAGGGCCACAAGGCCAGTTCACATGCAAGATCATATAAAGAGATATACAAGAGTCAAGCAAGCAAGAACAAGAGTATCTATAGGTCAAGGTACAAGCAAGGTCAAGAAGTGAGCAAGTGAGGCAAGACAGGCACAAGACCCAGCTGCGTGCAGCAACGCTGATGATCACAAGGCGCAAGTGCCTTGGTGAAGACATCAGCAGTGTTGGCCTCAGAGGCCACGTATGCAAGTCGCAACTGTCCACGCTGCTGTAGCTCACGAGCAAGAAAGTAGCGGAGAGCAATGTGCTTTGTCCTGTGCTCCAGTCGCTGCTCTCGACACAAGGCCAGCATGGCCTTGTTGTCTACGTACAGGACTGGAGGAGAACGAGGCGGCTCTCCAAGGTCGGTCAGCAGGTAGGTCAGCCAGCGAAGCTCCTGTGCAGCCATGGCCCCGGCGTAGATCTCAGCCTCACAACTGGAGCCGAGAACAGAAGACGAGCGGGTAGCCCGCCACGAAACAGAGCCGGAACCAAGGCTGAAGGTGTAACCCTGTGACGACCGCTGCGTAGCCTGGTCGTCAGCCCAAGAAGCGTCCGCGTGCCCAGTGAGGACCACTGGACTCCGCCCTCCAAGCACTAGCCCCATGCCCGACGTACTGCACAAGTAGCGCAACACCTTCTTTGCTGCAGCCATGTGCTCTGGTCGGTGTCTCCCAGGAGCAACATAGCGTGCGAGAATGCTAAGAGGGTATGCAAGGTCAGGTCGTGTGCAGGTCATCAGGTACATGAGACAGCCAACAAGCTCTGGGTACGGGCCACTCGACTCTACGGACTCATCCGAAGGCAGAGCTGAGAGCGAGTGGCGAGTAGACAGAGGAGTGGCCTGAGGCGAGGAGTACGTGAAGCCGAAGCGCTGAAGGACCTGCTGCACCATGTGTGACTGAGTCAGGGTGATGGTGCGGGCTGCTCTGTCCCGGGTGATCTGCAAGCCAAGGTAGCTGCGCAGTTTACCCAGGTCTGTGCACGTGTGTCTCTTCTGCAGCTCGGACTTCACGTAGGCGAGTCCAGCAGTGTCAGCTGTGGCAAAGACCAAGTCGTCGACGTACACGAGGATGTAAAACGGCGGCAAGGAGGTGTCGGTGCGCAGAAACAGCGACGGGTCGGCAGTAGAAGGAGCAAACCCAAGAGCCGCAAGCGTAGTCCTCAGTGTGTCGTGCCACTAACGCGGTGCCTGGCGGAGACCGTAGACTGGCCACCGAAGGCTCCACTGGATGCCAGGAGGAAAAGTCCCAGTGAAGCCAAGTGGGCGACGCAGCCAGATCTCCTCGTGCAGGCTGCCTTGCAAGAAAGCAGTGCTGAAGCCAAGAGAGTGTAGCTCGTAGTCACGGTGAGCAGCTACGTGCAGCAGTACCCGAAGAGTGGTCATCTTCGGGGTGGGAGAGACAGTCTGAAAGTAGTCAACTCCCTGCCGCTGACTGAAGCCACGAGCCACGTAACGCGCCTTGAAGACAGGCGGAGAACCCGACGGCCGCTTCACCCTGAAAATCCACATGCCACTGACGATGATTGCCCCAGGAGGGGGGACAGCGTCAACGTAGGTGCGTGTGGACTTCCAGGAAGCCATCTCTGTATCCATAGCTGCTTGCCACTGAGAAGAGTAGGGACCCTCTATCGCCTCTGCGTAAGAGCGCGGAGTCGGGATGTCAAGTGCATCCGGGTCTCCCTCAGGGGTAAGTAGTACGCACACGAGATGAGGTGAAGCAGCAGCCAAGCACTGGAACTCCTCCTGCCTGTCCTCAAGGACGTCCGTGCCAAGGGCACACTCACCCCCGACGGACGGAGGACAGACAGACTCAGACTCAGCGACAAGACTAGCAGCGTAGTCTAGGCGACAGCGAGCAGCAAAGTCGACGAGCTCAGCAACTAGGGCAGACGCAGCAGTGGACTCAAAGGAAGGGTCAGTGACGACAGTAGCAAGGAGACGCGTGACAGTAGGACTGGCAGCACGAAGGGAGTTAGACCACGGGTCAGCAACAACAGGAAGAGAGGACGCAGGAGGAGACGGCAGTGGGACACGCTGTGGAGCAGTGGAAGGACGAAGCGCCATCCGGTGAGTGCCCGGGACAGCAGGAAGACGCTGACGAGGGGGACGACAACCAGTGGGAGCAGCACGGACAGGCGACGCACAGCGAGACTCAGGCGACACAGGACGAGACTCAGGCTCACGACGCTCAGTAAGACCTCCAGTGGGACCAGTGTAAGGAGCAGGACCAGGGAGAGAGGAGGCAGACGGAGGACACCCTAAGGAGGGAGGAGGACAAGGAGGAGGAAAAAAACAAGAGCCTGCTGAAGGAGCGGAACGAAGTACGGCCGCTGCCGCGCAGCGACTCCAGAACCAGCAGAGACACCAACGCCAGGGTCCTCGGTACCAGCAGCAGCTCCAACACCAGGGTCCACAGCACCAGCAGCAGCTCCAACGCCCGGGTCCGCAGCACCAGTAGTAGCTCCAACGCCCGGGTCCTCAGCACCAGCAGCAGCTCCAACGCCCAGGTCCTCAGCACCAGCAGCGGCTCCAACGCCCGGGGCCTCAGCACCAGAAGCAGCTCCGACGCCCGGGTCTGCAGCACCAGCAGCAGCTCCAACGCCCGGGTCCGCAGCACCAGCAGCAGCTTCAACGCCCGGGTCCGCAGCTCCAGCAGCAGCTCCAACGCCCGGGTCCGCAGCACCAGTAGCAGCTCCAACGCCCGCGTCTGTAGCACCAGTAGCAGTAGGGTCCGTGAGACGAGGCGCGCCACTCTGAAGCGTGCAGCGCCACTCGTACCACTCACGGATCCGCTCACGAGAGGGGAGCTCCCGACTAGGAAGAGAAGTACCAGCAAAAGTCCCTGTAGTGCGCCTGGCTCCAAAGATACCTCTCCGGAGGCTGCAGTACTGTAAGTACCACTCACGCAGCTGCTCCGAGGAGAGGCTTCGTCCAGGTGTAGGACCCTCAGGTCCAGCACCTCTAGACTCAGAACCCCCAGGCCCCACACCCCCAGGCTCAGCACCCCCAGTCCCCGCACCCGCAGGCTCAGCACCCCCAGGCTCAGCACCCCCAGGCTCAGCACCCCCAGGCTCCGCACCCCCAGTCTCCGCACCCCCAGTCTCAGCACCCCTAGTAGGACAAGAGTAGGCAGCAACCTCAACAGGCTCAACCGGGTCTACCTGAGACACACCTGAGGGAGCGGCACCCTGAGGGGGGAGGGGGTCTACGACAGTAGCACCTTGCACGAGGAAGAGAGGCGGGGGGGGGGGAGCGGGGCAGTGCGGTAGGGGAAGAGGCGGTAGTAGGGGATAGACTCGTCAAAAGTGACGTCCTGAGAGGGCAAGACCCGGCGCGAGGTGGCGTGGTAAAACTGCCAACCAGGCGCGTCCGGGAAAAAGCCGAGGAAGACGCAGGGAACAACACGAGAGGAGAGCTTGTCCGCAGACGTATCGCGGACAAAAGCTCGAGATCCCCAGACCCGGAAACGCGACGCATCGCCAACATCCCCCGTCCACAGCAGTGTGGGCGAGGTCTTCGGCAAGGAGACACGGGGCCAGAGGTTGAGCTGATGCGCAGCGTACCGGACCGCAAACGGCCACAGAAAGTGGGGGGCAGCTGCATGGATCAAGGAGGTACGGGCGACCTCCATGACCAGGCCAATGCGGCGCTCCGCAACCCCTTTCTGCTGTGGAGAGGCCGGAAGCGTGAACGACTGCTCAATGCCGTGCTCAGCACAGTAGGCTTCCAAGAGGTCGGAGGAGAATCCACCACCTCTGTCGGAGTGCAAGCGCAGGACAGGAAAGTCCGAGCGGAAACGCTCGCTGAGCTGGAGACGGGCTCTGCGGATCCAAGGGATCAAGACATCAGGGACCTCACCCTTGGTGCGCAAGGGGAAGACCGTGGTGTAGCGCGAGTATTCGTCAACAACTATCAGGAAGTACCTCTCTTGACCCTGACCACGGACGCGGGCTGGGCCCCACACGTCCATGTGGAGCGTCTGCAAAGGAGCAGTCGTCGGGGGAAACGAGGAGGAGTGAGGAGCGGCGCGCTGCCGCCCCTCGACACAGGGAAGACAGGGAGGAGCAGGCTAGGGTGGGAGGGGAGGGAGGACCCTGGGAAGACCAGAGACAAGGTACCGGGAGTGCATGGCACGAAGGCGCTGCACAGATGGGTGGCCTAGTCGGTGGTGCCAGAGGACAGTCTCGTGCGCTAGAAAGCGACACGAGCAGGGGGCGGACTGCTGACCTGACGCGGACGTAGACGCAGCGACCTGAGGGGGGGCAGTAGTCAGTGTGTACAGGTCCGACCCCGGCTGCCGGGTGAAGGTAGCCAAGTGGCGGCCTGTACGAGCACAAGTGCAGTGTGTGACACGCTCGTAGGCAGGGGTGAACTGGTGAACACCCGCGTCCTGGAGTGCACAACCTGCCACCAAGTTTGTAGAGAACGAGGGGAGGTGGAGACCTGACAGTGTGCCCGACGGGACCGCAGGACAGGGAAGGACAATGGAGGAGGTCGCAATGACCGGACCCCCAGAGGGGTCAGCAAGGGAGACAACTACTGGCCGAGCAAGTGGCTCAAGGGCAGTGCGGTCACGAAAGAAACAACGAGAAGCACCTGAGTCCAGTGTGAAGGTGTGCAGTGCTGCAGTCGACACAGTACTAGGGGGGGCAGACGTACAAGCACCTAGAGCAGTAGCCTCACCAGCACCTGGGGCAGGGGACACGCAAGTACCTGAAGCGACAGACGCACTAGTCCTAATGCCCGGGTCGGGCGGGACACACAGGTACTCAGCACCCTCTCCACTAGTAGACATCACATACATAGCAGTGAGAATAGCATCAAAGTCTAGAGCATAGATATCAATCCCCTTCTTTAAGAGATCAATCCTGCAGGGCAGCTCAGTGGCCTGAGGGAACTGAACACGCCAAGTGTCGTTCAGACGAGCGAAGCAACGCTGTGTGGCGTGGGGTCCCCCACACGACTGGCCAGTGCGGTCACCAGTGCGAATGACGTATGTGCAGCTCAAGCCACTCCCCCCCCCCCCCGTGCTGAGTGTACCACTCACGGACCTCCTGGGGCGACGGAGTGTGCTGCTGGCCCTGGCCACCGCCAGTGCCTCCACGACCACCCCCGCCGCCGCCACCTCCTTGACCACCCCAACCCCTGCCGCCGCCGCTTCCACCGCCACCCCCCCCACCTCCTCCGCCCCGGCCACCTCCCCCGCCGCTACCGCCACCCCCCCCACCGCAGCCACCTCCCCCGCCCGCGCCACCAACCCCGCCGCCACCACCTCCCCCACCACCGCCTCCCCTGCTGTCACCGCCACCGACCTTGCCCCCTTTTCCCTTGCCGCTGCGGCGCCCGCTCGAAGCAGACGCAATCCCGACCTTCTCAGCACCAAGGAGGTCGACAGCAGCAGCAGAGGCGACAGAGGGAAGAAGGGGGGAGGGAGAACACCCCTCAAAGAAGGGGGTACGGGGGTCGCCACGAGAGGAACCTACAGCGACTATGCTAGCCTCAGCTGCAAGCAGTTCCTTCTCGAGGAGGGTAATGGTGAGCTCAGTGGGGCAGCGAGCTAGGAAGTGGTCCCTAACTGAGCGTAGAGTGTCAGGGAGGCGCGTGACTAGGTGGTAGAGAGTGAGCCAGAGCGGGGGTGGGTTCGTGGCAAGGAACTCATCAGACATAGCTCCACGGAAGCGAGCCTCACTAGTGCGGAGGTGGGTGATGAGGTCAGCGACTGTGTGGAAAGAGGCTAAGTCGGGGAACAGGTAGGGAAGAGAGAGACGGCCTAGTGCGGCAGAGGCCGGTGAGGAGTAGCAGACAACGACAGCAGTGTACAGTGCCTGCGCAGTCTTGTGCTGCCCAAAGTGCTCGCGCTCAACTATCGGCAGAGAGTTGCGAATAGCGAAGCGAGCGTGGGCGTCACGAGTCTGCCACTGTGAGCGGGCAGTGCTGTCAGCAGTAGCAGTAGGAGCAGTAGCGTGGCCTAGGGCGTAATCGTACAGTGAGATGTCTTCCTTGGCAGTGAGCTGTAGGAAAAGGTGTAGGTCATCAAGCCAGGTGTCAAACTTCACTGGGCGGCCCTCAGCATCGAAAGCTAGCACAGGAGGGCTAGCCA
This sequence comes from Closterium sp. NIES-65, assembly GCA_948144175.1. Lineage (NCBI taxonomy): Eukaryota > Viridiplantae > Streptophyta > Zygnematophyceae > Desmidiales > Closteriaceae > Closterium > Closterium sp. NIES-65. The sequence goes on from CANXME010000905.1 coordinate 769,807, forward strand.
TAGCAGTAGTATCAGTAATGGTAGCAGTAATAGGAAAAGCAGTAGGAGCACCCAAAGGGCAGGTAGGGCGGCGCGGCTCGGTACAGGCAGGGCGGCGCGGCTCGGTACAGGTAGGGCGGCGCGGCTCGGTACGGGCGGCGCGGCTCGGTTAGGGCTGGGCGGCTTGGGTCGGGTGGCTCGTTTCGGACTGGGCGGCTCGGTTCGGGCTGCTTGGTTCGGGCGGCTCGTTCTGGGCGGGGCCGTTCGGGGCCTGTAGAGGCGAGCGCAGGGAGCGGGTGGGGCCGATCGGGGCCGTTAGGGACGAGCGCGGGGCCGTTAGGGACGAGCACGGGGCCGACTGGGCCTCTAAAGGCGAGCGTGGGGCCGATCGGGGCCGTTAGGGACGAGCGCGGGGCCGAACGGGGCCTTTAGGTGCGAGCGCGGGGTCGTTCGGGGCCTCTAGAGGCAAGCGCGGGGCCGTTCGGGGCCTCTAAGGGCGAGCGTGGGGCCGATCGGGGCCTCTAGGGGTAAGCGCAGGGTCGTTCGGGGCCTCTAAGGGCGAGCGCGGGGCCGATCGAGGCCTCTAGGGACGAGAGCGCGGGGCCGACGGGGCCTCTAGGGGCGTGAAAGCAGAGGCGCCCTAGGGCGTAGGTAGGTGGGTAGTGGTGGGCCCTAAAAAAAATCGGTCCTAGGAAGGACCTGCACTATACCATGTTGAACAAGAATGAATGAACTAAGAGTGAAATGAGTACAAGTAGGAAACCCTAGAAATGTGTACCCCCTATAGGCTAACCCACTGTAGCCTAAATAACTACAACAACATATATGATGTTTGACAACCCCCATAGGCAAAGTGGGGAAGATCAAGAGGTCACACGACTAGTCAAGCAAAGCAAAGCAAGCTCATGGTGGATCACAACGTCATCACACAGTCCGAGCACAAGAACAAGGCCACAAGGCCAGTTCACATGCAAGATCATATATAAAGGTAAACAAGCAAGTGCAGGTATAGAAAGATCACAGTACAAGCAAGGTCAAGAAGTGAGCAAGTGAGGCCAAGTAGGCACAAGACCTAGCATCGTACAGAAGCGCTGATGATCACAAAGCGGAAGTGCCTTGGTAAAGATATCAGCAGCGTTGGCCTGAGAGGCTACGTAAGCAAGGCGCAACTGACCACGCTGCTGCAGCTCACGAGCAAGGAAGTAGCGAAGAGCAATGTGCTTCGTTCTGTGCTCCAGTCTGTGCTCCCGACACAAGGCCAGCATGGCCTTGTTGTCTACGTACAGAACTGGAGGAGAACGAGGCGGCTCTCCTAGGTCAGTCAGCAGGTAGGTGAGCCAGCGTAGCTCCTGTGCAGCCATGGCCCCCGCGTAGATCTCAGCCTCACAGCTGGAGCCGAGAACAGAAGACGAGCGGGTAGACCGCCACGAAACAGATCCGGAGCCAAGGCTGAAGGTGTAACCCTGTGACGACCGCTGCGTAGCCTGGTCGTCAGCCCAAGAAGCGTCTTCGTGACCTGTAAGGACCACTGGACGTCGCCCTCCAAGCACTAGCCTCATGCGCGACGTACTGCACAAGTAGCGCAATACCCTCTTCGCTGCAGCCATGTGCTCTGGTCGGTGTCTCCCAGGAGCAACATAGCGTTCCAAGATGCTAAGAGGGTATGCTAGGTCAGGTCGTGTGCAGGTCATCAGGTACATGAGGCAGCCAACAAGCTCTGGGTAAGGGCCACTCGGCTCTACGGACTCATCCAAAGGCAGAGCTGAGAGCGAGTGGTGAGTAGACAGAGGAGTGGCCTGAGGCGAGGAGTATGTGAATTCGAAGCGCTGAAGGACCTGCTGCACCATGTGTGCTCTGTCCCGGGTGATATGCAAGTAAAGGTAGCTACGCAGTTCACCCAGATTTGTGCACATGTGTCTCTTCTGCAGCTCGGACTTCACGTGGGCGAGTATGCAGTGTCAGCAGTGGCAAAGACCAGGTCGTCGACGTACACGAGGACATAGAACGGCGGCAAAGAGGTGTCGGTGCGCAGAAACAGCGACGGGTCGGCAGTAGAGGGAGCAAACCCAAGAGCCGCAAGTGTAGTCCTCAGTGTGTCGTGCCACTCACGGGGCGCCTGGCGGAGACCGTAGATTGGCCGCCGGAGGCTCCACTGGGTACCAGGAGGAAACGACCCAGTGAAGCCAGGAGGGTGGCGCAGCCATATCTCCTCGTGCAGGCTGCCTTGCAGGAAAGCTGTGGTGAAGTCAAGAGAGTGAAGCTCGTAGTCGCGCTGGGGGGTATGTGCAGCAGCACCCGAAGAGTGGTCATCTTCGGTGTGGGAGAGAAGGTCTGAAAGTAGTCAACTCCCTGCCGCTGACTGAAGCCTCGAGCCACGTAACGCGCCTTGAAATCAGGCGGAGAACCCGGCGGCCGCTTCACCCTGAAAATCCACATGCCACTGACGATGTTCGCCCCAGGTGGGGGAACCTCGTCAACGTAGGTGCCTGTCGACTTCCAGGAAGCCATCTCTGCGTCCATGGCTGACTACCACTGTGAGGAGTAGGGACCCTCGATCGCCTCAGCATACGGTCAAGGAGTCGGGATGTCTGGTGCATCCGGGTCTCCCTCAGGGGCAATCAGCGTGGACACGAGATGAGGCAAAGAAGCAGCAAAACACTGGAACTCCTCCTGCCTGTCGTCAAGGACGTCCGTGCTATGAGCACACTCTTTCTCGACGGACGGAGGACAGACAGACTCAGACTCAGCAACAAGACTAGCAGCGTAGTCTAGACGACAACGAGCAGCAAAGTCGACAAGCTCAGCAACTAAGGCAGACGCGGCAGTGGAATCAAAAGAAGGGACAGTGACAACAGTAGCCAGGAGACGCGTGACAGTAGAGTGGCAGCACGAAGCGAGTCAGACTCCGGGTCAGCAAGAGTAGGAAGAGAGGACTCTGGAGGAAACGACAACGGGACACGCAGAGGAGCAGTGGACGGACGCAGTGACAAAATTTGAAAAAGAGAAGAGGATTGCACTAGCAAGAATGAGGATACAAATAGCAAACCCTAGAAGGGTTGTACTCTCTATAGAGCACCCCACTTCAGGCTAGAGCATAATATTCTGACACGTAGTGCCATCTGGTGTGTGCCGGGGACCGCAGGAGGACGCGGACGCGGAGCACGACCACTAGTGCGAGCAGCACGAACAGGCGACGCAGGACGAGACGCAGGCTCACGACGCTCAGCAAGACCTCCAGTAGGACCAGTGTAGGGAGAAAGAGCAGGTAGGGGGGAGGCGGGCGGTAACTGTGACCGCGAGTGGACAGGCTGTGGACAGTAGAGGGCGGGAGACCAAGAACCTACTCAAGGAGCGGAACGAAGTACGGCCTCGGCCGCGCAGCGCCTCCAGAACCAGCAGGGATAGCACCAGTACCCCCAGCGGCAGCACCAGCGCCAGCAACACCTCTAGCTCCAACAGCGCCAACTCCAGCACCCTTAGAAGCACCAGCGCCAGCAGAACCACCAGCGCCAACACCCCCAGCAGCTCCAGCTCCAGCAGCTCCAGCAGCACAAACTCTAGCAGGACCGTCAGCTCCAGCACCGCCAGCAGCTCCAGCAGTACCTCCAGCAGGACTAACTCCAGCAGCCCCAGCAGCACCCCCAGTCCCAGTAGCTCCAGTACCACCAGTACGAGCACCTCCAGGACCAGCAGCAACAACAGTACCTCCTGCTCAAGCAGCACGGCTCCAGCAGCGGGCAAACCACTTGCACAGCTCCTGCGGAGAGAGTAGCTCCCGCCTCGACGAAGCAGACCCAGCACCCTTAGGCTCCGCACCCCCAGGCTCCGCACCCCCAGGCTCAGCAACCCCAAGCTCAGCACCCCCAGACGGGGCCGCAAAGGTGCCGCGAGGGGCCTAGAGGGGGCGGCGACGGGGCCGCAAGGGACGGCGACGGGGCCGTAAGGGGTGGCGACGGGGCCGCTAAGGGTGGCGCGAGGGGGGGCCGTGAGAGGCGACGTGAGGGCGGCCAACGGGACGCGCCTCGGGCAGGGGCGACTCGCGCTCCGGTTAGGAAAAAAAATTAGTGGTGGGCCCTGAGAAGCGTTCCCACTAGGGAACTTGCTCTATACCATGTGAAGAAATGAGGAAGGAATGAATGAACTAGCAAGCAGGTGGGTACACGTAGGAAAACCTAAAAGTGTTGTACCCCATATTGTCTACCCCACTGCAGCCTACACAGACTATAGCATATGAGTTTGGCAGGTGCTGTGTTGCAACCCAATTTGAGTGCGGTTTCTTACGAAGTCAGGGCTCTTCGCGTACCTTCGCGACTCTTAAGAAAAAAAATTGTACACCACCCTCTACCATGCTATTAGGGTACTGAAAACATTGTACATACACCGAGTCCTCGCCAAATTTCACGCTCCCTGAGTTTTTCCAGAAATTACCCATGACCGTTTTTTACTTTAGGAACCAGACATTCGGGAACGAAAGGCTATTCGTGACCTTGTTTAGTATCGATCGCGTGGACATCTCACTCAGTGGCTGCAGCGCAAGTACTGGATCTTCCGTTGCTACCATGTTTTTTTGTTTCCCTCCTGACTCGTGTGGCTAGTCTCGAACATTTGATTACTTTAAGGGGGTGAGCCATGTGTGCAAGAACTACACTGGGCCGTTCTGGGCCGCTGCGGCCTAGTGGCATTTGCACGGACCAGCGCGGACCAGCATGGACCAGCGAACGGCTCAGGTCTGGACCCGACTTGCACCCGCCCACGGACCAAGCATGTACAGCGCGAGGTGCACGTACGAAAACGGCGCTCGACACGCATGACCATTTCCAGAGCGACCCAAGGCGATGGGAATCGCAAGCGAAAACTGCATTTTGATTTTTTCGTCAAAAGTATCTGCCGACTGCGACATCTTGTTCAAGCGTGACCAGATACATTTTTGTTTTCGTCAACACTTCGCTTACGAAGCTGCAATGCACTGTGCATAGCTGGTCCGCCGCAAATGGTCCCCGTACCACGCGGGACCACTTTTGGAAGTGGTCCCCCTAAAATGGTGCCCCCTTGCATTTGCTGGTCCAGTTCCTTGTAAATGGACCAGCGCGCAATGTATCACCCCCTAAGCCCAATCTTTTCGGATGACCCACGATTTCGGGTAAACCAGAAAGGATTGCTCAGGGGTGTGAATTTGGTGGTATTGAAATTGGCGAGGATCGTGCGTACTGTAACAGATTGAAACTAAGTTTGACTCGCAAGCTAGAAACGTTCTGGCAGAACCACTTTTCCCCCCCCTGCCAGCCGAAGATGCAACTGGTGAACCATTCAGAGCTGTACATGTGCAAGCGCCACCGCATCAGCCCCCGGTCTGCACCACTCTCTGTTAAACACGTGTCAGACCTTGACTGAGGCGCCTCGAGCCTTGAAATTGTCCACCATCTACAGTTGGAACCTTGCGATGCCATTGGAGGCTTCATGCCAGAAGCAATAACATTTTGCTTCAGGCAGTTGTTTCTGAATCCATGGCTTCCATATCCCTTGAGCATGCGGAACGGGCCGTTCTGTCCACACAATGCCTCTGCGATCATTGCACACATGCCGTTCTCATGGTTCTCATGGCGTCTTTAAATTCGTAGCAGGCTTAGATGATGCAAGTGATTGATTTTCATTTCTTTCTGCGCGAGCGAAACATCTCGCCCGTCCTGGTTCAAGCTGGCTCCACTGGCAGCCAGAAGATTTGAAACTAAGACTTCGCAAAGTAGGTTCAGATCTATATTCACGTTCCAAGGTTGTAAGTCTGTCCTTAAACCGCCTTCAAAGATCTGAGAAGCATTGCGACACAAGTTCTGTATGACCCAGGCTTTTCGTCATCCGAATTTGAATCACATTGGCTCTCGTCGCTTCTGACCAGCGCCTCACGATCCTGCATCGCTTAATAACGTCTAACGAGTCGACGGAGTCCTAAAGTCTCGACCTCATTCGCACTCATTAATATGGCTCCCTGCGACTCCTCTGTGCCATCAAGCTCCTTCAATGGATCCGGAACTTCGGGGATGCTGCAAACATCACAAAAAACCAGGCTTGAAAACAGGCGGTTTTGGTAAGGTTTTCTACCCAACCAATGGAAATCCGTCGGAACATTCTCAAGTTGTTCCGACGGAATTCCACCGAGTGGCGCACTGGTATCGCCACTGTATTTTTCGTCGGTTTTACATCTCAAAGGGATTGGATTCATTCCGATGGAAAGCAGACACGGTTTCCGGCGGTTTTCCACCACCATCGCGCTTCGGTCGAAATGAGATACCCTAGCAATAAACATGATAAAGTATTTTACTGTACATTCAAAACATGGACAATGTAAGCGTTGCAAGACCCAATTTTATTTCCTACATATTTCATACCAATAATTATTAATACGTAGCCAAACCTGAACGATTTCAAATGATACTAATTGGCTGTTTTGCTTCACCTGAAGAAAATGTGTCTACAAACATAAATTATTCAGTCAATAAAAGCAACAGATCCATGAAACATGTTGCGCTACTGCAGAACTATAGTCGTCTTCTTGAATCCAGCCGCGTAGTCACTCGCATCAATGAGGATGCCGTTGCCAAACACAAACACGTCCCTGTCTTCATCATAGCCCACCCCAAGGTTGGTGACGGCATGTCAGAACTTATAGCTTACTTGTTTCTGTAGGCTATAGTGGGGTATCCCATAGGGGGTACAACCCAATTAGGGTTTCCTATTTGTACTCACTTCGTTCATAGTCATTCCACTTCTCGTTCGTACTTTCTCATGGAATCAGAGCAGGTCCCTTCCTAGGGCCTGTTCCTAGGGCCCACCGAAGCGCGCCCCGAGGCGCGCATTTTTTTTAGCGACCCTCCGAGTCGCCCCTCCCGTCGTGCTCCCGCTTAGGCCCCTCGTCGGCCCCCGCTTAGGCCCCTCGTCGGCCCCGCTTAGGCCCCTCGTCGGCCCCGCTTAGGACCCTCGTCGGCCCCGCTTAGGCCCCTCGTCGGCCCCTGCTTAGGCCCCTCGTCGGCCCCGCGTACCCCTCGTCGGCCCCGCGTAGGCCCCACGTACCCCTCGTCGGCCCCGCGTACCCCTCGTCGGCCCCGCGTACCCCTCGTCGGCCCCGCGTAGGCCCCGCGTACCCCTCGTCGGCCCCACGTAGGCCCCGCGTAGGCCCCGCGTACCCCTCGTCGGCCCCGCGTAGGCCCCGCGTACCCCTCGTCGACCCCGCGTACCCCTCGTCGGCCCCGCGTAGGCCCCGCCCAGGCCCCGTCTCGGCTCCGTGTCGGCCCCGCGTAGGCTCCGTCGGCCCCGCTTAGGCCCCTCTTCGGCCCCGCGCCGGCCCCACCTACGCCCTGTCGGCCCCGCGCTGGCCCCGCTTAGGCCCGCCACCGGCCCCTGCTACAGCCCGCCGCGTCGGCCCCGCCTACAGCCCGCCGGCCCGCCTAGGCCCCACTTCAGCCGCCACCGGCCCCTACTACAGCCCGCCGCCGGCCCTGCTACAGCCCGCCACCGGCCCTGCTACAGCCGCCACCGGCCCCTGCTACAGCCCGCCACCGGCCCTGCTACAGCCCACCACCGGCCCTGCTACAGCCGCCACCGGCCCCTGCTACAGCCCGCCGCCGGCCCTGCTACAGCCCGCCGCCGGCCCTGCTACAGCCCGCCACCGGCCCTGCTACAGCCCACCACCGGCCCTGCTGCAGCCCGCCGTGCTGCACGTGAGCAGCCCCAGCAGCCCGCGCCGCCCGTGAGCCCCTACGCCACCCGAGCCGCGCGAGACGCCCGAGCCGCCCGAGCCGCCCGAGCCGCCTAAGCCACGCGAGCCACCTGAGGAGCCGTGCTGCTGTCCCTGAGCTGTGTTCCTCTGCTGCTGACCTACCCGACTCTTCCAGCCCGGTGAGACTTTCAGCTGCTGCCATGGCCACCCCCAATGTTCTTACTTTTGACGCTGAGGGGAGGGCCATTGACTTTGCCGTCTGGATTGAAGACCTGCAGCTGTACTTACTGTGTGATGCGATAGATGAGGTCTCTCTCTTTGACTTTGTCTCTGGAGCTGTCCCTGCCCCGCCTGCTGATGCTGACTCTGCCGTTCGCTCCAAGTGGGCGACCCGCGATGCTGCTGCACGTCTTGCTGTGCGTCGCCACCTCCCTTCCTCTGAGCGTGCCCACTTTAGTCAGTGCAAGACCGCTCAGGCCTTGTACGACGCTGTAGTTGCACGCTACTCCTCCCCTTCCTCCGCTACCCTTAGCCGCCTCATGCTACCGTTTCTCTTCCCTGACCTCGCTTCCTTTCCCACTGTCGCTGACCTCGTTACCCACCTCCGCGCTAGTGACGCTCGCTACCGCGCTGCCCTTCCTGCTGAGTTCCGCGCCGCAAACCCTCCTCCCATGTATATCACTCTCTACTTTCTCGTCACCCGTCTTCCTGAGTCCCTTCGTGTCGTTAGGGACCAGTTTCTCTCTGTCTGTCCCACCACCCTCACTGTCGACCTCCTTGAGGAGTCCCTGCTAGCGGCTGAGAAGAGTATAGTCGCTGTAGGGGCCTCTAGGGGTGACCCTCGCACCCCCATCTTTGAGGGGTGTTCTCCTTCCCCCCTGCTGCCCTCTGTCGCCTCTGCTGCTACGGCCGACCTCGCTGGTTTTGAGTCGGTCGGTGCGGCGTCTGCCCCCAGCGGCAGACGCCGCTCTGGCAAGGGCAAGGGGGGCAAGGGAGCGGGTGGATCTAGAGGAGGCAGTGGCGGAGGAGGTGGGGGTGGCGGGGGGAGTGGGGGTGGCGGTGGAGGTGGTGGCGGGAGTGGAGGTACTAGTGGCGGCGGTGGAGGCGGAGGTGGCGGCGGAGGTGGTAGCGGAGGAGGCGGTGGGAGCGGTGGGAGCGACGGTCCTGGTGGGGGAGGTGGCGGTGGAGACGGGGGTGGCGGTGGAGGCGGGGGTGGTGGTGGAGGCGGGGGTCGGAGTGGCTCGTCCCAGCGGAGCAGCTCTGGGGGTGGTCAGCGCCAGCAGCAGCAGCAGCAGCAGCAGCAGCAGCAGCCGCAGCAGCAGCAGCGCTCTCACACCGTCCCCGGCCCTCAGCAGCTCCGTGAGTGGTACTTGCAGCGTCAGCGCGGTGGTGCTCTTGGTCCCTGCCCCTACGTTCTTCGCACCGGTGACCGTGCGGGGGAGAGGTGTGGAGGCGCCCACGTAGCCCGTCGCTGCTTTGGCCGCCTGACCGACGCCTGGCGTCAGCAGTTTCCGGAGGCCGCTGAGATCCCCCGCTGGGGAGAGCTGTCTAGGGCTGGAGTAGCTATTTATGATCTTGACTTTGATGCTATTCTCTCTGCTATGTATGCTGTGACTGGTAGTGATGAGGATGACTGTTACCGGTGTTTCCCGCCCGACCCGGGCATTGGTACTGCCGCGTCAGGTACTAGTGAGGCTGCTGCTCTAGGTGCCAGTGCGTCTGTGCTCTCAGGTGCTGGTGAGTCTGCCCTCTCAGGTACTGTGTCGGCTTCGGCCTCTCACACCTTCACCCTTGACTCTGGAGCGTCTCGCTCCTTCTTTAGGGACCGCACCACTCTCACGCCGCTGAGTCGGCCGGTTGCAGTGTCCCTGGCTGACCCCTCTGGGGGGCCGGTCCTGGCTCGCTTCTCCACTGTCCTACCGTGTCCGGCGGCCCCCTCTGGCACCCTGACTGGTCTCTACCTCCCCTCGTTCTCGACGAACTTGGTGAGTGGTGCTGACCTCCAGGATGCGGGTGTCCACCAGTTCACCCCTGCTCGTCAGCGGGTGACCCACTGCACGGAGGAGGATACAGGTCGCCACCTGGCTACGTTTACACGTCGGCCAGGGTCGAGCCTGTACACACTGACCACTGCTTCTCCTCCAGGTGCTGAGTCTGGTAGGGTCCCTTCGTCTGGTCAGGTGTTTGCTGCAGCGTCCAGGTCTGGTCCTGAGTCTGCCCCCTGCTCGTGTCGTCGTCTGTCTCACGAGACCCTCCTCTGGCACCACCGCCTTGGCCACCCCTCTCTGCTTCGGCTCAGAGGCATGGCCTCGCGAGTCCTTGTGTCTGGTCTTCCCCGGTCTCTCCCTCCCCTTCCTCCGGGCCCTGGCCCCACCTGTGTCCCCTGTGTCGAGGGGCGCCAGCGTGCTGCCCCTCACTCCTCCCAGTTTCCTCCCACAGAGGCCCCGTTGCAGACGCTTCACATGGACGTGTGGGGCCCAGCCCGCGTCCGTGGACAGGGTCAGGAGCGCTACTTCCTGCTGGTGGTTGACGACTACTCGCGTTACACCACAGTCTTCCCCTTGCGCAGCAAGGGTGAGGTCACTGAGGTGCTGATCGACTGGATCCGCGCAGCTCGTCTCCAGCTTCGGAGGAGCTTTGGCTCTGACTTCCCTGTTTTGCGTCTGCACTCGGACAGAGGTGGAGAGTTCTCCTCCGGCCTCCTGAGTGCCTACTGTCGTGTGCGAGGCATCCGTCAGACCTTCACGCTTCCGGACTCACCGCAGCAAAATGGGATTGCTGAGCGCCGCATTGGCATGGTCATGGACGTCGCTCGTACGTCCATGATGCATGCGGCTGCTCCCCATTTTCTGTGGCCGTTTGCGGTCAGGTACGCTGCGCACCAGATCAACCTCCACCCCAGGGTCTCTCGACCGGAGACCTCCCCAGCCCTGCTGTGGACGGGGAAGGTTGGCGATGCGTCGGCGTTCCGGGTCTGGGGATCTCGGGCGTTTGTTCGCGACCTCTCTGCGGACAAGCTGTCCCCTCGTGCTTCTCCCTGCGTCTTCCTGGGGTTCCCCCCCGACGCCCCTGGGTGGCAGTTTTACCACCCCACCTCTCGACGTGTTCTGTCCTCCCAGGACGTCACGTTCGACGAGTCGGTACCCTACTACCGCCTCTTCCCCTACCGCACTCCGTCCCTCCCCCCACCCCCGCTCTTCTTGGTACCAGGTCCCCCCCCGGTAGTCCCCCCTCCCCCCTCAGGGTCCTGCCCCTTCAGGTGTGTCCCAGGTAGACGCGGTCGAGCCTGTCGAGGTCACTGGTGACTCTGGTGCTGCTGCGGGAGCTGAGCCTGGGGGTGCGGAGTCTGGGGGTGCTGAGCCTGGAGGTGCCGGGTCTGGGGGTGCTGAGCCTGGGGGTGCTGAGCCTGGAGGTGCTGTGCCTGGGGGTGCTGAGCCTGGAGGTGCCGAGTCTGGGGGTGCTGTGCCTGGGGGTGCTGGGCCTGGGGGTGCTGAGCCTGGGAGTGCCGTGCCTGGAGGTGCTGTGCCTGGGGGTGCTTCGTCTCGCCGGGAGCCACTCTCCCCACAGGAGCTGCGTGAGTGGTTTGCCGGGCGCTAGAGGCGTGCTGCTGGTGCTGGTGGTTCTTCGGCTGCAGAGGGCACTGCTGCTGCGCGCCCCGCCGGCGCTCGTACTGTGGGTGCTGGAGCTGCTGAGTCTGAGAGTTCTCCTGGAGCTGGTCCTGCTGAGGGTGTTGGCGCTGAGCCTGCCGTTGGCGGCCCGACTGACAGTACTCCTGGTGCTGCGGCTGGAGGTTCTGGTGCTGCTGGAGGTGCTGCTGGAGTGGGTGCTCCTGCCGGGGCTGCTGGTGCTGTTCCTGCTGTTTCTAGCGTCGCCGCGCGGCCCCGACCGTACTTCGTTCCGCTCCTGCAGCAGGTTCTTGGTCTTACACCTCCTCCTCCTCCCTTAGAGGGTCCGCAGCCTGTCCGGTCACAGCCACAGCTACAGCCTGCCTCCCCTTTGCCTGCTCCTTCTCCCTACGCTGGTCCGACTGGAGGTCTTACTGAGCGTCGTGAGCCTGCGTCTCGTCCTGTGTCGCCTGTTCGTACTGAGCGCGCTAGTGGTCGCGGGTCGCGTCAGCATCCTCCTCCTGTCCCTGGCACGCACCGGATGTCACTGCGTCCGTCCACTGCTCCTCTGCGTGCCCCTTTGCCTTCTCCTCCTGCTTCCTCTCTTCCTGCTCTTGCCGACCCGGAGTCGGACGCTCTTCGTGCTGCCAGTCCTACTGTCACGCGTCTCCTGGCTACTGCTGTCACTAACCCCTCCTTCGAGTCGTCTGCTGCGTCTGCCCTTGTCACTGAGCTTGTCGACTTTGCTGCGCGCTGTCGTCTAGACTACGCTGCTCGTCTTGTCACTGAGTCTGAGTCCGCCTGTCCTCCGTCCGTCGGGGGTGAGTGTGCCCTTGGCACGGACGTCCTTGAGGACAGGCAGGAGGAGTTCCAGTGTCTGGCCGCCGCTTCACCTCGTCTCGCGTCTGTACTGCTAGCCCCTGAGGGAGACCCGGATGCACCAGACATCCCGACTCCGCGCTCTTACGCGGAGGCGATAGAGGGTCCCTACTCCTCTCAGTGGCAGGCAGCTATGGATGCAGAGATGGCTTCCTGGAAGTCCACAGGCACCTACGTTGACGCTGTTCCCCCTCCTGGGGCAAACATCGTCAGTGGCATGTGGATTTTCAGGGTGAAGCGGCCGCCGGGTTCTCCGCCTGTCTTCAAGGCGCGTTACGTGGCTCGTGGCTTCAGTCAGCGGCAGGGGGTTGACTACTTTCAGACCTTCTCCCCCACCCCGAAGATGACCACTCTTCGGGTTCTGCTACACGTTGCTGCTCACCGTGACTACGAGCTGCACTCTCTCGACTTCAGCACAGCTTTCTTGCAGGGCAGCCTGCACGAGGAGATCTGGCTGCGTCGCCCACCTGGCTTCACTGGGTCTTTCCCTCCTGGTACCCAGTGGAGTCTCCGGCGTCCAGTCTACGGTCTCCGCCAGGCGCCACGTGAGTGGCACGACACACTGAGGACTACGCTCGCGGCACTTGGGTTTGCTCCTTCCACTGCCGACCCGTCGTGTTTCTGCGCACCGACACCTCTCTGCCGCCGTTCTACATCCTCGTGTACGTCGACGACTTGGTCTTTGCCACAGTTGACACTGCTGGACTCGCCTACGTGAAGTCCGAGCTGCAGAAGAGACACACGTGCACTGACCTGGGTGAACTGCGCAGCTACCTTGGCTTGCAGATCACTCGGGACAGAGCACGCCGCACCATTACCCTGACTCAGTCACACATGGTGCAGCAGGTCCTTCAGCGCTTCGGCTTCACGTACTCCTCGCCTCAGGCCACTCCTCTGCCTACTCGCCACTCGCTCTCAGCTCTGCCTTCGGATGAGTCCGTAGAGTCGAGTGGCCCGTTTGCAGAGCTTGTTGGCTGCCTCATGTACCTGATGACCTGCACACGACCTGACCTCGCATACCCTCTTAGCATTCTCGCACGCTTTGTTGCTCCTGGGAGACACCGACCAGAGCACATGGCTGCAGCGAAGAGGGTGTTGCGCTACTTGTGCAGTACGTCGGGCATGGGGCTAGTGCTTGGAGGGCGCAGTCCAGTGGTCCTCACTGGGCACGCAGACGCTTCTTGGGCTGACGACCAGGCTACGCAGCGGTCGTCACAGGGTTACACCTTCAGCCTTGGTTCCGGCTCTGTCTCGTGGCGGGCTACCCGCTCGTCTTCTGTTCTCGGCTCCAGTTGTGAGGCTGAGATCTACGATGGGGCTATGGCTGCACAGGAGTTACGCTGGCTCACCTACCTGCTGACCGACCTTGGAGAGCAGCCTCGTTCTCCTCCAGTCCTGTACGTAGACAACAAGGCCATGCTGGCCTTGTGTCGAGAGCAGCGACTGGAGCACAGAACGAAGCACATTGCTCTTCGCTATTTTCTTGCTCGTGAGCTACAGCAGCGTGGACAGCTGCGACTTGCGTACGTGGCCTCTGAGGCCAACACTGCTGATGTCTTCACCAAGGCACTTGCGCCTTGTGATCATCAGCGTTGCTGCACGCAGTTGGGTCTTGTGCCTGTCTTGCCTCACTTGCTCTCCTCTTGACCTTGCTTGTACTTTCGCATATATATACTCTTGCTCTTGTATATCTCTATATATGATCTTGCATGTGAACTGGCCTTGTGGCCTTTGAACTTGTGCTCGGAATGCGTGGTGACTTTGTGATCCACCCTGAGCTTTGCTTTGCTTTGCTTGACCGGTCTTGTGACCCCTTGTTCTCCCCCACTTTGCCTATGGGGGTGTGTCAGAACTTATAGCTTACTTGTTTCTGTAGGCTATAGTGGGGTATCCCATAGGGGGTACAACCCAATTAGGGTTTCCTATTTGTACTCACTTCGTTCATAGTCATTCCTCTTCTCGTTCGTACTTTCTCACGGCATGCTCCACCCACCTCCGGCACCACTTGACTTTCTCCTCGTACAATGGCCTGTTGTAGTCGGGTTTGCTGCTCAGCTTCCCGTCGGCGGTCTTCTCCAAGATCGGGTATTCCAACTGCAATGAACGATTATGGCAATAAGATTCTGGACAGGATGGAACAAAAAAAACAAAATCTGAATCAAGGGGCTTGTACTTACAGCGAACAATGCAAACGCAATCTGGCGGGTCTTCCATACCCCCAGTGCCATGCCCGATCTCACGAATGCAGCGAAAATTCCCGCACTGAAGATTTCCTTTGTAAAAGGCCACTTCGTGTTGTCGTCTACGTGCCAGCCCGGTCCCCACTCTTCTGTAAAGTTGAAAAATGGAGTTCAGGAAAGGGTGAGTAAGGCAGGGGCGGGACAGAGACGGGGGGAAAGGAGCAGGTTAGGCACGTTATACGCCCTGCAGTGGCTCTGCCAGGCAGAGAGTAAGGCAGGGGCGAGGCGGAGATGGGGGGAAAGGAGCAGGTTAGGCACCTTCTACGCTCTGCAGTGGTCCTGCCAGGCAGAGAGTAAGGCAGGGGCGAGACGGAGATGGGGGGAAAATAGCATTTTAGGCGCTGCCGTGCCTTGCAGTGGCTCTGCCAGGCAGAGAGTAAGGCAGGGGGGATAATGGAGATGGGGGGAAAGGAGCAGGTTAGGATCTTTCGTGCCTTGCAGTGGCTCTGCCAGGCAGAGAGTAAGGCCTGGGCGAGACGGAGATGGGGGGAAAGGAGCGGGTTAGAATCTTCCGTGCCTTGCAGTGGCTCTGCCAGGCAGAGAGTAAGGCAGGGGGATAACGGAGATGGGGGAAAGGGAGCAGGCTAGGCACCTTCTACGCCCTACAGTGGTTCTGCCAGGCAGAGAGTAAGGCAGGGGCGAGACGGAGATGGGGGGAAATAGCATTTTAGGCGCTGCCGTGCCTTGCAGTGGCTCTGCCAGGCAGAGAGTAAGGCAGGGGCGAGACGGAGATGGGGGGAAAGGAGCAGGTTAGAATTTTCCGTGCCTTGCAGTGGCTCTGCCAGGCAGAGAGTAAGGCAGGGGGATAACGGAGATGGGGGGAAAGGAGCAGGTTAGGCACCTTCTACGCCCTGCAGTGTTTCTGCCAGGCAGAGAGTAAGGCAGGGGCGAGACGGAGATGGGGGGAAATGCGCAGGTTAGAACCTTCCGTGCCTTGCTGTGGCTCTGCCAGGCAGAGAGTAAGGCAGGGGGGATAACGGAGATGGGGGGAAAGGAGCAGGTTAGGATCTTTCGTGCCTTGCAGTGGCTCTGCCAGGCAGAGAGTAAGGCAGGGGGATAACGGAGATGGGGGAAAGGGAGCAGGTTAGGCACCTTCTACGCCCTACAGTGGTTCTGCCAGGCAGAGAGTAAGGCAGGGGCGAGACGGAGATGGGGGGAAAGGAGCGGGTTAGAATCTTCCGTGCCTTGCAGTGGCTCTGCCAGGCAGAGAGTAAGGCAGGGGGATAACGGAGATGAGGGAAAGGGAGCAGGTTGGGAACCTTCTACGCCCTACAGTGGTTCTGCCAGGCAGAGAGTAAGGCAGGGGCGAGACGGAGATGGGGGGAAATAGCATTTTAGGCGCTGCCGTGCCTTGCAGTGGCTCTGCCAGGCAGAGAGTAAGGCATGGGCGAGACGGAGATGGGGGGAAAGGAGCAGGTTAGAATTTTCCGTGCCTTGCAGTGGCTCTGGCAGGCAGAGAGTAAGGCAGGGGGATAACGGAGATGGGGGGAAAGGAGCAGGTTAGGCACCTTCTACGCCCTGCAGTGGTTCTGCCAGGCAGAGAGTAAGGCAGGGGCGAGACGGAGATGGGGGGAAAATAGCATTTTAGGCGCTGCCGTGCCTTGCAGTGGCTCTGCCAGGCAGAGAGTAAGGCAGGGGCGAGACGGAGATGGGGGGAAAGGAGCAGGTTAGGCACCTTCTACGCCCTGCATTGTTTCTGCCAGGCAGAGAGTAAGGCAGGGGCGAGACGGAGATGGGGGGAAAATAGCATTTTAGGCGCTGCCGTGCCTTGCAGTGGCTCTGCCAGGCAGAGAGTAAGGCAGGGGGATAACGGAGATGGGGGGAAAGGAGCAGGTTATAATCTTCCGTGCCTCGCAGTAGCTCTGCCAGGCAGAGAGTAAGGCAGGGGGATAACGGAGATGGGGGGAAAGGAGCAGGTTAGGCACCTTCTACGCCCTGCATTGTTTCTGCCAGGCAGAGAGTAAGGCAGGGGCGAGACGGAGATGGGGGGAAAATAGCATTTTAGGCGCTGCCGTGCCTTGCAGTGGCTCTGCCAGGCAGAGAGTAAGGCAGGGGGATAACGGAGATGGGGGGAAAGGAGCAGGTTATAATCTTCCGTGCCTCGCAGTAGCTCTGCCAGGCAGAGAGTAAGGCAGGGGGATAACGGAGATGGGGGGAAAGGAGCAGTTTAGGCACCTTCTACGCCCTGCAGTGTTTCTGCCAGGCAGAGAGTAAGGCAGGGGCAAGACGGAGATGGGGGGAAAATAGCATTTTAGGCGCTGCCGTGCCTTGCAGTGGCTCTGCCAGGCAGAGAGTAAGGCAGGGGGGATAACGGAGATGGGGGGAAAGGAGCAGGTTAGTATCTTCCGTGCCTTGCAGTGGCTCTGCCAGGCAGAGAGTAAGGCAGGGGGGATAACGGAGATGGGGGGAAAGGAGCAGGTTAGTATCTTCCGTGCCTTGCAGTGGCTCTGCCAGGCAGAGAGTAAGGCAGGGGGATAACGGAGATGGGGGGAAAGGAGCAGGTTAGTATCTTCCGTGCCTTGCAGTGGCTCTGCCAGGCAGAGAGTAAGGCAGGGGGATAACGGAGATGGGGGGAAAGGAGCAGGTTAGGCACCTTCTACGCCCTGCAGTGTTTCTGCCAGGCAGAGCGTAAGGCAGGGGCGAGACGGAGATGGGGGGAAAATAGCATTTTAGGCGCTGCCATGCCTTGCATTGGCTCTGCCATGCAGAGAGTAAGGCAGGGGCGAGACGAAGATGGGGGGAAAGAAGCAGGTTAGAATTACTCTCGTCCTTGCAGTGTCTCCGCCAGGCAGAGAGTAAGGCAGGGGCGAGACGGAGATGGGAGGAAACTCTAAGATCCTATACATGGCTGCTTACTCACCGTTCCCATAGCCGATCAACAGCTCGGCGTCGTCAAGCTCCTTGGGGTCCTCGAGAGGATCGTGGTCGTTTCTTCTCTTGATGCCCAGTGCTACAAGCACCTTCTTGCGAAGCCTTTTGGCGATGAGGCATCGAGTGTTCGTGTAAGTGTTGGAGACCGTTCTCAGGCTTCGCTTGCATCGGAAAGTCCACAAAATCTCCAGGTGTGGAGCAGCTGCCGGTGACATCATCCTTTTTAATCCAATCAGGGTTTCGTTGTCGTTTGGGTAAAACTGGATGCCGTTTGCGCTGTTTGTCCAGAAGAAACACGTCGTCAGCTTGCTGCAAAATTTCTGCCATGGAAGCAAGGTGATGCGCGGGTATGTAAACGTTATAAGGAGGTTTGAAGTCACAACGTCCACGACACACAAAAAAACCGGCACACCGGAACAGTTAGAGTTTGGAGTACACTTGGGTTTAGAAAAGATGCGCATTCCGCATGACTCACCTGCCAGCCCCCGGTTTCCGCGTTGATGAAGTCGCGGGCAATTTCCTCCGGGGACTTCACACGCACCGGCTCCTTCACCGGTTCATCCTGAGTTCCGCCACCCTCCCCGTTGGCATCATGCCTGTCACATCCGGCACACCGCCTGCAGAGCTGCCCTAGCAGCTCATCCCGTAGTGCATGCAGATCAGCCATTGTTGCATATGTATTGTGTGCAACTTTTTCACTTACAGACGCGACAGCACGCGGCCTGAGCATCCCGGCACCGATTCCTGGCCTTGGCACAGCAACCGGTCTCTGTGAACCAGTTGATGCTGCTGCATCGGGTCCGCGAGAACCAGAAGATCGGCCAGAAGGTGCTGCACCGCGTGCCAAACCATTCATACCACCCCCGCTGGCATTGGATTGGGATCTATCACCCATGTTCGACCCTCCAGGTTGTGCCCCTGCACGACCACCACCAGCTGATGCCATGGGACCCCATCCTCTCTGCGTATGAGTGGGCTGCCCAGTGCTGCCCCCTGCACTGTTAACCCTTTGGGTGCCCCGTCCACGCCCGACTGAGACCGGGGAGTTGGGTGAGACTACGGGGGCCAGACCTGGGATCATACGGCTTCCATGTCCTGCCGAAGTAGATGGTGCAGGTTGCCCTGCTCCTCCTAATCCCAGTCTGTACGACGCAACCCCGCCTCGGCTTGCGCCACCTGCACTGAGCATGTGAGCCCGTGGTAACCCTGACATCGTTGCCCTACCTCCCCCGCCGTTGCTCATTCCAGGACATGCAGGTGCAGGGGCTGAAGTGGCCGGGTGGGCATTGCCTGTGCGTTGAGACGCGTAGGCACTGCCGACTCGCCCTCCTGACAGGTTGATTCGCGGTGGACCAGCAGCAGTCCCTGAACGATTGGAGTGTGCCAACCCCATGTTCAGTGGGGCTGCTGCAGCTACTGGCCGATGTCCTCCCGTTCCCACCACCGGCTGATGTGTTGGGACCACTGCTGGAGCACGTGAGATGTGCTGTTGCTGGAAAATACCTTGAAACTGCTGTCCAGGTGCAGACGCCCCCAATTGAACATGGCATATTTCCATGGGCGGGCCAACACCCGTATTCGCGATGTTAACTGCCATGCCACGAACATAGGCAACACGGGAAAAGGGTCATTTTGCGTAGGGCGCATGGAGAAAGGGGATGGGGCGAGCAGAGAGTGTGAGAGCGTGTGTGCTCGCGCAAATAGTGCACCGGCATGCTCATCTTGCAACGCTACGTTCATGTGCGTGAGCGGACCAAGGCTACCATTGACTCTCTTACCATAACAAGCAGCATGGTGATGGCCACTCATGCCAAATTTTGCCTACCTGCTGCTCCCCTACCTCTCCCCCGTCCCGTGCCAGCAGCTCGGCCTCTGCCACCACCAGCTCCTTGTCCGCCACCCCGATTGCCGCCTCGCCCTCCCCCTCTCCCTTCGACGCGTTCTCCACCCGTCCCATCGCCACGACCTCCCCGACCTCCGGCCCTCCCTCCTCCTCTCTCTCCGCCTCTCCCTCGGCCTCTCCCTCTCCCTCGTCCTCCTCCCCTCCCTTCGCCCATCCCTTCGCCTATCCCATCGCCCAAGCCTCCGGCCAGGCCACCATCTCGCCATCCCCCCCGACCACCGCCACGTTCTTTCACGCGCTCACCTCCGCGCTCACATCCGCGCTCACCTCCGCGCTCATCTCCGTGGCCCACACCTCGCCCTCTGCCTCGCCCCACTCCACGCGCTTGCCGGGGTTGCTCTGGTATTTCTTCTTCGCGGCCACGTTTCCTCGCAGCACGTTTGGCGTTCTGCAGCATGCTTCCACGTCCCGCTGCAGGAGGCGCATTCAGCATCGCCATTGCTCTCGCCTTACCCCGCTCCAACGCTCTTTGCTCCTCAACATCCTCATCCATTGTCGACGCCTGGCTCTGTTGTGTGGCCATTGCTTGCGCTCCAGGGTACATGATATTCTCAATGTCGTCATCATCTTCAGCCCCATGACTGTGCGGCTGGGTAGGTTCGCCACCTTCTCCGCCGTCGCCTGCAGCGCCGTTCTCTTCATCGCATTGGTCTTCCTCTCCCGCAACTCCATCTCCCCCCTCGCCCGCATATCCTTCCCCCTCCTCTCCCGCAACTCCTTCCCCCCCCTCGCGCGCATATCCTTCCTCCTCCTCTCCCGCAATTCCATCCCCCCCCTCGCCCGCATATCCTTCCCCCTCCTCTCCCGCATCTCCATCCCCCCCCTCGCCCGCATATCCTTCCCCCTCCTCTCCCGCAACTCCATCCCCCCCCTCGCCCGCATATCCTTCCCCCTCCTCTCCCGCATCTCCATCCCCCCCCTCGCCCGCATATCCTTCCTCCTCCTCTCCCGCAACTCCATCCCCCCTCTCGCCCGCATATCCTTCCCCCGCATCTCCGTCCCCCCCCTCTCCCGCATATCCTTCCCCCTCCTCTCCCTCACCTCCATCCCCCCCCTCTCCTGCGTTGCCTTCCCCCAATTCCGCCTGATTCTGCACCCCGTCCCCTGCGTACGCATTTCCATCTTCCCCAGCGTATCCTTCACCCGCATCTGCAAATGCCGCCACCCCGTCCTCCGCAAACCCTTCTTCCCCTTCTGGGCCATTCCCCATACCCGCTCCCATCGCGTAAGCGTCTTCCGCTCCTCCCTCTTGCCAATTTTCCTCCTCTTCCGCAAACCCCTCCCCTCCTTCCATTTCTTGTCCGAACTCCTCTCCTTCCTGATTAATGTACCCTGCACCTTGCCCCTCTTTGCCTCCTCCCCCCGCGTACGCGTTGCCTTCCCCATCGTACCCTTGCCCTTTTTCTGCGTACCCTTCCTCACCCCCGTCCTCGTAGTCGCCACCATCACCCATTGTGACGGACGCCTCGTAGGCAATACACGAGCCGGTTGGTTAGCGTCAGCGAGGGATTTTCTTAACCCTGATCTCTGACGCCCATGGATGAAACACGGGAAATCGTAGCTCACGGTAAAACAGTGGTGAAGGCGACGTAGGCTGACTGCAGGTGCAGAGCAACTATGGCAGATTGGCAAGAGAGGGAAGGGATCGGTGCCAGCAAGCTAGCTTGGTGGAGGAGAGAGGGACTACAGTACGTAGCTGCTCAGCTAGGGTCGTTCGAGCTTCGTTGCTGGGGTCTTCCAACGTCTTGGCTGTACAGTGATGCCATTTGGGGTCTCCAACCAGCTGGCTCAAGCAGATGTCAACAGTAGCGATGCCAGCAATCCAAACACGACCACTTGCGTTTCGGTGTGACAACATTTTCCGGCGGGTAGGAAATCGTCGGACTCACCTAAACAAAGCATATTTTTCGATGAGAGAGACTATTCAGTCTCCCACGGACACCCAACGTTCCTACGTGTACGAACTAATCTCTTAAATACCGTGTGCGGGCAGAGCAAGCTTGCCATAAAAGAGGGGAGAGGTTGCAAACCGTCGATAGAACAGGTTTTTGCTGGTCGCAAAAGCTTCGAGAAGGAAGCCAGGCAGCTCACAATCGCCACTTTGGTTCTTCAGTGTTTGTAGTGACTTGCAACTGACGGTGGCGTGAGCGGTGAGGCTTGAACGGTTGCGGGCAAATGGCACTGTACGTGTACATGAACTGTTCACAGGATGCGATGCAGTCTAAGGACAATGCTGCCAGGTGAGCCAAGTCTGGCGTGGCAGTATCGCCTAGGCGCAATCGGCTCTGTATGAAAGTGGTGCACAGTGGGGAATACATTCTCAAACATATTCTTGCCTATAATCCATACTTGTTGAAAAAAGTTTACATGGTTAACGAGCAAAGTATTGCTCACTTGCAAAGCTAGGTATGCATTAAGGGGTGTCCTTTGAAAGTACGCTAAGGCATGCAGGGCGGTGAAACAACGGAAATATGAGCACAGCATAGTGCATGAACTACTGTCCTGTTCGAAGCAGCAAGGTGTTTGAAGGGTATAAGGTGCAGAAAAGGTATTCAAATGCAAAGAAGGACATGAGGTGTAGCCAAGAATATGAGGTGCATGGAAGGATATGCGGTGCAGTGAAGGATAAGAGGTACAGAGATTGATGTGAGGTGAACGTGAGAATGCAAGGTGCAGAGAGTGATGTTAGGTGAGCGTGAGGATGTGAGGTGCAGAGATTGATGTGAGGTGGACGTGAGGATGTGAGGTGCAGAGTTTGATGTGAGGTGAACGTGAGGATGTGAGGTGCAGAGTTTGATGTGAGGTGAACGTGAGGATGTGAGGTGCAGAGATTGGTGTGAGGTGAACGTGTGGATGTGAGGTGCAGAGATTGATGTGAGGTGAACGTGAGGATGCGAGGCGCAGAGACTGATGTGAGGTGAACGTGGGGATGTGAGGTGCAGAGACTGATGTGAGGTGAACGTGAGGATGTGAGGTGCAGAGATTAATGTGAGGTGAACGTGAGGATGTGAGGTGCAGAGATTGATGTGAGGTGAACGTGAGGATGCGAGGCGCAGAGACTGATGTGAGGTGAACGTGAGGATGTGAGGTGCAGAGATTGATGTGAGGTGAACGTGAGGATGCAAGGTGCAGAGAGTGATGTTAGGTGAGCGTGAGGATGTGAGGTGCAGAGATTGATGTGAGGTGGACGTGAGGATGTGAGGTGCAGAGTTTGATGTGAGGTGAACGTGAGGATGTGAGGTGCAGAGTTTGATGTGAGGTGAACGTGAGGATGTGAGGTGCAGAGATTGGTGTGAGGTGAACGTGTGGATGTGAGGTGCAGAGATTGATGTGAGGTGAACGTGAGGATGCGAGGCGCAGAGACTGATGTGAGGTGAACGTGAGGATGTGAGGTGCAGAGACTGATGTGAGGTGAACGTGAGGATGTGTGGTGCAGAGATTAATGTGAGGTGAACGTGAGGATGTGAGGTGCAGAGATTGATGTGAGGTGAACGTGAGGATGCGAGGCGCAGAGACTGATGTGAGGTGAACGTGAGGATGTGAGGTGCAGAGACTGATGTGAGGTGAACGTGAGGATGTGAGGTGCAGAGACTGATGTGAGGTGAACGTGAGGATGTGTGGTGCAGAGATTAATGTGAGGTGAACGTGAGGATGTGAGGTGCAGAGATTGATGTGAGGTGAACGTGAGGATGCGAGGCGCAGAGACTGATGTGAGGTGAACGTGAGGATGTGAGGTTCAGGGACTGATGTGAGGTGAACGTGAGGATGTGAGGTGCAGAGATTGATGCGAGGTGAACGTGAGGATGTAAGGTGCAGAGATTGATGTGCGGTGAACGTGAGGATGTGAGGTGCAGAGATTGGTGTGAGGTGAACGTGAGGATGTGAGGTGCAGAGATTGATGTGAGGTGAACGTGAGGATGCGAGGCGCAGATACTGATGTGAGGTGAACGTGAGGATGTGAGGTGCAGAGACTGATGTGAGGTGAACGTGAGGATGTGTGGTGCAGAGATTAATGTGAGGTGAACGTGAGGATGTGAGGTGCAGAGATTGATGTGAGGTGAACGTGAGGATGCGAGGCGCAGATACTGATGTGAGGTGAACGTGAGGATGTGAGGTGCAGAGACTGATGTGAGGTGAACGTGAGGATGTGTGGTGCAGAGATTAATGTGAGGTGAACGTGAGGATGTGAGGTGCAGAGATTGATGTGAGGTGAACGTGAGGATGCGAGGTGCAGAGACTGATGTGAGGTAAACGTGTGGATGTGAGGAGCAGAGACTGATGTGAGGTGAACGTGAGGATGTGAGGTGCAGAGATTAATGTGAGGTGAACGTGAGGATGTGAGGTGCAGAGATTGATGTGAGGTGAACGTGAGGATGTGAGGTGCAGAGACTGATGTGAGGTAAACGTGAGGATGTGAGGAGCAGAGACTGATGTGAGGTGAACGTGAGGATGTGAGGTGCAGAGATTGATGTGAGGTGAACGTGAGGATGTAAGGTGCAGAGATTGACGTGCGGTGAACGTGAGGATTGGAGTTTGGAGGGGAGGTGAGGAGGGAGCAGTTGTGCTAATGGATGCAGAGAAGGAGATGAGGGGGTGGCCGAGAGTGGGTGATGTGAACATAGGACACCGCAATATCATTGACGCACAGCACTCAATACTCGTTAGCCAAGGTTTATACAAGCAAGCTCATGCGTGACAGACGCAAAGATATACTAGTCAAACAGTTCCTTGATACCATAAAGCATATCATCCCAGATGCCCAGTTCGCGATTGTGCAGCGGATCCGGATCCAAAACACCTTGGCGCCACACCTCCCTGAAAAGGTCGTGATGCCACTGTGCTCTGGAAACATCATGCCGCCACACCTCCCTGAGTCGATCCTGCCGCCAAACGTCTCTGTCCGCCGGACGGGCCCTACACTTCGCTGCTCGCCGGCTGCGGACAGGATAATCCGCCACATACAAAAATAACGGATGGTTAACACCGGCGGCCGGAATATAAACGGAAGGGACCGTGTCCATGGATGGAGCCGTACAGCAAGCTGGTGTGTGCAGAAAGTCTGCAAAGTGTGTGAATGGGAGAACAGTGGGGGAGCATGGGATTAGCTGGACGTTGAACACTAGAGATTGTGGGATTGCCAATAAGGGAGGAGCACGGGAGAGAGCGATCAGCGGAGGACAGCGAGAAAAGGCAAGCGTGCGCCATCTCATGGAGCACAAGCGCGCAACACGGGAGAGAGAAATAGCGCACGATGGTGAGAAGAGGGTTTGCATGCATAAATGAAACGAGCCGTGTGAGAGCCGACATAAAGCAAGGGAGAGAGCTGACATGCAGCGAGGGAGAGAGCTGCCATGCAGCAAGGGGCTGGAGCTGAAATGCAGTATGATAGAGAGACTACTTTCAGCAACGTAGAGAGCTGACATGCAGCAAGGGAGAGAGCTGACATGCAGCAAGGGAGAGAGCTCAAACGCAGCAGGGGAGAGAGCGTAGGCGCAACACGGGTGTAAGCGGAACTGCAGCACGAGAGGGAGCCAAGGTCAGAGGCGAGCATTCCACGTTGTGATGGCACGTGCACGAATTTCCTGAGGTCTGCGGAGAGGTGGGTAACCGAGCTCGGCGGGGATTCCGCATCGCGAGGGTGAGGCAAGATGCGGGAGAGAATGAGCTCACCAAAAGGCTGCCCGACGTCGACTGACGGTGCGCTATCCCGCGGCGCGCAGGGGAGCAAGAGACGAGGACTCTACTTTCGCGCTAGATATCCAAAAAAAAGGTGAGGGGATATCTGCGCAAACAACTGAGGGATCGCAACATCATCATGGGAGAGAATGAACAGCAACAACGGAGGGTGCACGAAAGAAGAACCGTCGTTAGCGGAGTAGAGGCAAGGTATCGGATGGAGAAGCGACGAGGCAGAGGCATTTGTGGTAATGCCGCGACGGGGAGAATGTTAAGTGGATGGGAAGGGTGATTGGTGAGGTGAGCAGATGAGAAATGTTAGATTGTGTGCGGAAGGAGAGTGCAGTTGGTTGCTGAGTGACGATGTGGGCAGAATCATGGCGATTCCGCATCGCGAGGGGATGCAGTAAGCGAGGGGAGTGTAGGAGCTCACTAAAATGCAGCGAGACACCTATCGCCACTTCACGATACCGCGGCGCGCCAGGATGATACTTTTTTACGCTTGACGATGCCCTGATCTCTGGAGCAGAGGGACGCGCAGCAACGGCGCAGCTACACGCGGGATATAGCGGGAGCGTTGCCTAATCGCGTGGCTGGAGAGAATAGATCCGTAAGAAGAGGTTTCCAGACAGTGATGAGTACCGTGCTTTGACAGACTGTAAGCTTCGAACGTCGAAGAACAAGTCTGATGCATTCTAAATTCACCCAGCGTGGGCCGGGGGTGGGGCCTGCGAGGCACTGAAGTGCTATGGTGCGTTGCTTGGCCGTTGAGGGGTGGGGGGAAACTGACACCCGTTTGACGCGATTGGTCACTGATTTCCCGCCGCACGTACTTTTCACACCACCTATCGCAGCGTTTGCTTTGTGGAGTTGGGTCGGGCGGTGCCCATTACAAGCATCGGTGGATTCCGTATTATTTATGTGGTGAGGGTTTTTGTAATGAGAACAATTATCTGTACTCCAACGCCTGCATCACTTATTAACAAGATATACCCAGCCGTGAACGATACTAGTAATTCGAGTGACACAGCATCGCGGATAAAACGTTCCCGCGCCGCCATCTCGCATACATGGTGCTTTACTCACAAGGGCGACTTCGAATTTCAAACGCGTAAATCGAAATGTAGGTTCAAACGATGTCGTCGCGTTGCGCGTCGTGCTGCCGCGTCACCTACCATCACCCTCTCGTTAATTGTATGATGCGTAGGGCGAGGCTAGATTCTGGCGGATGTGCCTTATAGAACTCACTCCTCGTTTTCTAGTCTCCTGGCTTGTCAATATTGACTCATAGCCTTCCACTCACCAGCACCACGTTTTCTATACACGCATAATCACCCGTGATACTCGCTTAGCTCGTCTGGCTACGAAGAAATATGGCACTCGCGCTTCACCGAGATGACTAACGGAGGCTCTTCGCGCTAGAACCTGTGAACAAGCACCAGGAACTCGTGTCATGAGGCCGTCTAGGGGTTCACGCGACGGACCGCCATAGGTAGAATGAATCCCAACAGAATTCGTTGCATATTTTGCAAAGAGTGGTTTCGAAGTGCGCAAGTCTTTGGCCAGCACAAGGCCTGGGCCCGAACGTGCCGTGAGAAATATGCTGCACGGCAGTGTGGTAGGCCGTCCGCACAAGAACATGTTGTTCTTGTCACCTCGCCCGTCCCTGATGCGAGAAATCATGCGGATCAGGAAGCGGCCACTAACGTGCGTGAGGATCACGTAGTCGAGCAAGACGCGGGGGATAACTCTGCTGGCAGCAACTCCTCCTGTTCCTTCCCTGAGCATGAGCTGCCATCTGGGCCCACGAACGAGGATACTGCAGCGTCATCTCCGGGTACCACTAACTGCAGAAATGCTGACCCACCCCCTTCCATCCCAACGAGCTTTGGGAGGCCCCCGCCCACCAATCCTGCAGCCCTCCGTTTCCTGCATTTTGTGCGGAAAGCCAACAGCCGCCTCGGTTTGGCAGAGACTGACATCAACGCCCTGCTGCAGCTTCTTATGGTTCCCGAGCTTGCACATAAGGTACTCGAGGAGTACACCAACTGCCGGGAGCTCGAGCGATTCGAGCTTAGCCAACTGCGAGGGCTAGGCCGTGGGTACTCCACTGTAACCTTCAAGGTCGCGGGCTTCCCAGCACAGACGCTGTTTTTCCGCAACTCATTGCAGGTCCGTGTGGTGACTGTTCCTTACCTTTTTGTGCTTCCGATGCAAGTAGCAATGTGATGCGAATATGATACTCCCTCTACTTTCTGCCTCGCAGGCGCTTGCCGACCTGTTTGGGGATCCCCGCAATGCACCGGGGTTCGTTCTGAAACCGCGGGAGGACTATGACCCTGAAACCATGGAGAGGAGGTACACCACGCCGGAGACGGGGACATGGTGGCATGAGGCGCAGGTGAGATTGCAACTCGGCCCGATTAATGGTGTGCTCACCACTCTCTCTGCCATCCCATGTGCTCACCACTCTCTCTGCCATCTCATGTGCTCACCACTCTCTCTGCCATCTCATGTGCTCACCACTCTCTCTGCCATCTCATGTGCTCACCACTCTCTCTGCCATCCCATGTGCTCACCTCTCTCTCTGCCATCTCATGTGCTCACCAATCTCTCTTTGCCAGCTCATGTGCTCACCACTCTCTCTGCCATCTCATGTGCTCACCACTCTCTCTGCCATCTCATGTGCTCACCACTCTCTCTGCCATCTCATTTGCTCACCACTCTCTCTGCCATCCCATGTGCTCACCACTCTCTCTTTGCCAGCTCATGTGCTCACCACTCTCTCTGCCATCTCATGTGCTCTGAACTCTCTCTGCCATCTCATGTGCTCACCACTCTCTCTGCCATCTCATGTGCTCACCACTCTCTCTGCCATCTCATGTGCTCACCACTCTCTCTGCCATCTCATGTGCTCTAAACTCTCTCTGCCATCTCATGTGCTCACCACTCTTTCTGCCATCCCATGTGCTCACCTCTCTCTCTGCCATCTCATGTGCTCACCACTCTCTCTGCCATCGCATGTGCTCACCACTCTCTCTGCCACCATCTCATGTGCTCACCACTCTCTCTGCCATCCCATGTGCTCACCTCTCTCTCTGCCATCTCATGTGCTCACCAATCTCTCTTTGCCAGCTCATGTGCTCACCACTCTCTCTGCCATCTCATGTGCTCACCACTCTCTCTGCCATCTCATTTGCTCACCACTCTCTCTGCCATCACATGTGCTCACCACTCTCTCTGCCATCTCATGTGCTCTAAACTCTCTCTGCCATCTCATGTGCGCACCACTCTCTCTGCCATCTCATGTGCTCACCACTCTCTCTGCCATCTCATGTGCTCACCTCTCTCTCTGCCATCTCATGTGCTCACCACTCTCTCTGCCATCTCATGTGCTCTAAACTCTCTCTGCCATCTCATGTGCTCACCACTCTTTCTGCCATCCCATGTGCTCACCTCTCTCTCTGCCATCTCATGTGCTCACCACTCTTTCTGCCATCCCATGTGCTCACCTCTCTCTCTTCCATCTCATGTGCTCACCACTCTCTCTGCCATCGCATGTGCTCACCACTCTCTCTGCCACCATCTCATGTGCTCACCACTCTCTCTGCCATCCCATGTGCTCACCTCTCTCTCTGCCATCTCATGTGCTCACCAATCTCTCTTTGCCAGCTCATGTGCTCACCACTCTCTCTGCCATCTCATGTGCTCACCACTCTCTCTGCCATCTCATTTGCTCACCACTCTCTCTGCCATCACATGTGCTCACCACTCTCTCCGCCATCTCATGTGCTCTAAACTCTCTCTGCCATCTCATGTGCGCACCACTCTCTCTGCCATCTCATGTGCTCACCACTCTCTCTGCCATCTCATGTGCTCACCTCTCTCTCTGCCATCTCATGTGCTCACCACTCTCTCTGCCATCTCATGTGCTCTAAACTCTCTCTGCCATCTCATGTGCTCACCACTCTTTCTGCCATCCCATGTGCTCACCTCTCTCTCTGCCATCTCATGTGCTCACCACTCTCTCTGCCATCGCATGTGCTCACCACTCTCTCTGCCACCATCTCATGTGCTCACCACTCTCTCTGCCATCCCATGTGCTCACCTCTCTCTCTGCCATCTCATGTGCTCACCACTCTCTCTGCCATCCCATGTGCTCACCTCTCTCTCTGCCATCTCATGTGCTCACCACTCTCTCTGCCAGCTCATGTGCTCACCACTACCTTTTGCTACACGATTATTTTCGCATCCCTATTTTTGGTTCTCTGTACCTTCAACGTCAGGCGGAGCTTGGACCAGACGTGGTTATTGCTGGGATAATTTTGTACAGTGACGTCACACACCTCAGCAACAACGGCAAGAAGAAGGCACATCCGGTGATGATGAGCATCGTCAACATCTCACAAGGCAAGCGCTGGGCATCTTCTGGCCATGTGCTCTTGGGGAATCTCCCCATACCACCGGCTGGCATGAGCTCCGCACAAAGCACGGAGTTGTTTCACAAAGCCGTTGAGCTCATGCTACAACCCATCCTTGATGGCTTAAAAAGGTAATGTTTGCAAATCGAACCCCGATTGCCTCTCGCAATTTGCACGTAACCTATTCTCGTTGTCCTTGAACGAACTCGCTGCCCACAATGCCGTTGTCATGCGGAGGTAATTCCAAGCTCCGTTCCGTCACACTCACCAAGTATCAAACACTCCAGTGCACACGTTCTCAGAGCCGCGTTTGGTCCCTTTCAATGCAGTGGCTTCATGATGAAGGACCCAAATGGCGTTGAGCACCATGTGATACCCATCTTGTACGCGTGGGTGTGTGATTTTCCTGAGAGCTGCAAAATTACATGCACGCTTTCTGGTGCTACCAATCGGCCGTGCAGCATATGCTATGCTCACAAGGTATGTGGCACCTTGTTTAGGCGATCTACCATCAGTCAAACTAGTACCCAATGACATCTAAATCGCTTATGTTAGTCTTGGCGGGGTTTTGTAGTCAATGGTGCTCCCTCTCGTTCGTGCAGGATCACTTGTGTGATGTGTCAGCCCAAAACGTCGCACGCACTCCAGTGCAACAGCGTTGGATCAAGGGAAACTGGTACAAGATGGTACAAGTGCAGCCGCGGAAAACACTTGGGATGGAATATTTGACGTTCGACGTGGATGTAAGTGTGACGAACGACAAGTTATGAACGGCCCCACATATTTGCCATCCACTTATAAGCCATCCTCTCTGCCATCTCATGTGCTCACCACTCTCTCTGCCATCACATGTGCTCACCACTCTCTCTGTCATCCCATGTGCTCACCTCTCTCTCTGCCATCTCATGTGCTCACCAATCTCTCTTTGCCAGCTCATGTGCTCACCACTCTCTCTGCCATCTCATGTGCTCACCACTCTCTCTGCCATCTCATTTGCTCACCACTCTCTCTGCCATCCCATGTGCTCACCACTCTCTCTTTGCCAGCTCATGTGCTCACCACTCTCTCTGCCATCTCATGTGCTCTAAACTCTCTCTGCCATCTCATGTGCTCACCACTCTCTCTGCCATCTCATGTGCTCACCACTCTCTCTGCCATCTCATGTGCTCACCACTCTCTCTGCCATCTCATGTGCTCTAAACTCTCTCTGCCATCTCATGTGCTCACCACTCTTTCTGCCATCCCATGTGCTCACCTCTCTCTCTGCCATCTCATGTGCTCACCACTCTCTCTGCCATCGCATGTGCTCACCACTCTCTCTGCCACCATCTCATGTGCTCACCACTCTCTCTGCCATCCCATGTGCTCACCTCTCTCTCTGCCATCTCATGTGCTCACCAATCTCTCTTTGCCAGCTCATGTGCTCACCACTCTCTCTGCCATCTCATGTGCTCACCACTCTCTCTGCCATCTCATGTGCTCACCACTCTCTCTGCCATCTCATTTGCTCACCACTCTCTCTGCCATCCCATGTGCTCACCACTCTCTCTTTGCCAGCTCATGTGCTCACCACTCTCTCTGCCATCTCATGTGCTCTGAACTCTCTCTGCCATCTCATGTGCTCACCACTCTCTCTGCCATCTCATGTGCTCACCACTCTCTCTGCCATCTCATGTGCTCACCACTCTCTCTGCCATCTCATGTGCTCTAAACTCTCTCTGCCATCTCATGTGCTCACCACTCTTTCTGCCATCCCATGTGCTCACCTCTCTCTCTGCCATCTCATGTGCTCACCACTCTCTCTGCCATCGCATGTGCTCACCACTCTCTCTGCCACCATCTCATGTGCTCACCACTCTCTCTGCCATCCCATGTGCTCACCTCTCTCTCTGCCATCTCATGTGCTCACCAATCTCTCTTTGCCAGCTCATGTGCTCACCACTCTCTCTGCCATCTCATGTGTTCACCACTCTCTCTGCCATCTCATTTGCTCAGCACTCTCTCTGCCATCTCATGTGCTCACCACCCTATCTGCCATATCATGCCTACCCGTCCCCTTCCCCTCCCCTCCAATGCGCCCCCCCTCCTATCATCAATGTTGTAACACTTTGCCTTTGCTTGCAGTCGTCCTTGTGGCTGTGGGATGTTTGGGGGAAACCGTGGGGAAATCCTTACCTCGTCATCATGCCCGACATAATGCACCAAGCGGACCTTGGGATTCTCCATCACATAGTTGCTGCGATCCGCTTCAACTACGAAAAGTTGCTGCCATTGTTTGACAGGTTGGATTTGGTGGTTGTGAGATGGCATGTGGTCGAATATGCATGGCTATACGACACGGCGATCATTGATTTTACATGTTGTTGTGCCAGTGGATCGTCGTTGGTAATGTACCGTGTTTTCACCAGGCGGAATGTCATTTTGTCATGTTCAGGCGTTTGAAGGACCTGAGAGAAATCATTCGCATGACTCATGTACGGCTACCAAATTCCTCGTACTTCGTGTCAGATGCACAGGTGGCGGCCTTTGAGCATCGGTCTGTCCTGCAGGCAAGTGTCACTAATCTGGGCACAATTTATAGTCTTATGCTCCCCACCCCGTTCTTAACTCATACCACGTTGACCTTAAACACCTACACACCACACGCCCCCTTACACAACTCATGGTTTGCGAGATTCACGTTTGATGTAACCTGGACTGTATATTACCTTCCCTGAGTCCACAGGTGCTGATTTTTGTGGTTGCGGACAAGCTCGGGGACCTCCAGCTGAGCGCCATTCGAGCATACCTCGAATGGTATCACTATTGTGCAAGGCTCCCCGGGCACACAGAGAGCACCCTTCAGCGTCTGCAGGAGTTGACCGACGAGTGAGCCCTCGCCTTCCACCCATTCGTGCATATCATTGTGCCCACCCTTGGCTGTTTCGATCCATCTCGTAGACACGCTGCCCCCCTTTTGCTTTTGGCCCGTCATGGTTCGGGGCTTAATTTACATCCCTTCAATGAACACAGCCGCTACTAGGGCATATTTCTTCCTGCCACATGGACGAGTGGCAAAACTGAGGAGGGCAGGAAGGGCACCTCCCTGCGCGGCACTTTGTCATGCTTCTGACCTCCCCACACGTACTCGCAAGTCAGCCCCTTGTATGCCCTTCTTTCCCTGCTAATAACAGGTAGGGGCAGAGGGGAGTAGGGTGAGAGAGGCAGAGGTGTGTGTGGAGCTTTGATATGCTCATCTTGCATCACTCTAGGCTGCTACACTTACCAGCCCCTTATGTGCCATTCACCCCATTCACTCCACACCGTATATGAACAGTCTTGTGGCAAAGTTGCAAGATGCGTTTCCAACGCAAAAATCGGCATGGTGCATCATCAAGACTCACCTCCTCTCGCATTATGTTCCCGCCATTCGAAGGGCGGGTCATGTGTCGGAATTCTCGACAAACATGTGGGAGCACTTGCACGGTCCTCTTTTGAAGAGAATATACCGCAGATCCAACAAACGCAACGCAGACGCACAAATCATGAAGCATCATGAGAAAAGTGCGGCTTTCATCACGCTTGAGGACGAGGAAGGGGTTCGGTATACGATAATGCAGCAGGTAACTAGATCATTCGAAGCTGCGTTTTGAATCAAACCTCTCTTTATGCTATGGGGTGATTTGAGTTCAATGTCTCTGCCCTCTCATGCCACCATCAACAAGTTTTATCCCTCTCATGCCATCCTAAACCTGATTCTTCCACCCCATGCCATCATCGTCCTCTCCACCCTCGGATGCCTTTCTCAACATCCCTGCCCTACCATGCCATCATCAACATCCCTGCCCTCACATGCCATCATCAACATCTTTGCCATCCCATGCCATCATCAACATCTAAGCCCTACCATGTCATCATCAACATCCTTGCCCCCCCATGCCATCGACAAATCTGCACTCCCATGCCATCATCAACATCTTTGCCATCCCATGCGCATCATCAAAATCCCTCCCCGCTCATGCCATCATCACCATCTCTGCCCTTCCATGCCTCCTTCAATCTCCATGCCATCCCATGCCATCATCATCCTCTCCACCCTCTGATGCCTTTCTCAACATCCTTGCCCTACCATGCCATCATCAACATCCCTGCCCTCCCATGCCATCAACATATCTGCCCTCCCATGCCATCATCAACATCCCTGCCCTCCCATGCATCATCAACATATCTGCCCTCCCATGCCATCATCAACATCCCTGCCCTCCCATGCCATCATCAACATATCTGCCCTCCCATGCCATCATCAACATCCCTGCCCTCCCATGCCATCATCAACATATCTGCCCTCCCATACCATCATCAACATCCCTGCCCTCCCATGCCATCATCATCATATCTGCCCTCCCATGCCATCATCAACATCTTCGCCATCCCATGCCATCATCAACATCCCTGCCCTACCATGCCATCATCAACATCCATGCCCTCCCATGCCATCATCAACATATCTGCCCTCCCATGCCATCATCAACATCCCTGCCCTCCCATGCCATCATCGACATATCTGCCCTCCCATGCCATCATCAAAATCTTTGCCATCCCATGCCATCATCAAAATCCCTGCCCGCTCATGCCATCATCGCCATCTCTGCCCTTCCACGCCTCCATCAATCTCCATGCCATCCCATGCCATCATCATCCTCTCCACCCTCTGATGCCTTTCTCAACATCACTGCCATCCCATGGCATCATCATCCTCTCCACCGTCTGATGCCTTTCTCAACATCACTGCCATCCCATGCCTTCACACACACTTCTTGCCCCTATTGAGTTCATTCCATTCGCATTCCTGGCGGTAATTTCCCTCCCCTTCTAAACTCACCCATAGGCAATGGACTCGGGGCGGCCAGTCTTGACTAGAGAATCAGAAGCACTTGCTGTTTCTCCGGCAAGTGACCCGACATCGGCCAAATTCTTTGCATCACGGTGGTCGCAGCAGCACCAGCATGCACACAGAGCTCTGACTGATGCCCTTGCAGATTACGGCATTACCTCGCAAACCATTCAAGTATGTAGTGATGGTGTTGATAGCCTTGCTGTCTCTTGCCATTCCCCCACGTGCCTTCCCTTCCCTTCCCCCCCCCCTCTCTCTCTCCCTCTCTCTCTCTCTCTCTCTCTCTCTCTCTCTCTCTCTCTCTCTCTCTCTCTCTCTCTCTCTCTCTCTCTCTCTCGCCATCCTATGCCCTCTCAACTATTCTTACCATGCGAGTTGTACGTACATATACTTATGCCAACTGTGTGGTGTTGTGGCAGACACATACAACATTGGCAGTGCCAGCATCCAATGCATCAAACGCCTCAAGAGTTGCTCATTTTGTGAGAGCAACTCCCGAGTGCCACAAGAGGCCCTGGTTTTCAGACATCGCTGTTTGCTGTGAAGGGGGGACTGTGGCCTACGCAAAGCTGTTGTTGTTGTTTCATTGTTTCCAAGGTGGGCAGCGCCATGAACTTGCATACGTCGATTATTACAGGACATTGGGCAATGACCCAAGGACTGGATGTGTGCGCCTGGGTCAGTATACCCCTCGCGCATTCATCGTTATCCCTATCGATTCTATTCTAGGCCATGTTCATGTAGTGAAGTCCTTTGATGGGGATGAAGGTGATGTATACTATATGAATAAATATATAATGTAGATTTTATTATAATGACAAGAATGATGTTGCTTCTTTTGTCCTTTTGCTAAAACATGGCTCTTTAAAAAACAAAACCCTCAAACCTTCATATTTGCAACTACAGTATGGCCCCGGATATAGGCGCCGGCCTATTACAGGCGCCGGCGCTTCTATCTGGAGCATGGCGCTTATGGCCGATTCTCGATTATAAGCGCCACCCCTTTTGTACCCTTCCTTATTATAAGCGCCACCCTCAATATTAACATTTGTGTTACCTCCACAACAAAAACAAACAACTGTAACATCGTTCGCTTCAACGAATACTACAAATTGGTACACAAATTTAGACTTAATCTGCTATTCTACCTAGGTGCTAGTACCGGAACTACTCCTCGTCAGACTCGGGCTCCTGGCAGTTGTTGCCAAAGAACCCGTCGGCGATGATGCCGTCGTCTACATCCACTTCCGCCGTCCATTGGCTCCGCCTGTGCGCCATGGCGAGGTGGTCCTCACTGCCGTCAAGCGCGTTGCTAATGCCGCAGGTGAGGAAGGCGCGCTTGACGAGGTCGGAGGGTACTGCTTTCCAGGCTTGTGAAATCCATTTTCAAGACCACTTCTGGGGGGGGAATCTTCAGAGTCCCTGCACCGCAACAGAGACACCCGCGAAAGCCATGTCAGTGACCAAGGGTGAAAGGTGGATAAAGATGCGTGTTTAACGGAAACAACGTACCTGCAGCTGTCAGTTGCTCTTGGCCCTCCTCCTCAAACCACTTCTGGTACTGCTGACGAACAGATGCTTTGAAGCTCTTGTTGATGGAGACGTCGAGTGGCTGAACCTCACCCTTACAACCCGACGGGATGACAGCAGGCACGCAGTGTGAAAGTAATTAGGAAGAGTTAGGCTTAGGAGCCTTGGTGATTGAGTTCGAGTAAGTTTAGGTAAGTCGAGAAAGTTGAAAAGAGAAGTGAGGGGTTTCACTATAGAGCGAGGAGTACAAATAGGCAAGAAGGAAAGGTGCACCACCAAACAGAACATCATATAACTACAGTAGTCTACACTACAGGCAGTTACAAAACAATATATAGAAATATATATTATTCTTGACACGCCCCCATAAGTGCCTGTAGGGAAGAATGTGCAGTCAACGCCCCCATAATGGGGTACACCAAGCAGAGTGAAGTTGAAGTAGCAGCAGTAGGCAACCAGTGCAGAAAACAGAGAACAGAAGGGAGAGAGGAGAGAGAGAGGAGAGGAGGTGGTAGGCTCTGGTTGGTCACCCCCTACATCCCCTCAACCTCCCCCTCCCCCTCCCCATCCCCCTCACACTGCTGCAGGAGCAGCAGAGGGGGGGGGGGGGGAAGCAAACGGAGGAGAATGGGGCCGTAGGGCTAGGGGAACAGACATTACCCATCACCCCCACACCCACCACCCCCAGTCCCTCCCCGGGCTCCCCCACACTCTCACACCCTCCCCCCCAGCGGCAGCTGCAGCAGAGGGAACAAAAGGAGGAGGAGAAGAAGGGGGAGAGGGAGGGGGGGGGGCCGACGCACGGCCTCCCCGGGCGCCAAAGCAGGCGGCAGAGGGGGCGACGCCTGCCCCCCCCTTCCAGGTCGCCCCTTCCGTCACCTGTCGAGGCGACCTGAGGGGGCCGCGTGCGGCCCCCGAAGGAGCCGCGACGGGTGACGGGAAAAGGGGGGGGGGCGGTGCACGTGCCCCCGGTGTGCCGCGGCTGACGACAGGGCATGGCCGGGGCGGGGTCGGGGCCGCAAGAGGGCGGGGCCGCAGGTGGCATCGGTGCCTAGGGTGGGTACCGCACGGGCGGCGACGGGCCGGGACGGGCGGAACGTGACGCCGCGAAGGGCGGCGACGGGCTGGTACGGGCGGCGACGGGCCGGGACGGGCGGCGACGGGGCCGCAGGAGTAGGGCGGCGAGGCCGCAGTGTAGGGCGGCGGGGCCGCGACAGCAGAGAGGCGGCGAGGCCGCGACAGTAGGGCGGCGGGGCCGCTTAAGAAGGTGCGGGGCCGCGAGCGGGTGGCGGGGCCGCGAATGAAAGGGCACACCACGGGGCGTGCAGTACACTCAGTAGCAGCGGAAGCACAAGGCCAGGATCGTAACTCTCTCTGATAGCATGTGAAAGTAATTAGGAAGAGTTAGGCTTAGGAGCCTTGGTGATTGAGTTCGAGTAAGTTTAGGTAAGTCGAGAAAGTTGAAAAGAGAAGTGAGGGGTTTCACTATAGAGCGAGGAGTACAAATAGGCAAGAAGGAAAGGTGCACCACCAAACAGAACATCATATAACTACAGTAGTCTACACTACAGGCAGTTACAAAACAATATATAGAAATATATATTATTCTTGACACGCAGTTGATCTCGCGGAGCTTCTCCTTCACCCCCTCGGTAAGGTGGCCGCGGTAGGAATCAAGCACTAGCATAGAGCTCTTCGCACACCTGCCAAATCGGGGCGTCAACAAGGGCTTGACACACTCGTCTAGCCAGCGGATGACGCCTTCTGCGTTCATCCACCCGTTCTCGTGGCAAGCCACGACCACATCTGCACACAGAAATGGCACTTCAACTGTTAGCGCGGCATGAAAACCGATACGGTAAGACAGCGGCAGTTGCTACTTATTACTAGGAGGAAAGTTGCCCTTCGGCAGCGTCTTTCGCTTGAAAAATACACACGGCTTGAGCATCGACCCGTCCGCCATGCACGCCAGCATCATGGTCACACGCTCCTTCTGGTAACCTGCATTCCGGATGGGCACCGACCGTACGCCCGTCTGATCCTCGGCCGTGGTGGCGGGCATCTCCAGCCAGAGCGGCGTCTGGTCAGCGTTGAGGATCCAGCATGGCTCGATGCCGCGCGCGCGACGCATGTGACGAACAAAACGCAAGAATTTCTAGCACTCCTCCGCAAGATCTGTGAGACGAGGGAAAGCGGGCGGGATAGACGGCAGTTTAGTAAGTGAACCTGAAACTTAGACATAAAAGCAAGGGGCGTAATCTTACGAGCGGCTGTTTTCTGAGCAACCCGCGTCTTCATGCGGACGCTCAGATTCCACCAATTCCGAAACCGCTCCGACCATCTCTGACTCCCGCTCCACTTGACGTCCGGGTAGAGGATCTTCATGAACTCCCTCGACCACTCACGCAGACGGCCAACCGACACGGCGATTCCTTTGCTGCGCCAGTCCAGGAGCCGCTCGTACACCTTCAACTCCATGGGGCGGTACCATGAGGCCCGCCCGCGACCGTGCATGCGCTTCCGCCCGGAGTGTGCTTCTTTGAGAAACCCCGCTGCCACCTTCCAGTTGGCGAGACACTTCCGGTGAATCCCACACTCCCGAGCTAGTGCGCGCACCGACTTCGCCACATCCAGCATCGCGACGTACTTCAACATCTCCGCAGCGGTGTAGCCTTTGCGCTTGTGATCGCTGATCTTGTGCCTGGGAGAGGGGGGTCGGGCATCACGGTTCTGGGTAGGCGAGTGGGGTCGCTTGCGGTTAGCAGGTGGAAAGGAAGGTA
This sequence comes from Closterium sp. NIES-65, assembly GCA_948144175.1. Taxonomy (NCBI): domain Eukaryota; kingdom Viridiplantae; phylum Streptophyta; class Zygnematophyceae; order Desmidiales; family Closteriaceae; genus Closterium; species Closterium sp. NIES-65. The sequence goes on from CANXME010000905.1 coordinate 808,275, forward strand.
TCGGCAGTTCCTCGGGGAGCCCGTCACGTGACCAGTACTCGACACCGTCGTCGTCGTCGCCACCAGGTACGCCCTCAGGAAACACATCCTCTGCGTACCGCCCTGCGCGCCACCTTCCTCAGCCTCGGAGCCGTCAGCACGGCTTGCTTCCTCGTCCTCAGCCACGTCGTCGTCAGCTACGAGTGCAGATTCGTCCCACGTGGTGCAATCATCGGGCCGGCCCCAACGTGGTCCAGATAAGGTGCGCCGCGTACCTCAACATCTTGGGCCTTGTTGCTTTCCGGTTCCTCCAGCCACTCGTCGAACGCAGTCGGGAGCAGGAGCGTGAGCACGGGCGGATCCCCTGTGTTGTGAGGACATCCCAGAATCAGAGGAGACGGAGGAACAGAGGAGCAGGAGGCGCAGGCGGCAAAGGAGGAGCAGGATGAGCAGGCGGCGCAGGAGGCGATGGAGGCTGTGGTGGCTCTGGTGGTTCAGGTGGGACACGGGAGTACCATCCGTCGGCGTCGACTACAATGGCGGGCCTACGCGCGGGCTTCTTTTTTAACAAGAAATGAGTGCCAGCGAATTCCGCCATGGCTTCCGCAGCATGGCGGGCGAGACCAAGAATCTGAATGAAAAAAGTGAAAGAGAAGGCGAAGAAATGAGGGTTTGGAGGGGACCCCTTCTGGTGTGCGACTCGAGTTCCTCTTCAGGCATAGTCAGACTCCCCCTTGCCTAAACCCGCAGAGGAGGGAATCGCGGCACATATCTGCTGCACTGGCAGGGATATGCCACCCTCTTCTCGAAAGTTCGGGTGAAATGTGGCACCATGGCAGCGCATGTAAACCCTATTGGGCCGCACGCCAGGATGCACGTCATCGCTGGCAGGTGCGTTGCTCCAGGACAGGTTCTTGGCAGTGGGAAATCGAGTCGCGGCAGTTTTCGCCGGAATTTCATGCACGATCCCATGCGCAACGTTCACAGTTGTGTTCACCTTATTGTGGGCTTCACTTTAATACTTCGAAAACCAAAATTGGAATTTGACATTTTATAAGCGCCGGCGCTTATGGCCGTTCCTCAATTACAAGCGCCACCCCTAAAAAATCATTACTTATTATAAGCGCATATGCGCTTAAATCCGGGGCCAAACGGTATATGGAGCTATAGATCCACCTTAAAAACCGTTGTACAACCTAAAAAGCATGTAAATAGCTTCCTGCATTAATTTCTTTGATGATAACCTATTGGATAGAAGCAGCTTTTAAAACTAAGAATCATAAGAACAGAAATATCTGACTGCGTCAAGTGTGATGCGAAAACTGTACGCATTCTAAATATATCACTGTTCCATCACCAAACCATCCCTGTTTTTCCGATGAGAATCCGCCGGAAATCAGGACCGCCCGTGAAGAACTTCGCGCGACTCGGTTTTGCCTCTCAACCTCGCGCAAAACAAAACCTGGCGAGTGGATTTCCGTCGGAACAGCGATATGCTTGAGGGCTGGAAATCAGCCGGAAAACCAAGCACGGCAAATTACCTTGAGTGCCACCTTCGGACCCTCCAACTTTGACTTCGGTTTTTTGTGATGAAGCAGCTCACTCAATGTCACGTCAGCACCCTCACCGCCGCCTTGCGGCACGTCTATCGATTCAGGATCGTCAGTCGTGTATATTTCCATCACAGTTGCGGCGTTCATCGCTATTGTTCTCGCTACAGCGATCCTCGTTTACGTCTTCCGCAAGCTCGGGTGGTGTGTAGAAATAGATCCGGCGACCGAACGTCTGCGAAATCTTCGCGAATCCGCGAGAGACGCCAAGCCTTCGCAGGGCCTGGATCCAGCGATCATCCGCTCGTTTCCGGTGTACACCTTTCGTGACGACAAATCAGGCAGTCGCGAAAGTACCACGGAGTCAACCGGTCTAACTTCCCTTCGCAGGATCAGCCGCGAGATTTCGCGATCGTTGAGCTTTTCGCGTCAAATCAGCAACGACCACGTGTCGATCTCTTGCTGCTCTACCAAGGAAGAAAACAGCAGCGTTAAATCCGGCATCTCCCGCTGCTCTACAAGGGAAGAAAACAGCAGGAGCGGCGACGAAATGGCGAAAGAAAGCCCTTGCGAAGCTGGTTTCAGTCGAGGCGAATTCGTGGTAACCATTCAAGGCGACGAGAACATCATGTCCTCGCTGATCGGCGACAGCGACGCTCTCGTCGCGACGTGGGCGTGTCTTCGCGAGTGCGCGGTGTGCCTGGGCGAGTACGCGGCGGGCGAGCGCATCAAGGTGGTGCCGGCGTGCGCACACGGCTTCCACGCCGACTGCATCGACCTCTGGCTCGCCGCCAAAACCACCTGCCCTATCTGCCGCCGCGACCTCTCGCCTGGTGAATCCGCGGCAGCGGCGGAGGGGGTTACAGACGGAGAGTTGGCTGAAGGAACGGGAGCAGAGGGAATGGGAGCAACAGCAGCACCAGCGGCGGAAGCAGCAGCGGAAGCAGCAGCACCAGCAGCAGCACCAGCAGCAGCACCGCCAGCGACAGCAGCACCAGCAGCCGAAACAGCAGTGGCTGCAAACTTGGTCTTCAGCAGCAGTGGCAGCACTGCTAGCAGCAGCGAGAGCACCATCAGGGAGAGCAGCAGCAGCAGCAGCAGCAGCGGAGATGGAGAATGAGATAGTCGTGTTCAATAACGAGGACAGAGGAGAGGCAGAGGCCGATGCAATAACGATTGGCGGCTGAAATGGTACAAGGATGAGGATTGACCCCATGTACCTGGAATCATCAGCTTCTGGGGTACCCACAGCTTGAACGGAAACATGTTGTGCAGTGAAGCAAGAAGAATCAACTGACTTACGCGTTCGCAAGATGTGCGTTGACTTGAGGGCTTCCTCGAGGTGAATGTGATCACAGGGAGTGCCTTGAGTCAAGGGTTTCCGAGGAAGCAGTCTCACTGCCTTCTCTAGTCCATTGTTGCGGCGCCAGAAACGCTCAGTGTGTTTCCAGGGAAGGCACTCCCAAGGCCACCCTGAGAAGGCACCCACCCGGGGGGTGTTGTGTGTTCGGTGTCGAGGGATTTCCAAGGCGAGCTTCTCAAGACACCACAAAACTGGCCCAGAGTTTCCTTGTGAAGGCGGTCCCAAGGGCGCCTCGCATCCCACCAGGCGCCTTTTGAGTCGACTCGAAAGTCACTTCAAGGCACCCCAAAACAGGCCCAAAGTTTCCTTGTGACGGTCGTCCCATGGTGCCTCGCATCGCATCCCACAATGCGCTCCTCCATGCCTCCCGCCCCACAGTGTGCTGCGTCCACTTGCAACAGTTTTTCCGCAGCCGTTGCTGCCACGACTGCTGCTGCTGTGACTGTTGCTGCTTCCACTCCCACACTCCGTGCTGCTGCCGCCGCTGCCCCTGCTACTGCTGGTGGCAATGCCATTGCTGGTACTCTTGCCTGGCGAACGGCTCTTAGTAACGGACATACCAGCAGGTATCATGCCAGAGAAGCGAACCGGCAGCAGCGGACCATGGTTTGGGCAGAAGCTTACATGTAGTCTATCATATATCATCAATTTAGTGTGCGGAAGGCACGGAATGGTTCTCCTACGGCAACAGTGGCAATACAGAGACGCTCTATCAGCAGGGTTGGCAAAAGGTTAGTCCTGATGGTTTTGCAGGAATGGAAGGATCAGCCAGAAATGCGCCGAGAACAGGTTGGGTAGAGGTTCGGGCCTGATGGTTTGGGAACGGAAGGATTGGAAGGGCCGCCAGCTGGGGTGGCTGGTGCATAGGTCAAATGGCTCGGGTTTGAGTTGACTGAAACGTCTTCCTCTGCTACTCTTACGGTAGCAATGATGGTCAGAGGGAGTTGGTTTTTGAGGCGCTTCACAAACACGGGAGGGACGGCGGACTAGCCAGTGCAGTGATGGTCATGTGAGTTTAGAGAAACATCAAAGATGATGGAGAATGGCTATCATGAAATGCTGCCAGGCCAGTGGGATGAATAAGCTTCTGTGATTTTTGGAGGACAGATAATGTGTGCGGCCACAATCCTGTAATGCTGTCGGCCCTTGCGTTGTCTCTCAGCGAGCTTGCCGTCAGCCCCCGGATAGAAGCGCCCCTGGGGTTATAAAAAAACACGTTATTTTAGGGGGTGCGCTTATAATTGAGGATTTTTATAAGCGCCGGTGCTTATATAGTAGCATATATGAAATTCGTCGTTTTTCCACCAAACTGTAGATCCCGTTCTTGCGAATTGAATCGAGTCGAAACTATACAGGGTTCGATTGAGAATCTCGCATGCAAGTTGGCAGGGATTGATTCCCTGCCAACACACACAGTCAGAATGTGAAACTATACTGTACAAGGCTGTGATTGAGAATCTCGTGTGCAAGTTGGCAAGGATTGATTCCCTGCCAACACACACAGTCAGTATGAGTCAACGTGCGCCTTTGACAGCTCATTCTGACTGGACGCGTTGCCAGTGAGCCGGGCGAGGGTGAGGGGGCATCGAACAGGGCCTTCTTTTGGTTTTTCGGTACTCTGGTTTTCAGAGTAGTTTTTATGCGAACTCTGAAATCCAGAGTGGTTCCTACACCTTACTCTGAGCTGACAGAGTAACCCTATTACGTGGATTAAAAACCCTGGCACGTCAGAGTAATTTTTTTTTGTACTCTGATGGTAGTGTAAAATGTTGTGTGAGAAGTATGGAATGGGAGTATTGTTTTTCCAACAGTTTTGCGTTTTGATGTCACTCACACGGTTCAGTCAGTTCAGTCACGAATGTATTTAATAATTGAATGTAATATAGGAAATCCGATACTAACTAACTAATAAAGAGGAGGCCCTTGGGCTACACTAGTAGTAGTCATCCTCGCCCTCCGATTCCGCATCACACTCGATCTTCGCCTTCCCCCTTGCGCAAACGGGTGCGCCGTGCGCAGGTTTCTTGGCGGGGCGACGCTTCTTCTGATTGCGCCAGATGTCGACGACTTCATGCCACACGAAGTCGTACTGGAGTATGTGGATGCTCATCAGCTCTGTTAGACGAGTGTAGTTGAGTGACGTGCGTATCCAGCTCTTGATGACGTTCTGCCTACTGAACCCACGTTCGCACTCAACAGTGCTGAGCGGTAGCACGGACAACGCCTGCCACATCAGCATCAGGTTGGGGTACGTGCGAGCCCAGTCGCGCGTCTTCAGCATGTTTTGGAGCCCCTGATAAAAGTCCTCGTCCTCGTGGTGGTTCTTGAGGATGTGGCAGAACGTCTTCAGCTCGAGCTCTGCCGCCCGCAAGTCGAAACCTGCGCGCAGGGACAAATTTGGGTTTTAAACTGAAATAATTTACTGATAGCAGAGCTTAGTCAAACAACACCAGACATGCGCAGCTCACAAAGTGTTCTAGATTCTCACCGGGAAGACAGTTGTTGAACAGCAAAGAGTTTTGCCGAAGCCACATGGCAGCGCCGCTCGCGTGTGTCGAGGTTGGGGGGCCACGATTCCACCTTGAACAGCCTCGTCCCGCCCATGCGACGAAGATCCGCCATCCGCTCGGTGAGATTATGGACGGTCTGCTTGGCGAATGCCTTGCACATCTTTGTGAGAATAAGCGAACAGGAATGAATGAACTAGCAGTGAAATGAGTACAAGTAGGAAACCCTAGAATTGTGTACCCCTTATAGGCTAACCCACTGTAGCCTACACAAGCAGAACATATATAATGTTTGACACACCCCCATAGGCAAAGTGGGGGAGAACAAGGGGTCACAAGACCAGTCAAGCAAAGCAAAGCAAGCTCAGGGTGGATCACAAAGTCACCACACAGTCCGAGCACAAGAGCAGGGTCAGAGGCCAGTTCACATGCAGGAGTACAGACATATATATAAAACTAGACAAGCAAGAGCAGGTATATATATATGTCACAGTACAAGTGAAGTCAAGAGGAGAGCAAGTGAGGCAAGACAGGCACAAGACCCAGCTGGGTGCAAAAGCGCTGATGGTCACAAGGCGCGAGTGCCTTGGTGAAGACATCAGCAGTGTTGGCCTCAGAGGCCACGTACGCAAGTCGCAACTGACCACGCTGCTGCAGCTCACGAGCAAGGAAGTAGCGGAGAGCAATGTGCTTCGTTCTGTGCTCCAAGCGCTGCTCTCGACACAAGGCCAGCATGGCCTTGTTGTCTACGTACAGCACTGGATGAGAACGAGGTGGCTCTCCAAGGTCAGTCAGCAGGTAGGTGAGCCAGCGAAGCTCCTGTGCAGCCATGGCCCCGGCGTAGATCTCAGCCTCACAACTGGAGCCGAGAACCGAAGACGAGCGAGTAGACCGCCACGAGACAGAGCCGGAACCAAGGCTGAAGGTGTAACCCTGTGACGACCGCTGCGTAGCCTGGTCGTCAGCCCAAGAAGCGTCCGCGTGCCCAGTGAGGACCACTGGACTCCGCCCTCCAAGCACTAGCCCCATGCCCGACGTACTGCACAGGTAGCGCAATACCCTCTTCGCTGCAGCCATGTGCTCTGGTCTGTGTCTCCCAGGAGCAACATAGCGTGCAAGAATGCTCAGAGGGTATGCAAGGTCAGGTCGTGTGCAGGTCATCAGGTACATGAGGCAGCCAACAAGCTCTGCATACGGACCATTCGACTCTACGGACTCATCCGAAGGCAGAGCTGAGAGTGAGTGGCGAGTAGGCAGAGGAATGGCCTGAGGCGAGGAGTACGTGAAGCCAAAGCGCTGAAGGACCTGCTGCACCATGTGTGACTGAGTCAAGGTAATGGTGCGGCGTGCTCTGTCCCGAGTGATCTGCAAGCCAAGGTAGCTGCGCAGTTCACCCAGGTCTGTGCACGTGTGTCTCTTCAGCAGTTCGGACTTCACGTAGGCGAGTCCAGCAGTGTCCGCTGTGGCAAAGACCAAGTCGTCGACGTACACGAGGATGTAGAACGGCGGCAGTGAAGTGTCGGTGCGCAGAAACAGCGACGGGTCAGCAGTAGAAGGAGCAAACCCAAGAGCCGCAAGCGTAGTCCTCAGTTCCTCAGTGTGTCGTGCCACTCACGCGGTGCCTGGCGGAGACCGTAGACTGGCCGTCGGAGGCTCCACTGGGTGCCAGGAGGGAAAGTCCCAGTGAAGCCAGGTGGACGGCGCAGCCAGATCTCCTCGTGCAGGCTACCCTGCAGGAACGCAGTGCTGAAGTCGAGAGAGTGAAGCTCGTAGTCGCGCTGAGCGGCTATGTGCAGCAGCAACCGAAGAGTGGTCATCTTCGGGGTGGGAGAGAAGGTCTGAAAGTAGTCAACTCCCTGCCGCTGACTGAAGCCACGAGCAACGTACCGTGCCTTGAAGACAGGTGGAGAGCCCGGCGGCCGCTTCACCCTGAAGATCCACATACCACTGACGATGTTCGCCCCAGGAGGGGGAACCGCGTCAACGTAGGTGCCTGTGGACTTCCAGGAAGCCATCTCTGCATCCATAGCTGCCTGCCACTGAGAGGAGTAGGGACCCTCTACGGCCTCCGCGTAAGAACGCGGAGTCGGGATGTCTAGTGCATCCGGGTCTCCCTCAGGGGCAAGCAGTACAGATGCGAGATGAGGTGAAGCAGCCGCTAGACACAGTAACTCCTCCTGCCTGTCCTCTAGGACGTCCGTGCCAAGAGCACACTCACCCCCGACGGACGGAGGACAGACAGACGCAGACTCAGCAACAAGACTAGCAGCGTAGTCGAGACGACAGCGAGCAGCAAAGTCAACGAGCTCAGCGAATAGAGCAGACGCAGCAGTGGACTCAAAAGAGGGGTCAGTGACGACAGTAGCAAGCAGACGCGTGACAGTAGGACTGGCAGCGCGAAGAGAGTCCGACTCAGGGTCGGCAAGCGCAGGAAGAGAGGACTCAGGAGGAGAAGGCAAAGGGGCACGCAGAGGAGCAGTGGACGGACGGAGAGACATCCGGTGCGTGCCAGGGACAGGAGGAGGACGCTGACGCGAACCGCGACCACTAGCGCGAGCAGCACGAACCGGCGACGCGGGACGAGACGCAGGCTCACGACGCTCAGCAAGACCTCCAGTAGGACCAGTGTAAGGAGAGGGAGCAGGCAGAGGAGAGGAAGGCTCCAACAGTGACTGCGACTGGACAGGCTGTGGACACTCTACCGAAGGAGAAAGACCAAGAACCTGCTGTAGGAGCGAAACGAAGTACGGCCGAGGCCGCGCGGCAGCTCCAGACTCAGCAGGGACAGCACCAGCACCCTCTGCGACAGCACCAGCGCCACCAACACCTCCAGCGGCAGGACCTCCAGCAGCACCAGCAGCAGAACCACCGCCAGGACAGACAGCAGTAGTCTCAGCACCAACACCCTCAGCAGCTCCAGCTCCAGTAGGACCCGCAGGCCCAGCAGCTTCGGGACCGGCGGCACCAGCACCCTCGACGGTCGACGAAGCTCCAGCTCCAGCAGCACTCCTCCAGCGGCGAGCAAACCACTCGCGCAGCTCCTGTGGAGAGAGGGGCTCCCGGCGAGACGCAGCCGCAGGAGAAACCCCAGGCTCAGCAGCTCCAGACTCAGCACCCCCAGGCACAGCAGCTCCAGACTCAGCACCCCCAGACTCAGTAGCTCCAGCTCCAGTAGGACTCGCAGGCCCAGCAGCTCCGGGACCGGCAGCACCCTCAGCAGGCGAAGAAGCTCCAGCTCCAGCAGCACGCCTCCAGCGGCGAGCAAACCACTCGCGCAGCTCCTGTGGAGAGAGCGGCTCCCGCCGAGACGGAAGAACCAGAGAGCCCCCAGGTCCAGCAGGCGCAGGCTCCGCACCTCCAGGCCCAGCACCCCCAGGCTCAGCAGCTCCTGACGTAGCACCCTCCGGCTCAGCACCCCCAGACTCAGCACCCCCCGGCCTCGCACCCCCAGGCTCAGCACCCCCAGGCTCAGCACCCGCAGCAGGACCAGACTCAGCAGCAACCTCGACTGGCTCGACCGTGTCTACCTGGGACACACCTGAAGGGGCAGGAACCTGAGGGGGGAGGGGGTCTACCGGGGGGGGAACTGGTACCAGGAAGTCCGGTGGGGGGGGGAGGGAAGGAGTACGGTAGGGGAAGAGGCGGTAGAAGGGGACTGACTCGTCAAACGTGACGTCCTGGGAGGACAGAACACGACGAGAGGAGGGGTGGTAGAACTGCCACCCTGGAGCGTCAGGGGGGAAGCCAAGGAAGACACAGGGAGCAGCACGGGGGGACAGCTTGTCCGCAGACAAGTCGCGGACAAACGCCCGAGATCCCAAGACACGGAACGCAGACGCATCGCCGACCTTCCCCGTCCACAGTAACACTGGGGACATCGCGGGCCGAGAGACCCTGGGGTGAAGGTTGAGCTGATGCGCCGCGTACCGAACCGCAAACGGCCACAGAAAATGGAGGGCAGCCGCATGCATCATGGACGTACGAGCGACATCCATGACCATGCCAATGCGGCGCTCAGCAATCCCATTTTGCTGTGGAGAGTCCGGAAGCGTAAAGGTCTGGCGGATCCCCTGTGCACGACAGTAGTCTCGCAGAAGGCGAGAGGAGAACTCCCCACCTCGGTCAGAGTGCAGACGCAGAACAGGAAAGTCCGAGCCGAAGCTCCTCCTGAGCTGGAGACGAGCCTCGCGGAACCAGTCGATCAGCACCTCAGTGACAGCACCCTTGCTGCGCAAGGGGAAGACTGAGGTGTAACGCGAGTAGTCGTCAACCACCAACAGGAAGTAGCGCTCGTGACCCTGCCCACGGACGGGGGCCGGGCCCCACACGTCCATGTGAAGCGTCTGCAGAGGAGCCTCTGTCGGGGGAAACTGGGAGGAGTGAGGAGCAGCCCTGAGGCGCCCCTCGACACAGGGGACACAGGAAGGTCCTGGTCCCGAAGGAAGGGGAGGGAGAGACTGGGGAAGACCAGAGACAAGGACACGGGAAGCCATGCCCCGAAGACGGGGCAAGGAGGGGTGGCCTAGACGGTGGTGCCACAGAAGAGTCTCGTGAGACAGGAGGCGACACGAACAGGGGGCAGACTCAGGACCAGACCTGGACGCAGCAGCAAACACCTGACCTGACGCTGCTACCTGACCGGACGCGGGGACAGGAGGAGACTCAGTGGTCAGGGTGTAGAGGCTCGACCCCGGCCGACGCGAGAACGTGGCCAGGTGCCGGCCTGTGCGTGCGTCCGTGCAGTGGGTCACCCGCTGACTCGCAGGAGTGAACTGGTGAACCCCCGCATCCTGTAGGTCTGCACCACTCACCAAGTTCGTCGAGAACGAGGGGAGGTACAGGCCAGACAGGGTGCCCGAGGGGGCAGCCGGACACGGGAGGACAGTGGAGAAGTGAGCGAGGACAGGACCCCCAGAGGGGTCAGCCAGGGAGACAGCAACCGGCCGACCAAGCGGCGTGAGTGTGGTGCGGTCCCGAAAGAAGGAGCGAGAAGCCCCAGAGTCAAGTGTAAAGGTGAGGGAGGCCGAAGCCAACGCGGTACCTGAGAGCGCAGCCTCACCCGCACCTGAGGAAGCAGACTCACTAGCACCTAGAGCAGCAGCCGCACCTGTACCTGGAGCAGGAGACTCACTAGCACCCAGAGCAGCAGCCTCACCAGTAGCTAGAGCAGCAGGTCCTATACCTGGGTCAGGCGGGACGCACAGGTGACCGGCACGGTCAGCACTAGTAGGCAATGCATACATGGCAGTGAGAATAGCATCATAGTCAAGAGCATATATATCTACCCTCTGCCTAAGCAACTCCACCCAGTCGGGGAGCTCAGCCTCGTCGCCAAACACGGTACGCCAGGCGTCGCTCAGACGGGCGAAGCAGCGGGACTGTGTATGACTACGTGTCCCACAAGGCTGACCAGTCCGAGTACCAGTGCGAATCACGTAAGAGCAGCGAACAGCACTGAGAGACCCTCCACTCTGAGCGTACCACTCACGAAGCTGGCGAGGCGTGAGAGACACGCGAGAGGGTCGCGGGAGCTGCATCTGGCCGCAACCACGAGTAGAAGCAGCAGGAGTGGAAGTAGGAGTAGCGTCGCCACCCCTACAGCCCCAACCAGCGTACCACTCACGCAGCTGCTGGGGCGTGAGGGACTCACGCAGGCGTCGCTGGGGCTGCATCTGGCTCCGCAAGTAGAAGCAGGAGCAGGACTAGCAGCAGGAAGGCAGGCAGCCAGGCAAGCCAAAAGGCAGGCAGGCAGGCAAGCAGGCGACGTGAGCGTGCTAGCAGGGCAAGAGCTCACCAGTGGTGGGAAGAGTAGGCTCGGCGACTCAGCGGCTCGGCAGCTCGGCGGCTCGGCGGCTCGGGCGGCTCGGCGGCAAGGCGGCTCGGCAGCAACTGCAGCTCAGCAGCTCGGTGACTCGGCGGCTCGGCGGCAGGGCGGCTCGGCAGCAACTGCAGCTCAGCAGCTCAGCGATCCGGCGGCTCGGCGGCAGGGCGGCTCGGCTGCTGGGCGGCTCGGGTGCAGGGCGGCTCGGCGGTGGGGCGGCTCGGCTGCTGCAGGTGAGCGATGAAGGAGGAGGAGAAGCAGGGGAGGCCACACACCTGCCACCCCTCTTGCTGGCCGCAAGCGGCCCCCTCAGGTCGCCTCGACAGGCGACGGGAAATGGGGGGGTGGGTGGTGGGGGCCGGTAGGTGCAGCGGCGGGGCCAGCAGGTGCAGTTGCGGGGCCGGTAGAAGGGGACGGCAGGAGCCGTCAGGAGGGGACGGCGGGGCCGTCAGGAAGGGACGGCAGGGCCGTCACGAAGGGACGGCGGGGCCGTCAGGAGGCGACCGGGCCGCGACGGGGGCAGGCGGCGGGGCCGCGTAAGGGCCTGGGCGGGGCCGCAACAGAGCCGTCGGCGGGGCCGCGTGAAAGCCGGGGCGGGGCCGCGTAGAAGCCGGGGCGGGGCCGCGCGAGAGCAGGCGGCGGGGCCGCGAAGGAGCCGGGGCGGGGCCGCGTGAGAGCAGGCGGCGGGGCCGCGTAAGGGCCTGGGCGGGGCCGCGACAAAGCCGTCGGCGGGGCCGCGTGAAAGCCGGGGCGGGGCCGCGTAGAAGCCGGGGCGGGGCCGCGCGAGAGCAGGCGGCGGGGCCGCGAAGGAGCCGGGGCGGGGCCGCGTGAGAGCAGGCGGCGGGGCCGCGTAAGGGCCTGGGCGGGGCCGCGACAAAGCCGTCGGCGGGGCCGCGTGAAAGCCGGGGCGGGGCCGCGTAGAAGCCGGGGCGGGGCCGCGCGAGAGCAGGCGGCGGGGCCGCGAAGGAGCCGGGGCGGGGCCGCGTGAGAGCAGGCGGCGGGGCCGCGTAAAGGCCGGGGCGGGGCCGCGTCAGTGAAAGCGGCGGGGCCGCAGGGAAAATGACGACCCGAGGGGTCGCTAAAAAAAACGCGCCTCGGGGGGCGCTTCGGTGGGCCCAAAAAAAAAAAAAAACGGTCCGTAGAAGGACCCGCTCTATACCATGTGAGAATAAGCGAACAGGAATGAATGAACTAGCAGTGAAATGAGTACAAGTAGGAAACCCTAGAATTGTGTACCCCTTATAGGCTAACCCACTGTAGCCTATACAAGCAGAACATATATAATGTTTGACAATCTTCTCGCAGTCGCGCATTGTTCTGCCATACTTGTGGCCAGCGATGCGCTCCTCGCTTAGAACAATCTCCTAGCTCACTGCGCGGCCGTTGGAGTCCACGCCCTCCACTTTCACCTCACGCTTGCCATCCTTGTGGCGCTCCAGGAAAGGCGACAGCTGTGGGCTAAGGCCCTCCCCGAACTTCGTCTCGTAGTCGATGTAGCGATGGTGGATGTACGACACCGTGCGGTCCACCTCCTGCGCCAGGATTGTGACGTCCACCTGGGCGGAGGGCGGGAGGGTTTGAGATAATACAGCCAAACATAATAAATTCACATTACAGAGTAAACAAATGTGTAATCCACCATGCAGAAGTGGGAAACAACGTCGAGATAATACTGCATAACAGTACCTTTCCCCTCTGGAAAAAGCGGTTCAGATTGTTGAGCTCGGCCAAGATGTCTGCCAGAAAATAAAGGCAAAAGTGAAACTTCAACGTCTGCACGGTGCTGGCTATATTGTGCTCGTACTCGATGAAGACGCAGATCGCCGCCCCAAGAACCCGGCACATCCGCAGCACTGCCTCGCCCCGTGCCAGCCAGCGCACGTTGTGGAGCCCCTGGTGCTCCAGATTGGTCTTGTGGTACACCTGCTGCAACTCCTTGAACCGCTCATACCATGGAGTTGACTTCCCGACGATCGACCCGAGGGCCCTGATGGCGTCGTCCACGATTTTGAAGTCTGGATAGGCCTCTGCTGCATTCTTGACAGCTAACGCTTCTCTGCACGGTAGGGAACAGGGGGTTGCAGAGTAGGATATGTAAAACACAAAAAGAAAATCACATAGACTCAGAGAGATGTTTTACCGTGTTAAAATACCAACAACATTTTTGAATATTAACACACCTGTGCGCGATGCAGTGGCACCCGACGAGATGCGCAATCTGCATGCGAAGGCGCGTCACAAGCCCAGTTTCCGATCCGACCATGACAGAGGCGCCGTCTGTTGACATCCCAACAATTTTCTGAAGGTCGATGCCGATGGTCTCCAGATGTTGGAGCAGAACGGCATGCAGCGACGCCGCGTCACATTGAGTGACGGTAAGGAGCGTCAAGAACTCCGTTACCACCACGCGGTCCTTCAGGAAAGTGACAAACACAATCATGTGTTTGCCACGAGCGCGGTCTGTGCTCTCGTCGCACATGATGCCAATGTATGGCGACGCGTGCACGTGTCGCATTTGCTCGCGGTGAAGGAAAGTGGTTAAAGCCTTTACCATTTCCGAAAAGCCGTACCTGGCCACTAACAATGGTTCGTTGTTAGTGCATATTGAAAAAAAAAAGGAAAAGCAAGGAGTACGGAGTTCAACATCAAATGAGACTCACCGTGTGATGTACACGCCGTAAGACTGTCGCGGTATGTCGGCGACGCCCTCCTCAGCAAGAAACTGCACGAGCCTGGGGTACATCTGAATCGGTGTGTCCGTCTTGCACACAAACACGATGCTCCGCATTAGCCGCGAAATCCGCGCGCCCTCCGGATCACCCTTCGCAAAGTCATCGATGCGTTTCTGCTCCTCGATGTTCTTCATCAGACCCGTTTGCTTCTTCATCGCATCGTCGTGCTTCACGCTCTCCTCGTGCCAGCGAAAAGACCCAATCTGGAGGTCCCGACCTCCTTTCCCATTGCGGCCACAGCGAGCATCGTGTCAAACATTATATATGTTGTGTTAGTTTAGGCTACAGTGGGTTAGCCTATAGGGGGTACACAATTCTAGGGTTAGGTACTTGTACTCATTTCACAGCTAGTTCATTCATTCCTGTTCAGTTCTTTCAACATGGTATAGAGCAGGTCCTTCCTAGGACCGAACTGTTAAGGGCCCACCACTACCTACCTACCTGCCTACCTACTACCTACCTACCTAGGGCGCCTCGGTTTTTTCACGGCCACCTAAGGCACTGACGGCCCGCCCCTAGAGGCCCCTCGCGGCCCACGAGCTTACCTCCCTAGCGGCCCAGAACGGCCCCGTCGGCCCCTAGTGGCCCCGTTAGGCCCCGCGCTCACCGTCCTAGCGGCCCCATCGACCCCTAAACGGCCCTGAACGGCCCCGCGCTTACCTCCCTAGCGGTCCCGTTGACCCCTAAAAGACCCCAAACGGCCCCGCGCTTACCTCCCTAGCGGCCCCAAACGGCCACGTCGGCCCCTAGTGGCCTCGTTAGGCCCTGCGCTCACCGTCCTAGCGGCCCCGTCGACCCCTAAACGGCCCCGAACGGCCCCGCGCTTACCTCCCTAGCGGCCCCGTTGACCCCTAATAGGCCCCGAACGGCCCGCGCTCACCTCCCTAAGGCCCCAAACGGACCCGTTGGCCCCGCGCTCACCGTCCCTATAGGCCCCGAGCGACCTGGTACCGCCACAGCCCGGGACGAACCGAGCCGCGCGACCGAACCGAGCCGCGCGACCGAACCGAGCCGCGCGACCCAAGCCGCGCGACCCGAGCCGAGCCGCGCCGACCCGAACCGAGCCACCCCACCCGAGCCGCGCCGCCCTGTCCTAACTGAGCCGCCGTAGCTGCTTCCTCTACTGCTACTGCTGCTCCTTCTACTGCTCCTATGGCTAGCCCACAGGTTCTAGTTTTTGATGCTGAGGGCCGCCCAGTGAAGTTTGACACCTGGCTAGATGACCTGCACCTCTACCTACAGCTCACAGCCAAGGATGACATCTCACTGTACGATCACGCCCTAGGCCATGTCACTGCCCCTGCTGCTACTGCTGACAGCACTGCTCGCTCACAGTGGCAGACTCGTGATGCCCACGCTCGCTTCGCTATTCGCAACTTACTGCCGATAGACGAATGCGAGCACTTTGGCCAGCACAAGACTGCACAGGCACTGTACACAGCTGTCGTTGCTCGCTACTCCTCACGTGCCTCTGCCGCACTAGGCCGTCTCTCCCTTCCCCACCTGTTTCCCGACCTGTCCTCCTTTCACACAGTAGCTGACCTCATCACGCACCTCCGCACTAGTGAGGCCCGCTTCCGTGCCGCCATGCCTGCTGAGTTCCTTGCCACGCACCCCCCTCCACTCTGGCTCACTCTCTACCACCTAGTCACCCGCCTCCCTGACACACTGCGTGCGGTCAGGGACCACTTCCTAGCTCGTTGCCCCACTGAGCTCACCATTGCCCTCCTCGAGAAGGAGCTCCTTGCAGCTGAGACTAGCATAGTCGCTGTAGGTGCCTCTCGTGGCGACCCCCGTACCCCGTTCTTTGAGGGGTGTTCTCCTTCCCCCCTTCTTCCCTCTGTCGCCTCTGCTGCTGGTGTCGACCTTCTCGGTGCTGAGAAGGTCGGCGCTGCGTCCGCCTCGAGCGGGCGCCGCAGCGGCAAGGGCAAGGGGGGCAAGGGTGGTAGCAGTGACGGCGGGGGAGGCGGCGGTGGGGGCGGTGGAGGCAGTGGGGGTGGTGGCTCGGCTGGAGGGGCGAGTGGTAGCGGTGGGGGTGGTGGCGGCGGCGGCGGGGGAGGTGGCAGGGGTGGAGGCGGTGGTTGGGGTGGCGGTGGACGAGGAGGCGGCAGGGGTTGGGGTGGTCGAGGAGGTGACAGCGGTGGTGGTGGCCGTGGAGGCACTGGCGGTGGCCAGGGCCAGCAGCACACTCCCTCGCCCCAGGAGGTCCGTGAGTGGTACTCTCAGCATGGGGGTGGGGGTGGTCTTAGCTGCACATACGTCATTCGCACTGGTGACCGCACTGGTCAGCAGTGTGGACGACCCCACGCCACACAGCCCTGTTTCTCTCGTCTCGACGACGCTTGGCGTGTTCAGTTCCCTCAGGCCACTGAGCTGCCCCGCTGGCTTGATCTCCTGAAGAAGGGGATTGATATCTATGCTCTAGACTTTGATGCTATTCTATCTGCCATGTATGTGATGTCTACTAGTGGAGAGGGTGCCGAGTACTTGTGTGTGCCGCCCGACCCGGGCATTAGGGCCAGTGCGTCTGCAGCTCCAGGTACTCGCGTGTCGGCTACCCCAGGTGCTGGTGAGGCTGCTGCTCTAGGTGCTAGTGTGTCTCCCCCCCTTGGTCCTGTGTCGACTGCCGCACTGCACACCTTCACGCTGGACTCAGGTGCTTCTCGCTGCTTCTTTCGTGACCGCACTGCCCTTGAGCCGCTTGCTCGGCCAGTTGCTGTCTCACTTGCTGACCCCTCTGGGGGTCCGGTCATTGCGACCTCTTCCACTGTCCTTCCCTGCCCTGCAGTCCCGTCGGGCACACTGTCAGGTCTCCACCTCCCCTCGTTCTCTACGAACTTGGTGGCAGGATGTGCTCTCCAGGACGGGGGTGTTCACCAGTTCACCCCTGCCTACGAGCGCGTGACCCACTGCACGTGTGCTCGTACGGGCCGTCACTTGGCTACCTTCACCCGGCAGCCAGGGTCGGACCTGTACACACTGACTACTGCCTCCCCCCAGGTCGCTGCTTCTGCGTCTGCGTTCGCGTCCGCGTCAGGTCAGCTGTCTGCCCCCTGCTCGTGTCCCTCTCTAGCGCACGACACTGTCCTCTGGCACCACCGACTTGGCCACCTGTCTGTGCAGCGCCTTCGTGCCATGCACTCCCGGTACCTTGTCTCTGGTCTTCCCAGGGTCCTCCCTCCCCTCCCACCCTCGCCTGCTCCTCCCTGCCTTCCCTGTGTCGAGGGGCGGCAGCGCGCCGCTCCTCACTCCTCCTCGTTTCCCCCGACTACTGCTCCTTTGCAGACGCTCCACATGGACGTGTGGGGCCCAGCCCGCGTTCGTGGTCAGGGTCAGGAGAGGTACTTCCTGATAGTTGTTGACGACTACTCGCGCTACACCACGGTCTTCCCCTTGCGCACCAAGGGTGAGGTCCCTGATGTCTTGATCCCTTGGATCCGCAGAGCCCGTCTTCAGCTAAGCGAGCGTTTCCACTCGGACTTTCCTGTCCTGCGCTTGCACTCTGACAGAGGTGGTGAGTTCTCCTCCGACCTCTTGGCAGCCTTCTGTGCTGAGCACGGCATTGAGCAGTCGTTCACGCTTCCGGCCTCTCCACAACCGAATGGGGTTGCTGAGCGCCGCATTGGCCTGGTCATGGAGGTCGCCCGTACCTCCTTGATCCATGCGGCTGCCCCCCACTTTCTGTGGCCGTTTGCGGGTACGCTGCGCACCAGCTCAACCTCTGGCCCCGTGTCTCCTTGCCGGAGACCTTGCCCACGCTGCTGTGGACGGGGGAGGTTGGCGATGCGTCGCGTTTCCGGGTCTGGGGGTCTCGAGCTTTTGTCCGCGATACGTCTGCGGACAAGCTCTCCTCCCGTGCTGTTCCCTGCGTCTTCCTCGGCTTTGTCCCGGACGCGTCTGGTTGGCAGTTTTACCACGCCACCTCGCGCCGAGTCTTGCCCTCCCAGGACGTCACTTTTGACGAGTCCGTCCCCTACTACCGCCTCTTCCCCTACCGCACTGCCCCGCTCCCCCCCCCGCCTCTCTTCCTCGCGCCAGGTGCTGCTGTTGCAGACCCCCTCCCCCCTCAGGGTGCCGCTCCCTCAGATGTGTCTCAGGTAGACCCGGTTGAGCCTGTTGAGGTAGCTGTCGACTCTCGTCCTGCTAGGGGTGCTGAGCCTGGGGGTGCTGGGCCTGGGGGTGTGGAGCCTGGGGGTGTGGAGCCTGGGGGTGCTGAGCCTGGGGGTGTGGAGCTTAGGGGTGTGAGCTTGGGGGTGTGGAGCCTGGGCGTGTGGAGCCTTGTGGTGCTGAGCTGCAGAGTCCGGAGTCTTGGGGTTCTGGGTCTGGAGGTACTGGCCCTTTGAGTCCTACTCTTGGAGGGGCCCTCTCCTCGGAGCAGCTGCGTACGTGGTACTTAGAGTACTGCAGCCTCCGGAGAGGTTCCACTCGTGCCGGATGTACTGCTGGGACTGGTACTAGTGCTTCTTCTCCAGTTTGGGAGCTCCCCTCCCGCGAGCGGATCCGTGAGTGGTACGAGCGACGCTGCACTCTTCGGAGTGGCGTACCTCGTGTTGCGGACCCCACTGGCGCTGGACTTGCCGCTGGTGCTGCAGACCCGAGCGTTGGAGCTGCTGTTGGTACTGAGGACCCGGGCGTTGGAGCTGTTGCTGGTGCTGAGGACCAGGGCGTTGGAGCTGCCGCTGGTGCTGCGGACCCGGGCGTTGGAGCTGCTGCTGGTGCTGCGGACCCGGGCGTTGGAGCTGTTGCTGGTGCTGAGGACCCGCGCGTTGGAGCTGCCGCTGGTGCTGTGGACCCGGGCGTTGGAGCTGCTGCTGGTGCTGACAGCCTGGGCGTTGGAGCTGCTGCTGGTACTGCAGACCCGGGCGTTGGAGCTGCTGCTGGTGCTGACAGCCCGGGCGTTGGAGCTGCCGCTGGTGCTGAGGACCCGGGTGGTGGAGCTGCCGCTGCTGCTGCGGACCCTGGGGCGGGTGTTCCTCCTGACTCTCGTGTCGCTGCTCGGTCCCGGCCATACTTCGTTCCGCTTCTGCAACAGGTTCTTGGTCAGCTCCCTCCTCCTTGTCCTACTCTCTCCTTAGCGTGTCCTCCGTTTGTCCAGCTGCAGTCGCAGCTACCGTCTGCCTCCTCTCTCCTTGGTCCTGCTCCTTACACTGGTCCGACTGGAGGTCTTACTGAGCGTCGTGAGCCAAAGTCTCGCCCTGCGTCACCTGTCCGCACTGCTCTCTCTAGCAGTCGTGTCTAGCGTCCGAGTCTTCCTGTTGTCCCAGGCACTCACCGGATGGCACTTCGTCCGTCCTCTGCTCCACAGCGTGTCCCACTCCCGTCTCCTCCTACTTCTTCTCTTTCTGCTCTTGCTGACCCTAAGTCAGACTCTCGTCGTACTGCCAGTCCTACTGTCACGCGTCTCCTGGCTACTGTTGTCACTGACCCTTCCTTTGAGACTGCTGCTGCGTCCGCCTTAGTTGCTGAGCTTGTTGACTTTGCTACTCGTTGTCATCTTGACTACGCTGCTAGCCTAGTTGCTGAGTCTGAGTCTGTCTGTCCTCCATCCGTCGAGGGTGAGTGTGCTCTTGGCACTGACGTCCTTGAGGACAAGCAGGAGGAGTTTGAGTGCTTTGCTGCCGCTTTGCCCCATCTCGTGTCCATGCTTGTTGCCCCTGAGGGAGACCCGGATGCACCAGACATCCCGACCCCACGCTCTTACGCAGAGGCGATGGCCGGTCCCTACTCCTCTCAGTGGCAGTCAGCCATGGACACAGAGATGACTTCCTGGAAGTCCACTGGCACCTACGTCGACGAGGTTCCCCCACCTGGGGCGAACATCGTCAGTGGCATGTGGATTTTCAGGGTGAAGCGGCCGCTGGGCTCTCCGCCTGTCTTCAAGGCGCGTTACGTTGCACGAGGCTTCAGTCAGCGAGAGGGAGTTGACTTCTTCCAGACCTTCTCCCCGACCCCAAAGATGACCACTCTTCGGGTTCTGCTGCACGTCGCCGCTCAGCGTGACTACGAGCTCCACTCGCTTGACTTCAGCACTGCTTTCCTGCAGGGCAGCCTGCACGAGGAGATCTGGCTGCGCCGTCCACCTGGCTTCACTGGGTCGTTCCCTCCTGGTACCCAGTGGAGTCTCCAACGGCTAGTCTACGGTCTCCGCCAGGCGCCTTGTGAGTGGCACGACACACTGAGGACTACGCTTGCGGCTCTTGGGTTTGCGCCTTCTACTGCTGACCCGTCGCTGTTTCTACGCACCGACACCTCACTGCCGCCGTTCTACGTCCTTGTGTACGTCGACGACTTGGTCTTTGCTACTGCTGAAACTGTGGCACTCGCCCACGTGAAGTCGGAGCTGCAGAAGAGACACACGTGCACAGACCTGGGTGAACTGACAAGCTATATTGGCTTGCGGATCACCCGGGACAGAGCACGCCGCACCATCACCTTGACTCAGTCACACATGGTGCAGCAGGTCCTTCAGCGCTTCCGCTTCACGTACTCCTCGCCTCAGCCCACTCCTCTGCCTACCGGTCACTCGCTCTCAGCTCTGCTTTCGGATGAGTCCGTAGAGCCGAGTGGCCCGTATCCAGAGCTTATGGGTTGCCTCATGTACCCGATGACCTGCACTCGACCAGACCTTGCATACCCTCTCAGCATTCTTGCACGCTATGTTGCTCCCGGCCGTCACCGGAAGGAGCACATGGATGGAGCTAAGAGGGTGTTGCGCTACTTGTGCAGTACGTCGTGCATGGGGCTAGTGCTTGGAGGGCGAGTCCCAGTTGTTCTCACTGGGCACTCCGACGCTTCTTGGGCAGACGACCAGGCTACTCAGCGGTCGTCTCAGGGTTACTCCTTCAGTCTTGGCTCTGGTTCTGTTTCTTGGCGTTCTACTCGCTCTTCTTCTGTTCTCAGCTCCAGTTGTGAGGCTGAGATCTACGCCACAGCCATGGCGGCCCAGGAGCTACGCTGGCTCACCTACTTGCTGACCGACCTTGGAGAGCAGCCTCGTTCTCCTCCAGTTCTGTACGTCGACAACAAGGGAGCCATTGCCTTGTGTGAGGAGCACAGACTGGAGCACAGTACGAAGCACATTGCTCTGCGTTACTTCCTTGTCGAGAGCTGCAGCAGCGTGGTCAGCTTCGCCTGCGTTACGTGGCCTCTGAGGCCAACACTGCTGATGTGTTCACCAAGGCGCTTCAGCCTTGTGACCATCAGCGCTTTTGCACTCTTCTAGGCCTTGTGCCTACTGGACCTCACTTGCTTACTTCTTGAGTTTGTTTGTACGGTGATCTCTATATATATACACCTGCATGTTTACTCTTGTTAGGTTGTGATCATTGTACCTTCTGCTCTATTATAAACCTGCATGTGAACTGGTCTTGTGACCACTTGCTTGTGCTCGGAATTTGTGTGGTATCCTTGAGATCCACCCTGAGCTTGTTTTGCCTTGCTTTGCCTTGACTGGTCTTGTGACCCCTAGTTCTCCCCCACTTTGCCTATGGGGGTGTGTCAGACATTATATATGTTTTGTTAGTTTAGGCTACAGTGGGTTAGCCTATAGGGGGTACAGAATTCTAGGGTTAGGTACTTGTACTCATTTCACTGCTAGTTCATTCATTCCTGTTCAGTTCTTTCAACACATCGTCCTTCCCGTGCTCTTTACAGACACTGCAGCGAACACAAGGGAAACCGTCAGTTGATTTATCAAGGATTAACCATGGGAACCGCGGAAGCCATTCCGACGTGTAGCTTTTCTGGGCCTTCAAATACAGCTTCTCCTTCTTCTCCTCTGCGGTGAGTCGGACTACAGGTGTTGTTTTCTTGGCAGGTTGCGGCGGAGTCGGTGCAGGCTTAACGGGCTGCAGACCAATCCCGAGCACGGACTGCGTGAAGCGCCGCTTCTTCGGCGTCTGTGAAGCGGTCGAGTCTGGAACAAACGCATCCACGACCTGTGTTGGTGCTGTCTCGGCTGGTTCAGCGATGCTTGGGTGGTGCGATCCATCTCACACCTCGTTCTGTCCGTCGTGGTCTTCATCTTCTTGACGTGGCGAGCGAACCCACACCTCGACCCCATCGGAATGCTCGTCGTCGTCCGGTCCATCCCGACGATACCAATCGTCGCCTCCCCAGTAGTCACCACCGCCATCTTGCTGGTCGGCGGCGTGCTCGTGGGAACGATGTACCCTGCGCAGAAACTCCATACCTGTGATGGGGCGAGAGCTGCATGACGGGCCGGGATCAGGATCAGGCGCAGCAGAGTCAGCGTGGTCTGCGTCATTAGCCATCTGTGGCAAGGCTGCAGGAGAAGGGTGGCTTGAGGCGTGGTAGTGATGCTGGGTACCTCAAGCCTGATCACGGATTGTGGAAATGGATGGAGAAACACGGGTTCACCCCCCGGCGACCCAGCCGAGCACTAGCAGGGCTTGGCCGCGTCGCCCACGTTTACACCTTCCGTGCGCTGTATCATTCCTTGATCCTGACTGAAGTTCAGTTCAGATGTGTGACAGTGTGTGCTGGCTGGGAAAACTTGACAAAGTTCGAAGAAAGAAAGAGGATTGAACTAGCAGGAATGAGGATACAAATAGCAAAACCCTAGAAGGGTTGTACTCGCTATAGAGCACCCCACTACAGGCTAGAACAATAAGATAATATTCTGACACACCCCCATAGCCAAAGTGGGGTGTAATCAGCAGAGCAGGCAAAGTAGTACAAGCTCAGGGTGGATCACAATGTCACCACACATTCTGAGCACAAGTTCAAGAAGAGATAGTTTAGAGTTCACAATTATGAGCAGAGCTAGTGGTAGTCACAACGGGCAAGTGAGGAGGAGGAGAGAGAGTGAGGGGAGAGGAGATAGGAGGCGACGGCTGAAGCTGCAGGCACACGGGCAACAGGAGGCACACTGGCACAGCGGCTACCGGAACAGCGCTCCGGACTACTGGAGTAACTGGCCCCGCGGCTCAAGTAGCGGCAGACGGGCAACGGACCCACGGGCGGCTGGCACAGCTGGCTACGACTGGGCTACCGGGACAGCGCCCCGGACTACAGGTGCTGCGGACGACAAGCCGGCAGCCTCCGCTCAACCTCCCGCAAACAGTCCCACCCCCCTGATACACACCCACTGCTACACCACTAGCTCCACTCCCACGCACCCCCCTTAAACCCTAAACCCGAGTCTCCCACACACCCACCCCCCTCAGCGACAGCTGCAGCAGTGGGAGACGAAGGAGGAGGAGAGTACACCGGCCACCCCCATACCCGCAAGCGGCCCCCTCAGGTCGCCTCGACGGACGACGGGAAATGGCAGGGGGAGGGGGGGGGGGGGGAGGCGGTGTGGTGAAAGGGGCCCACCACGGGCCTGGTTGGAGGGCGGGGCCGCGACAAGGGGCGGGGCCGCGACGAGGGGCGGGGCCGCGACGGTCGGGCAGGGCCGCTTCGAGGGGCGGGGCCGTGACACAGGGGCGGGGCCGCGACGAGGGGCGGGGCCGCGACGGTCGGGTAGGGCCGCTTCGAGGGGCGGGGCCGCGACACAGGGCGGGGCCGCGACGTAGGGCGGGGCCGCGACGGTCGGGGCGGGGCCGCGACGTAGGGCAGGGCCGCTTCGAGGGGCCGCGACGAGGGCGGGGCCGCGACGGTCGGGGCGGGGCCGCGACGTAGGGCGGGGCCGCGACGAGGGCGGGGCCGCGACGGTCGGGGCGGGGCCGCGACGTAGGGCGGGGCCGCGACGTAGGGCGGGGCCGCGACGAGGGCGGGGCCGCGACGGTCGGGGCGGACGCCTGCCGCGCGCCTCGGGGCGCACAGCGGGCAGAGAACCGCCGCGCGCCACGGGGCGCACGGCGGGCAGAAAACCGCCGCGCGCCTCGGGGCGCAAGGCGGGAAGGAAAACCGCCGCACGCCACGGGGCGCACGGCGGGAAGGAAAGGTAGCAGCGGAAGCGAGGTGGTAACCCACCCACAGGTTCGATCCAAGAGGATCGACCTGCTCTGATAGCATGACAAAGTTTGAAGAAAGAAAGAGGATTGAACTAGCAGGAATGAGGATACAAATAGCAAAACCCTAGAAGGGTTGTACTCGCTATAGAGCACCCCACTACAGGCTAGAACAATAAGATAATATTCTGACAAAACTGCCACTCCAGCCAATCAGCTCGCAAAATGCCGCCAACACACGAAGCGAAGTCTTGATGAAGTGCTCGGCGACTCGGTTTAACCCAGGTAATTGGGGAAAGGGGGGGGAGGGGGGGGGAGGGGGGGGGGGGCTAGGGGGCCTGAATCCTCTGTACAGAGTAAACACCATCCTTAGAAAAAAAAACCTTGGGGCCTCAGAGTGAACTATATCTCAACTCTGATACATCAGAGAAAACACAACTCCCAAAATCAAAACCCAGCAAGTACAGAGTCACTCTAAAAAACAACTCTGATTTTCAGAGAAACAGAGTGATTTACTCGGATAACGTGGGCCATGGCATCGAAATTCAAAATGTGGGAATGAAAATGTTGAGTTTCGTTACAACGATTTCGGTAAAATTATAATAAAAAAGAAGAGGGTGGCGCTTATAATCCGCAAGCCTTCAGGGGTGTGCTTATAATCGAGGACCGGATATAAGCGCCCTCATCCTTTTATAAGCGCCGGCACTGACAGAACATTATAGCTTACTTATTTGTGTAGGCTATAGTGGGGTATCCCATAGGGGGTACAACCCAATTAGGGATTCCTATCCAGGCCCCACGCCGCCCACGCGCTGCCCTTCGAGCCCGCGCGCCGCCCATCCAGGCCCCACGCCGCCCACGCGCTGCCCTTCGAGCCCGCGCGCCGCCCGTCCAGGCCCCACGCTGCCCCCGCGCTGCCCTTAGTGCCCCCGAGCCGCCCGTCTCGACCCCCCTAGACGCCCGCGCTGCTCGCCAGGCCCCTCGACGCCGTGCGCCGCCCGATCCGGCCCCACGCCTCCCGGCCGCGCACACCCGTCCTGGCCCCTCGTCGCCCGTGCGTAGCCCGTCCCGGCCCCGCTCCCAGCCGCCCGTGCGTCTCCCGTCCCGGCCCCGCTCCCAGCCGCCCGTGTGCCACCCGTCCCGGGCCCGCTCCCAGCCGCTCGTGCGCTACCCGTCCCGGCCCAGCTCCCGGCCACCCGTGCACCACCCGTCCCTACCGTGAGCCACCGGTCCGAGCCGCCTGCGCGGCTGTGGAGCCGAGCCGCCGGAGCCGCCTGTGCCGCTGACCGCCCGAGCCGCCCCAGCCGCCCGAGCCGCCCGAGCCGCCCGAGCCGCCCCAGCCGCGCGAGCCGCCCGAGCCGCGCGAGCCGCCCGAGCCGCCCGAGCGGCCCGAGGAGCCGAGCCGCTGGTGCCGAGGTGCTGCTGTTGCTGCTGGGCTGGCCGAGCTGTCGTGTTTGCTGTACTGCTGTACTGCCAGACCCGTCCTGTCTGGTGAGACCGCCGGCTGCAGTCATGGCTACCCCTAGTGTCCTAGCTTTTGACGCTGAGGGTCGTGCCATTGACTTTGAGGTCTAGGTCGACGACCTGCGGCTGTTCTTGCAGTGCGATAGGGTAGACGACCTTTCTCTCTTTGACCTTACTTCTGGCGCCGTCCCTGCCCCTGCTGCTGATGCTGACCCCACTGTTCGCTCCAAGTGGGCCACACGCGATGCTGCTACACGTCTTGCTGTGCGTCGCCACCTGCCTACCGCTGAGCGTGCACACTTTAGTCGGTACAAGAGTGCCCAGACCTTGTACGACGCTGTAGTTGCGCGCTATTCCTCCCCTGCCACTGCTGCACTGAGCCGCCTCATGCTCCCCTTCCTCTTCCCTGACCTCGCCGCCTTTCCCACTGTCGCTGATCTCATTACGCACCTCCGCACTAGTGACACCCGCTACCGCGCTGCGCTTCCTGCTGACTTCTGCGCCAAGAACCCCCCCCCACATGTACATCACTCTCTACTTTCTAGTCACTCGCCTCCCTGACTCCCTTCGTGTAGTCCGGGACCACTTCCTCGCGGTCTGTCCCACCACTCTCACAGTCGACAGCCTCGAGAAGGCCCTCTTAGCGGCGGAGAAGAGCATCGTTGCTGTAGGAGCCTCTCGAGGTGACCCCCGCGCCCCCATCTTTGAGGGGTGTTCTCCTTCCCCTCTCTTGCCCTCTGTCGCCTCTGCCGCTGTGGCCGACCTCGTTGGTCTTGAGTCGGTCGGTGCGGCGTCTGCCCCTAGTGGGAGACGCCGCTCTGGCAAGGGCAAGGGGGGCAAGGGAGCGGGTGGGGCCAGCGGGGGTGGTGGAGGTGGAGGTGGAGGCGGCGGAGGGAGTGGGGGTGGCGGTGGAGGTGGTGGCGGGGGTGGGGGTGCTAGTGGCGGCAGTGGAGGCGGGGGTGGCGGCGGCGGTGGCGGTGGGAGCGGAGGTGGCGGAGGCGGCGGCGGTGGAGGCGGCGGCGGTGGAGGCGGAGGCGGGGGTGGCGGTGGTGGAGGTGGTCGGAGTGGCGCTTCACAGCGGAGCAGCACTGGGGGTGGTCAGCGCCAGCAGCAGCAGCAGCAGCAGCGTTCTCGCGACGTCCCCACCCCTCAGCAGCTCCGTGAGTGGTACACGCAGCGTCAGCGCGGTGGGGGTTTTGGTCCCTGCACCTACGTTCTCCGCACTGGCGACCGCGCTGGAGAGCACTGTGGGGGTACCCACACCGCCCAGCGCTGCTTTGGCCGCCTGACAGACGCTTGGCGCCAGCAGTTCCCGGAGGCCGCGGAGATCCCCCGCTGGGGAGAGTTGTCTAGGGCTGGTGTCGCTATCTTTGATCTTGATTTTGATGCTATCCTTGCTGCCATGTATGCTGTGACCATTAGTGATGAGGGTGACTGTTACCGGTGTTTCCCGCCCGACCCGGGCATTGGTACTACTGCTCTAGGTGCTTGTGAGGCTACTGCTCTAGCTGCCAGTGCGTTTGTGCTCTCAGGTGCTGGTGAGGCTGCTCTCTCAGGTACTAGTGAGTCTGCGCTCTCAGGTACTGTGTCGGCTTCGGCCTCCCACACCTTCACACTTGACTCTGGAGCGTCTCGCTCCTTCTTTCGGGACCGCACCACACTCACGCCGCTTAGTCGGCCGGTTGCGGTGTCCCTGGCTGACCCCTCTGGGGGTCCTGTCCTGTCTCGCTTCTCCACAGTCCTCCTGTGTCCGGCGGCTCCCTCTGGCACCCTGTCTGGTCTCTACCTCCCCTCGTTCTCTACGAACTTGGTGAGTGGTGCTGACCTACAGAATGCGGGAGTCCACCAGTTCACCCCTGCTCGTCAGCGCGTGACGCACTGCACAGAGGCTAGCACAGGTCGTCACCTGGCTACGTTTACACGTCAGCCAGGGTCGAGCCTGTACACACTGACCACTGCTTCTCCTCCAGTTCTTGAGTCTGGTAGGGTCCCTTTGTCAGGTCAGGTGTTTGCTGCAGCGTCCAGGTCTGGTCCTCAGTCTGCCCCCTGTTCGTGTCGTCGCCTGTCTCACGAGACTCTCCTCTGGCACCACCGCCTGGGTCACCCCTCTCTGCTTCGGCTCAGAGGCATGGCCTCCCGTCTTCTTGTGTCTGGTCTTCCCCGGTCCCTCCCTCCCCTTCCTCTGGGCCCTGGCCCTGCGTGTGTCCCCTGTGTCGAGGGGCGCCAGCGTGCTGCCCCTCACTCCTCCCAGTTTCCTCCGACACAGGCTCAGTTGCAGACGCTTCACATGGACGTGTGGGGCCCTGCCCGCGTCCGTGGACTCGGTCACGAGCGCTACTTCCTGTTGGTGGTTGACGACTACTCGCGTTACACCACAGTCTTCCCCTTGCGCAGCAAGGGTGATGTCACAGAGGTGCTGATCGACTGGATCCGCGCAGCTCGTCTCCAGCTCAGGCAGAGCTTTGGCTCGGACTTTCCTGTGTTACGTCTGCACTCGGACAGAGGTGGAGAGTTCTCCTCTGGCCTTCTGCGTGCCTACTGTCGTGCGCGAGGCATCTGTCAGACCTTCACGCTTCCGGACTCACCGCAGCAAAATGGGATTGCTGAGCGCCGCATTGGCATGGTCATGGACGTCGCTCGTACGTCTATGATGCATGCGGCTGCCCCCTATTTTCTGTGGCCGTTTGCGGTCATGTACGCGGCGCATCAGATCAACCTCCACCCCAGGGTCTCCAGGCCGGAGACCTCCCCAGCCCTGCTGTGGACGGGGAAGGTTGGCGATGCGTCGGCGTTCCGGGTCTGGGGATCTCGGGCGTTTGTCCGCGACTTGTCTGCGGACAAGCTGTCCCCTCGCGCTGCTCCCTGCGTCTTCCTGGGATTCACCCCCGACGCCCCTGGGTGGCAGTTCTACCACCCCACCTCTCGCCGTGTTCTGTCCTCCCAGGACGTCACGTTCGACGAGTCGGTACCCTACTACCGCCTCTTCCCCTACCGCACTCCGTCCCTCCCCCCGCCCCCGCTCTTCTTGGTACCAGGCCCCCCCCCGGTAGACCCCCTTCCCCCTCAGGGTCCTGCCCCTTCAGATGTGTCCCAGGTAGACGCGGTCGAGCTTGTCGAGGTCACTAGTGACTCTGGTGCTGCTGTGGGTGCTGAGCCTAAGGGTGCTGTGACTGGGGGTGCTGTGCCTGGGGGTGCTGAGCATGGGGGTGTGGAGCTTGGGGGTGCGGAGTCTGGGGGTGCTGAGCCTGGGGGTGCTGAGCTTGGGGCTACTGAGCCTGGGGGTGTTGAGCCTGGGGTTGCTGAGCCTGGGGGTGCTGAGCCTGGGGGTGCTAAGCCTCGGGGTACTAAGACTGGAGGGGCTACGCCTGGAGGTACTTTGCCTAAGGGTCCTGAGCCTGGAGGTTCTTCGCCTGGAGGCTCTTCGCCTGGAGGTTCTCCGCCTCCTTCGTCTCGCCGAGAGCCACTCTCCCCATAGGAGCTGCGTGAGTGGTTTGCCCGGCGCTGGAGACGTGCTCCTGGTGCTGGAGGTTCTTCGGCTGCTGAGGGTGCTGCTGGCGCGAGTCCCGGAGGTGCTCGTACTCGGAGTACTGGAGCTGGTGGGCCTGCGGGTTCTACTGCAGCTGGTGCTGCTGAGCGTGTTGGCGCTGAGACTACCACTAGCTGTCCAACCGGCAGTGCTCCTGGTGCTGCTGGAGGTTCTGGAGCTGCTGGAGGTGCTGCTACGGGGTTCTGGAGCTACTGGAGGTGCTGCTGGAGCGGGTACTCCTGCTTGGGGTACTGGTGTTGTCCCTGCTGTTTCTGGCGTCGCCACGCGGCCCCGACCGTACTTCGTTCCACTCCTGCAGCAGGTTCTTGGTCTTACACCTTCTCCTGGTCCTCCTCCTCCTCCCTTAGAGGGTCCTCAGCCTGTCCAGTCACAGTCACAGCTGCAGCCTGCCTCCCCTTTGCCTGCTCCTTCTCCCTACGCTGGTCCGACTGGAGGTCTTACTGAGCGTCGTGAGCCTGCGTCTCGTCCTGCGTCGCCTGTTCGTGCTGCGCGCACTAGTGGTCGCGGTTCGCGTCAGCGTCCTCCTCCTGTCCCTGGCACGCACCGGATGTCTCTGCGTCCGTCTACTGCTCCTCTGCGTGCCCCTTTGCCTTCTCCTCCTGCTTCCTCTCTTCTTGCTCGTGCCGACCCGGAGTCGGACTCTCTTCGTGCTGCCAGTCCTACTGTCACGCGTCTCCTTGCTACTGTCGTCACTGACCCTTCTTTCGAGTCTTCTGCTGCGTCTGCCCTAGTTACTGAGCTCGTCCACTTTGCTGTTCGCTGTCGTATAGACTACGCTGCTAGTCTTGTCGCTGAGTCTGAGTCTACCTGTCCTCCGTCCGTCGGGGGTGAGTGTGCCCTTGGCACGGACGTCCTTGAGGACAGGCAGGAGGAGTTCCAGTGTCTGGCCGCCGCTTCACCTCATCTTGCGTCTGTACTGCTCACCCCTGAGGGAGACCCGGATGCACTAGACATCCCGACTCCGCGCTCTTACGCGGAGGCGATAGAGGGTCCCTACTCCTCCCAGTGGCAGGCAGCTATGGATGCAGAGATGGCTTCCTGGAAGTCCACAGGCACCTACGTTGACACTGTCCCCCCTCCTGGGGCGAACATCGTCAGTGGCATGTGGATCTTCAGGGTGAAGCGGCCGCCGGGTTCTCCGCCTATTTTCAAGGCGCGTTACGTGGCTCGTGGCTTCAGTCAGCGGCAGGGAGTTGACTACTTTCAGACCTTCTCCCCCACCCCGAAGATGACCACTCTTCGGGTACTGCTGCACGTTGCTGCTCACCGTGACTGCGAGCTGCACTCTCTCGACTTCAGCACTGCTTTCTTGCAGGGCAGCATGCACGAGGAGATCTGGCTGCGCCGCCAACCTGGCTTCACTGGGTCTTTCCCTCCTGGTACCCAGTGGAGTCTTCGGCGTCCAGTCTACGGTCTCCGCCAGGCGCCGCGTGAGTGGCACGACACACTGAGGACTACGCTGGCGGCACTTGGGTTTGCTCCTTCCACTGCACACCCGTCGCTGTTTCTGCGTACCGACACCTCTCTGCCGCCGTTCTACATCCTCGTGTACGTCGACGACTTGGTCTTTGCCACAGCTGACACTGCTGGACTCGCCTACGTGAAGTCCGAGCTGCAGAAGAGACACACGTGCACTGACCTGGGTGAACTGCGCAGCTACCTTGGCTTGCAGATCACCCGGGACAGAGCACGCCGCACCATTACCCTGACTCAGTCACACATGGTGCAGCAGGTCCTTCAGCGCTTCGGCTTCACGTACTCCTCGCCTCAGGCCACTCCTCTGCCTACTCGCCACTCGCTCTCAGCTCTGCCTTCGGATGAGTCCGTAGAGTCGAGTGGCCCGTATGCAGAGCTTGTTGGCTGCCTCATGTACCTAATGACCTGCACTCGACCTGACCTTGCATACCCTCTTAGCATTCTCGCACGCTATGTTGCCCCTGGGAGAAACCGACCAGAGCACATGGCTGCAGGGAAGAGGGTGTTGCGCTACTTGTGCAGTACGTCGGGCATGGGGCTAGTGCTTGGAGGGCGCAGTCCAGTGGTCCTCACTGGGCACGCGGACGCTTCTTGGGCTGACGACCAGGCCACGCAGCGGTCGTCACAGGGTTACACCTTTAGCCTTGGTTCCGGCTCTGTTTCGTGGCGGGCTACTTGCTCGACTTCTGTTCTCGGCTCCAGTTGTGAGGCTGAGATCTACGCCGGGGCTATGGCTGCCCAGGAGCTTCGCTGGCTCACCTACCTGTTGACCGACCTTGGAGAGCCGCCTCGTTCTCCTCCAGTCCTGTACGTAGACAACAAGGCCATGCTGGCCTTGTGTCGAGAGCAGCGACTGGAGCACAGGACAAAGCACATTGCTCTCCGCTACTTTCTTACTCGTGAGCTACAGCAGCGTGGACAGTTGCGACTTGCGTACGTGGCCTCTGAGACCAACACTGCTGATTTCTTCACCAAGGCACTTGCGCCTTGTGATCATCAGCGCTTCTGCACGCAGCTGGGTCTTGTGCCTGTCTTGCCTCACTTGCTCAGTTCTTGACCTTGCTTGTACCTTCACCTATATATACTCTTGCTCTTGCTTGCTTGACTCTTGTATATCTCTATATATGATCTTGCATGTGAACCGGCCTTCTGGCCTTTAAACTTGTGCTCGGAATGTGTGGTGACTTTGTGATCCACCCTGAGCTTTGCTTTGCTTTGCTTGACTGGTCTTGTGACCCCTTGTTCTCCCCCACTTTGCCTATGGGGGTGTGTCAGAACATTATAGCTTACTTATTTGTGTAGGCTATAGTGGGGTATCCCATAGGGGGTACAACCCAATTAGGGTTTCCTATTTGTACTCACTTCGTTCATAGTCATTTCATTCCTCGTTCTAACTTTCTCAGGCGCTTATCCGAGGACCGCGCTTCTATCTGGGGGCTTACGGTGTTTGTTTAGCAGAGAGACCCTCAGGGAGGCATGGCGCACAACTCTTTCATACATGTGAGTTTGGCATTCATTGCAGTTTGAACTCTTGGACCGGAGGAGGTAATCGCTACAAAGTTTGCTGGTCTGATTCTTGTTGGGCTGAGGTGCCCTAGGATCTTTGTAGAGTCAAAGTCTGAGTAGGATTGTAATAGCGAAAGCGTTGAATAAAAGGTCTTTGAACCACCTTGCGCTGGTATGTGAGGGCAAAGTAAGTTTTTTTTAAAACAAGCAAATACAAAGGTTTATATAAGAGTACAAGGAATACGAATAGATATAATTAAAACTGTTTTGCTGTTGCGATTCGATACAGTGCGACTCGGGCAACTGCTCAATGTCGAGTCAGTTGTGTGTCCTTGCTGTCGCGCTGTATTTGTCAAGTCAAAGGTCGCTGACCTTTGACCTTCGCGTAACCTCCAGCGGTTACCCTAACCTCCGAGGGTTGACTTGTTGTGCTTCGATTCGAGCTGCTTCGCTTGTGTCCTGAGTTTCGACACGATAGAGGCGCTTAAGACTTGTTATTCCCAACACTCCCCTTCGCTTCTGGAGTGTCACTGATGGTGACGTGGCTTTGTCGAGTTAGCAGCATGCAGTACTCGAACTTCTGTTTTCCGAGCTTCTTGGTCAAGTAGTCGGCTGCCATCTCGGACGTGGGACAATAGGATAATTCGAGTTTCCCTTTCTTGATCTCGTCTTTCATGAAGAAGTATCGCAGAGCGATATGCTTCGTTCTGTTCGCGAATCCGCTTTTGTTGGCGATG
Organism: Closterium sp. NIES-65; assembly: GCA_948144175.1. Classification (NCBI taxonomy): domain Eukaryota; kingdom Viridiplantae; phylum Streptophyta; class Zygnematophyceae; order Desmidiales; family Closteriaceae; genus Closterium; species Closterium sp. NIES-65. The sequence goes on from CANXME010000905.1 coordinate 840,874, forward strand.
CGAATTGCAGATTGGTTGTCGCAGAATAGGGTGAAGTTGGGTAGCTCGGCTAACTTTGCTTCTTCAAGCAGCTCGCGAAGGTAGAGTCCTTCCTTGGTGGCTGAGCAGAGGGCGATATATTCTGCTTCAGCTGAAGAGAGAGCGATTATTTCCTGCTTGCTCGACTGCCAGGAGATAGGTCCGATAGGCTCGAGACGATAGATGTAGCTAGTGCGGGAGCGCCTGTTATCTGAATCGCCGGCATGGTCGGCATCGACGTAGCCGATTAGTTTCGTTGATGTAGCTTCGCTCTTGTAGTAAGTCAGGCCGATCGTCGGTGTGCTCACGAAGTAGTGTAGTGCGCGGTCGAGCTCCGCCAGGTGCTCTCCTTCGGGTTTCTTGAGGTAGGTAGCGAGTTGGCTTGCGGAGTAGACTAGATCCAGGCGGCAGGTGACGGCTGCGAAGAGGAGGCAGCCCAGTTTCCTCTGGTAGTCTCGTATTCCGGCAGCTTTGAGTGGAGCGGAATTTCCTTTGTCACTTCCTGCCGTGTAGCGGTATGGCGTGGCGATAGCGGTAGGTGTGAGCGAGAAACGCTTGGCGATAGTGTCGGCGTATTTCTCAGCGCTTAGGTAGATCGCATTCTCTTCTTCGCGGATGTTGAGCCCGAGGTACTGGGTGACGGTAGAAGAAACCGTGAGCGTGAGGTCCTTCTGCAACTCCCCTTCAAACCAGGAGGTGATGTCGTCGGTGGAGCCGATGTAGAGTAGGTCGTCGACGTAGACGATCAGCAGAATGTAGTCTGCGTCTTTGGTGAGTAGGTACATCCCTTGGTCGTGAGGTAGTTGGCGGAATCCGATGCGAGTGAGGCGGGTGTGTAGGTGCTGTTGCCACAGCCGCGGGGCTTGTTTGATTCCGTAGAGCGATTTCAGTAGCTGGCAAACCTGATTGGGTTTCCCGTGAGTACCGTGTGGGAGTTCGACGAAGATTTCGGCGTCGACGGGTGCGTAGAGGAATGCGTTGGCGACATCAATTTGTCGCAGCTTCTTCTTCTTCATGGCGGCAACGGCGAGAAGGATTCGGAGAGAGGTATGTCGACTAACTGGGGCGAATGTCTCGGTGAAGTCTCGTCCTTGCTCCTGGTCGAATCCACGCACAACCCAGCGTGCTTTGAACTTCTCGATTGTGCCGTCTACTTTCGTTTTGATGCGGAAGACCCATTTCCCGGTGAGAATGGTCTTGTTCCTTGCCACGCTTGCGGGAACGACCTTCCAGGTGTTGCGTTCCTCCAATGCCTTTAATTCTCTGTCCATGGCTTCACGCCATTTTTCCCTGTGTCCCCCCCCCAGAGCCTGCTGAACCGTCGCAGGCTCTTAAGGAAGAGCGTTGCCGTGGACTGCGGTGACGAGGCCGAGGATTTGCAGCCCAGTCTGTGAGTATCGAGGGAGTGTTGGATCCTCGGGATAAGCTGCTTCGTCTCCCGCTTCTGGGTCAGGTATGAAATGCGGCCCTATCCGTTCTGCTTCATTTGTGTTGACTGTCGCAGGTGTTACGTAACCGTTGTCGGCGAAGTGATAGAAGACTTTGGCGTTGACACTGTCGCGAGGATTTTCTTCGTCCATGGGCACGTCGACGGAGCAGAACGGGAGAGGTCCGGCTTCTTCGGATGCGTTGTCGACGTTCTGTTCATCCCAGTCTGCTTCGTCCGCTGCTGAGGCGAAGGCTCGGTCACCACGAAAGCCACCTGTGGGGTCCTGATTTTCGTGCAAGTTGGCGAGGTACGTCTGAAGGGTGAGTCGCTCGTAGAAGATCACATCACGTGCTTCTACTGTTTCCTTTGAGTGGACGTCGAAGAATTTCCATGCGTTGTAATTCTTTTCGATGCCGAGGTGTAGTCCCCACTGTGCCCGTTGTGAAAATCTTCCCGCTCGTGCTTCTGGGGGTCGGTACTGTACCATGCACCCAAAAGCTCGTAACATTTTTGTGCTGCCCTGCTTCCCTGTCCACAGCAGATGCGGTGATGCGTTGTTCGGGAGTGAGGACGACGACATCAAGTTGTGCAGCATGACAGCATGGTCCATTGCTGCAGGCCACTGGTGGTTGGGTAGCCGCATGCCACGTAGCAGTTTGCGCATGCTGTTCTGCAGAGTCCTGTTCATTCTTTCTGCGACACCTTGCTGCTGATGGGCGTAGGGAAGGGAGAGGAGTTGCTTGATTCCCCTTTCCGCCAGGTACTGCTTGAAGCGCTGAGAGGTGTATTCTCCTCCTCCGTCTGATTGGAAGCTTTTCAGTTGTGTTCCTGATTCTCTCTCTGCTACCGGTAGCCAAGCGGCGAATGCTGCGAGTGCCATATCGCGGCTGGGTAGGTTTTGGTGCCAGACGTATCGAGTAGCGGCATCGATGAAGGTTATCGTGTAGTTGTAAGTAACTTGTCCTGGTTATCGATTGAAGAGGATATCGCTGTACACCTTCTCGAGTGGTGCGTACGCGGGTGCGCTCGGGTTGTGGTGAGAAGGAAACGGTCGATGTGGTAAGTCGGCTTTGGGGCAGACGAGGCAAGTTCCTCGTGCCCGTTGAAGTTCTCTGCCGTCGGGTAGTAGTAGCAAATCCTTGTCTAGGACTCCTGCTCGTATTGTGTTATTTAACACTGTGTTGCTTGGATGTCCTGTACGTTTGTGCCAGATGTCTTCAGGAGCGCGATGTCCAGGTGAGCGTTGATACGCGTCGGAGTTGGAGTAGAAGCTGGCGACGAAGTTAGCGCTTCTGTGGAATTCTCGTTGAGTCGGGTTCAGCTGCTGTGCGGGTGTTGGTGGTGCTTCAACAACGAAGACTGGTGTCGTTGGTCCTGCTGCTGCCGATGATGTTTCTGCTGCTGTCGATGTTGTCTCTGCTGCTGCCGATGTTGTCTCTGCTGCTGCCGATGTTGTTTCTGCTGCTGCCGATGTTGTCTCTGCTGCTGCCGATGTTGTCTCTGCTGCTGCCGTTTGTTGAATCGTTGCTAATGCTCGCGTTCGTTCTGCTTCAGGGATGGTGTGCGAGTACCAGAAGCCTCCCGGGCTGAAGTCAGGATCGAGATCCGGGGGATGTGTCCAATCGACGAAGTTGACAATGGCGTCGCTATCTGCAGTGCCCAGGTCGGGGACGAAGTCGAGAACGAAGATGTTGTTCTTCAACACCGCCCTTCCGATGTAGAGGCCGCCCTTCGCGTGGTATAACTTAAACTCCTGGGTGGTGCTGTCGGCTTCCAAGTGAATGCCTTTCGCCATCAGCTGGCTGACACTCAGTAAGTTATAACCGAGTCCTTCCGCGATAAGTACCTTTGACATGTGCAGTATGACGTTTGTTTCTCGTGACTGAAGTTGTACATATGTTGTCCGCAGCAACTGTCCAAGAACCAAGTGTCTTGCCCGGACGGTTCGCTTTGAGCGATGGCGGCGTACGTCGGATTCGGCTGGAGTGACTCGCGGCGAGGCGTCCTGTTGTCGAGCTCTTCTTCCGTTGAGTAGTGAGGTGGTGACTCGGTTGTGCAAGAATCGGTTATCTTCACCATGCAATTGACGATGCTTCTTGTTCCTTGTGCAGATTGTCCAGTTGAAGTCGTTGAAGCTCGGATTGTCGGATTTGCTTGCGTCGAGGCGACTTGGGAGCTTGAAGGCCGGAGTTGTCGCTGTGGTGTTGTCTGACGAGACGGGCAGTGCGTGCGAGGGTGACCCGAAGTCTTGCAGATGTGGCAGAACAGAGGTACCGTCTTCACGTGTTGCTGTTGCCGATTGTTGTTGTTGTTGTATCGTCGCTGAGTGTGAAACGCAAACTCCGGTACTAATGTTTTCTTCTTGTGTCTTTCTTCTTGCAGGTCCATGTCCTGCTGCTCAGCATGGATTTCGGCGCAGAGTGCCGCTTCGTAGATCCTCCCGTGTGCTCGTAATATGGCGCGAGTGTAGCGCTAGTGGGGGCCGAGACCGCCGATGACCACCGTGACAAAGGTGTCTTCTGAAATCGACCCTCCGCATCGAAGAAGCTTGTCGCGCAGTTCGCGGCAGCGGCTGATATAAGCCATGCCTTTCTCGCCTGGTTTCATTTCAATTGTTGTCAGCTGCGCCATTAACCTGCTTTGATTTACGCTGTCTGTTGCTTGATAGTTCTTTAGGTGGTTGTACGCGAGCTCCGCGGAGTTGCTGTAGCCTCGGTAAGTCCTGATGTTCTGCTATTGGGTCGGGGTGATGATTCTTAGCAGTATCGTGTACGCCATCATTGATTGATAGGTGTACTGCTGCTTCTCATATTGCGTCCCGTTTGTTGGATATGGCAGGGACCCGTCGAAGAAGCCAAGAATCTGTGCTCCTTCCATCATCAGTTCGAACTCGAACGACCAGGTGAAGAAATCTTTTCCGTCGAAAGGCTTTGTCGTTTGCAGCTTTAGAACATGCGCGAATTGCGATTGAACTTGTAATGCGTCCAATGCCCTTTCTTGTCCCGGTGCAGATTGCGGTTGCGGCATGAAGCTGACGGAGCCACGCTGGGGCTCGTACGGGGCGAAGGTAGGCTGCTGTTGTTGTTGTTGAATTCCGCGTGCGTAGGATGAGCCGTCGAGACTCATAGGAGTCACGTTGTTGTTGTTGTTGCTGTTGTTTGATTGCGCAGGTACTCCTTGCTGGTGCTGCTTGTAGAAGGACATGAAGGAGAAGAATTTCTCCATCATGCTTGGATCGAAGCCCGCGGGCGTTTCCGTAGACCCAGCTGCTGGTCTCGTGGTAGTCCCTTCCTGTGTCTGTACGCCAAAGACAGGAGGTGGAGTAGGAGTAGTGCCTGGAGAGCCGTTGGAGGAGCTCCTCTCCTTCCTAGTAGACATGTCTTCCTTGTATAAAGTATTAAGAGAAAAAAAATAACTTTGAACTCTATCTGCTCTCATACCATGTTGGGCTGAGGTGCCCTAGGATCTTTGTAGAGTCAAAGTCTGAGTAGGGTTGTACTAGCGAAAGCGTTGAATAAAAGGTCTTTGAACCACCTTGCGCTGGTATGTGAGGGCAAAGTAAGTTTTTTTTAAAACAAGCAAATACAAAGGTTTATATAAGAGTACAAGGAATACGAATAGATATAATTAAAACTGTTTTGCTGTTGCGATTCGATACAGTGCGACTCGGGCAACTGCTCAATGTCGAGTCAGTTGTGTGTCCTTGCTGTCGCGCTGTATTTGTCAAGTCAAAGGTCGCTGACCTTTGACCTTCGCGTAACCTCCAGCGGTTACCCTAACCTCCGAGGGTTGACTCGTTGTGCTTCGATTCGAGCTGCTTCACTTGTGTCCTGAGTTTCGACACGACAGAGGCGCTTAAGACTTGTTATTCCCAACAATTCCGAACCCGAAACTAACTGTTGTTGGGAGGATCTACTAATCTATGACTTCACATTTTGGGGCTTGGGACACAGATGCTATTACCGTATTGAGCGAAAGATTGTGGTGGCCGAATCTCACAAGCTGAAGGACTGTATTGATTTATAGTGTGTTATCTAGAGTACTTGTCAAGAAGTTAAAGAATGACTAGTGGAGAACATTCATAGGGGTACAAGTAGTAATCCATACCCTCTACAGTACAACCCAACCTAACCTAACAATGTACATTACTAAAATCATAAGGGTACATTCCTTCCTTGACACTTGTGTCTCAAATGTATTGTGATGCTCAAAAACAGCATAGAACGTGCTATGTCACAAACGCGTGTCGCCCTAATGCGAATGTAACCCTATTTTACATTGGTCAGCGTCATTTGCGCCGGTGTTGCGGACGAGTTGGATGAGGCCCCGTCACCGCCATGAAATCGCAAGCACGATCAATGTCAAGCAATTCCACTGCCCTGCCACATGCACCTGGACGCTGGACCCCTTGACAGTTTAGCGCGGGAAACAAACCCGGCATCCCTGGGCAGCATCGAAAGGGGTTACCATTTTTTGTGATACACGCAAGGCTGCCCGACGAAACCACCACAGATCTAGAGCCTCCTCTCCAACCTGCTTCAAGGATGACTTCGATTCCATCTTCTTGGTAGTCCATTCTGTGTTTCTTGTTTCTAGGACCCGCAAGCTCAGTAGCCCTCTCAACGCCATGACTCATAAGCGCAAGAGCGCCGCTGAAGCCGCCAACGTGACCCCGCGGGATCTCAATGAGATCCCATATATTGCTTGGATGCACAAGCAGCTGTCCTCTGGGCGCAAGCCGACCGGCCCACGGGCAGTGGACACTCCTTCGCGTGGCGACACCTCTGACCAGGCCCCCCGTAACGTCCCGATGCGCGGGCGCCGTAACGCCGACCGTGTGGCTTCTTCGCGCAGTCCCGAGGCTACCACGTACGACGAGGACGAGGACGATGCAGACTACAACGAGGAGGCATACGACACGGACAACGACGCAGACTCCGGAGAAGAGCTTGACAAGGGCATGTCCGACTCCGACGCGGAGAGCGACGACGACGACGCACCGGAAGAATCTCAGCCCGCAACTCCGCCTGTTAGCCGCGGTCATGGTAAGGCGGCACCGGGGGACAAGAGCGCCATAGTTGGCGGGGAGCCACCTCGACGCGCGCCAAAGACCCGGGAGCCCATGCCGGTGAAGCGCAGTGTGTGGTCGCCCACGGAGAGCACAATTCTCGTGGCCGCCCGCTAGTTCATGAAGGATGAGCTGGAGCCACTTCTGGGGAAGCAGGGATCCCAGTATTGGGCCCGCCTTGTGCGCCACATCGAGACCGAGAATACCGGATGGGTCCGCGGCGTCAACTCCGTGCAGAAACAGTGGCGCAACCTCGTCCAAATGTACGAGCAGCTGCAGAAGGCGGACAAGGCGTTCGGCAACGGGGTGGTGTGTAAGCCGCCATGGTGGCCGTACATGGTGTTATTTCAGAATAACCGTGCAGTCGCGGCGCCGCACGCCGTCGCCGCTGGTGGTGCCACACACGTGAATGCACCGTGCGGTTTCGCGGTGCCGTCGACGTCCGCGCCATGCACCTCAACGCCCACGTTCACGGGTGAGCCATTTTCCGTTGCTTTGTTTGTTGGTACCCATAGATGTGCAACATGATTGTCATTTAACCTTTGTGTCATACGGCACAAGATCACAGCAAACTCATTCGGGCCTACTGTAACATGTGAACGTGCAGCCCCCCCTCCGGTGACGCCTCCCTCCAAGCGCCCGCGAGTAGCGGAGACGGCTACCATGGCCGCGGCAAAACTTGTCTCCGACACCATCAAGGATTGCCACGCGGATGCGATGGCAAAGCTGGAGGGGCTCGTCCGCGCCTAGATGCAGCAGGACGCCGAGATTGCACGCGCTCGCAACCAGTCGCCGGCCCCTCCGCCACCAACCGTCAATGGAGCCCCCGCGGATGCCGCCACACAGCCTGCAGCGGCCGCCGCCGAAGGCGACGATGGAGTCTGATTCCGCCGCGGTGATCACGGCGGTGGCGAAGCTACTCCGGACGAGGCCGAGGAAGTGTGGGTTCGCGGCAACGCCGTGTAATGTAGGAAGACTCCAACGCTTCACCGAGCCTCTTCTGCCTTTCACGGAGAGTTGCCTGGTTGCACGGCATGGCCGGCTCCCACTTGAATTCTGCTGCTGCGCCGCGGGTCCACCAATGATCCCGATCCTGTGGCAAGTTTGCCCATCCCTCATTGACACGCCTCACGTCCCCCATCGTCTCACACATGTTGTGCAGGACTACACAACAAGACGCCCCTGCAAGGACGCGCCACAGCGTGCAGTCATTGCGGCATGCGAAGAGCCTCCACCTGCCTTTGAAGGCGTCGATGCAGCGCTCCACTGCCATCCGCTCGCGCTCTGGCAGTAGTTGAAGCACTGCTCCCAATCCTCCATTAGGCCTTCACGGGGTGCATGCAGGGGGGTTGGGCAGAAATCCCGCAGGGGGTAGGCTGCATCACCGACTATTTGATACGGCGCAATGTCGCCGTTTTGCAACCTCTCATGTAATGCACTGTCCATGAACACGCGTTGATCGTGTGCGCTCCTAGGGTATCTGATAAGGAAGTCCCACATGATGCCGCGTGCATCGCACGTCACCTGCAACTGCACGACGTATGCGGACTTGCGTGTCCAGTACTCTTGCATGTGCCCCTCCATCCCCTTTATGTGTACATGTGTCCCATCAATAGCCCCCACTACCGCAGGTACCCCTTTCACGGCGCGAAACTCCTCGGCCATTTCGTCAACGTCATCGCGGGTGGGGAAGTGCACCCACTGTTGTTTGAAGACTGTGGCGAAATGCATCAGCCACACATCGACGAGCTCGTGGCACAATGTCTTCGACAACCCGAATAGGTGAGAAAGGTTTATGTACGAGGGTCAACTCGCCAGATACTTGATCGGCACAAGGTTTGCCACCTCGTGGGTAATGTAGTAACGGTCCACGTACGGCTGCATGTAGTGCTCCATACCCTCGGCCACGTGGGCGAGAATCGCCCTGTTAATTTGGTAAATGTCCCTAAACTCCCGTCTCCCATTCCCCGCAGATCCTCGAGCAGCGGCGCGTAACGCCGGCGCCTCAAGCTGCCTCTCCTTGTACGCTCGGCGAACCTAGTGGAGCTATGAGAGGTCGCGGTAGACGTGTTCTCGTCGTCAAAGACTTGCGACTCCAGCAAGTCGGCTACCCCCTTGGCGACCGCGTCCATGAACATGCCGTAGTAGAACGAGATCCATGCGACTAGGAGTCGCATGAGGAATGGAACAGCCCTGGGTTCTGCCATGGCTGATTTGAGTGGGGGCCATGCTGTGCATGCTTTGCGTTTTTATGTTTCTAGTTGTAGTTGTAGGTGCATTGTGGCTCTGTGGTGGTTGGTGGTTTCGCCAACTCGCCCCATCATCGTTTGGAACCCCTGGTTTAACCTGCCTGCCTGGCGCCAAAATGAGAGCGCTCGCTTCAAAAGGTGCGGGTCCAATTGCAAGTCAACAGGTGTACAACACTCTGAGTCGCTCGATGTCGCTGTACATCCTTTTTTTTTGTGACGCGTAGATAGGCAAATTTACAGGCGCGACTCGGGAAACGAGGCATTGAGACACAAGTGTCAAGGCAGGAATGTACCCTAAGTGTACACTGACATACCCCCTACGCTAGGAGGCAGAGCATAGAAGATAAGAAAAACAGAAGGCGGCACTACTACCGGTAGTCCAGCCGCGGGGGCAAAAGGCCACAAAGCCAGTCAGCAAGAACAAAAATTTGTTGGGGTCTTGTTATCACGGAAAAACACTCTGATTGCCCTGATTGTCAACAAACTATATGAGATACAACTAATTAGGTATTGCTAGCCAAGCCTCTCAGACTGTTATGTTAAGATAGCAAGCAGGAATGATTGCATTGGATGAAATGTGGGTACAAGTACTAACCCTAACGTTGGGTTGTACACCATATGGGCTACCCTACTATAGCCTACAAAGAACTAACACATATATAGTTTGACACACCCCCATAGGCAAAGTGGGGGAGAGCAAGGGGTCACAAGACCAGTCAAGAAAAGCAAAGCAAGCTCGGGGTGGATCACAACGTCACCACACACTCGAGCACAAGCAAATGGCCACAGGCCAGTTCACATGCAGAGGTATATATGCAATAACAACAGTACAGTGATCACTACCTAGCAAGAGCAAGCATGCAGGTATACATATATAGATCACAGTACAAGCAAAGTCACGAAGTGAGCAAGTGAGACGAAACAGGCACAAGGCCTAACATAGTACAAAAGCACTGATGATCACCAGACGGAAATGCCTTGGTGAATATATCAGTAGTGTTGGCCCGAGTGGCCACGTAAGCAAGACGAAGCTGACCACGCTGCTGAAGCTCTCGAGCAAGGAAGTAACGCAAAGCGATGTGCTTCGTTCTGTGCTCCAGTCTGTGCTCCTGACACAAGGCAATGGCGGTCTTGTTGTCTACGTACAGAACTGGAGGAGAACGAGGCCGCTCTCCCAAGTCGGTCAGCAGGTAGGTGAGCCAGCGTAACTCCTGTGCAGCCATGGCTTTGGCGTAGATCGCAGCCTCACAACTGGAGCTGAGAACAGAAGAGGAGCGGGTAGACCACCAAGAAACTGAGCCACAGCCAAGGCTGAAAGTGCAACCCTATGACGACCGCTGCGTAGCCAGGTCGTCAACCCAAGAAGCGTCTGAGTGCCCAGTGAGGCCAACTGAGCTCCGCCCTCCAAGCACGAGCCCCATGCCTGATATACTGCACAAGTAGCGCAGTGCCCTCTTCGCAACATCCATATGCACCTTTCAGTGCCTACCAGGAGCCACGTAGCGTGCCAGAAGGCCAAGAGGGTACGCAAGGTCAAGACGAGTGCAGGTCATCAGGTACATGAGGCAACCCACTAGCTCTGAGTATGGGCCACTCGGCTCTACGGACTCGTCCAAAGGTGGAGCTGAGAGCAAGTGACCTGTAGCCAGAGGAGTGGACTGTGGCGAGGACCAAGTGAAGCCGAAGCGATGAAGGACCTGCTGCACCATGTGTGACTGAGTCAGGGTAATGGTGTGGCGTGCTCTGTCCCGGGTGATTTGTAAGCCAAGGTAACTGCGTAGCTCACCCAGGTATGTGCACGTGTGCCTCTTCCATAGCTCCGACTTCACAAGGGCGAGTTGTCAAACATTATATATGTTGTGGTTGTTTAGGCTACAGTGGGTTAGCCTATAGGGGGTACACAATTCTAGGGTTAGGTACTTGTACTGCTTTCACTGTTAGTTCAATCATTCCTGTTCGTTCATTTCACCATGGTATAGAGCTTGTCCTTCGCTAGGACCGTTTTTTTAGGGCCCACCACTACCTACCTACCTACCTAACTGCGCCCTAGGGCGCCTCGCTCTTCACGGCCCCCTAAGTCCACGCGACCCGCGACCCGCCTCTTAGCGACCTGCGCGCCGCCCCCTAAGGCCCCGTCGGCCCACGCGCTCGCCCCTTACGGCCCCTCGCTCGCCCCTTAGCGACCCCGTCGGCCCCGCGATCGCCCCTAACGGCCCCGTCGGCCCCGCGCTCACCTCCCTAGAGGTCCCCGTCGGCCCCACGCTCGCCCCTACAGGCCCCGTACGGCCCCGCGCTCGCCCCTAGAGGCCCCGAACGACCCCACACTCACCCCTAGAGGCCCCGAACGGCCCTGCGCTCGCCCCTTAGCGACCCCGTCGGCCCCGCGATCGCCCCTAACGGCCCCGTCGGCCCCGCGCTCACCTCCCTAGAGGTCCCCGTCGGCCCCGCGCTCGCCCCTACAGGCCCCGTACGGCCCCGCGCTCGCCCCTAGAGGCCCCGAACGGCCCCACACTGGCTCCTAGAGGCCCCGAACGGCCCGCGCTCGCCCCTATAGGCCCCGTACGGCCCCGCGCTCGCCCCTAGCGGCCCCGAACGGCCCCGCACTCACCACTACAGGCCTCGAACGGCCCCGCGCTCGCCCCTAGCGGCCCCGAACGGCCCCGCGCTCGCCCCTACAGGCCCCGTACGGCCCCGCGCTCGCCCCAAGAGGCCCCGAACGGCCCCACGCTTGCCCCTAGAGGCCCCGAACGGCCCGTGACCGCCACAACCCCTCCAGGACCGAGCCGAGCCGCGCGACCCGAACCGAGCCGCCCAGTCCGAGCCGAGCCGCGCGACCCGAACCGAACCGCGCTGCCCTAACCGAGCCGCGTGTACTGTTTGAGCTGCCCTACCTGTCTCACCCTCTTACTCCTACTGCTGCTCCTACTGCTGCTACCATGGCTAGCCCACCTGTACAAGCTTTCGATGCTGAGGGCCGCCCAGTGAAGTTTGACACCTGGCTAGATGACCTGCACCTCTATCTACAGCTCACTGCCAAGGACGACATCTCACTGTACGACCACGCCCTAGGCCAAATCACTGCCCCTGCTGCTACTGCTGACAGCACTGCCCGCTCACAGTGGCAAACTCGTGACGCCCACGCTCGCTTTGCTATTCGCAACTCCTTGCCGATAAATGAGCGCGAGCACTTTGGGCAGCACAAGACTGCGCAGGCACTGTACACTGCTGTCGTTGCCCGCTACTCCTCACCGGCCTCTGCCGCACTAGGCCGTCTCTCTCTTCCCTACCTGTTCCCCGACTTAGCCTCTTTCCACACAGTCGCTGACCTCAGTACGCACCTCCGCACTAGTGAGGCTCGCTTCCGCGCCGCTATGCCTGATGAGTTCCTTGCCACGAACCCACCCCCGCTCTGGCTCACTCTCTACCACCTAGTCACGCGCCTCCCTGACACTCTGCGCTCAGTCAGGGACCACTTCCTAGCTCGCTGCCCCACTGAGCTCACCATTGCCCTCCTCGAGAAGGAACTCCTTGCAGCTAAGGCTACCATAGTCGCTGTAGGTGCCTCTCGTGGCGACCCCCGTACCCCGTTCTTAGAGGGGTGTTCTCCTTCCCCCCTTCTTCCCTCTGTCGCCTCTGCTGCTGCTGTCGACCTCCTTGGTGCTGAGAAGGTCGGGACTGCGTCTGCTTCGAGCGGGCGCCGCAGCGGCAAGGGCAAAGGGGGCAAGGGCGGTGGCGGTGATGGCGGGGGAGGCGGTGGTGGGGGCGGTGGCGGCGGTGGGGGTGGTGGCGCGACTGGAGGGGCTAGTGGCGGCGGTGGAGGTGGTGGTGGCAGCGGCGGGGGAGGTGGCAGGGGCGGAGGCGGTGGTTGGGGTGGCGGTGGACGCGGCGGCGGCAGGGGTTGGGGTGGTCGAGGAGGTGGCGGCGGAGGTGGTGGTCGTGGAGGCACTGGCGGTGGCCAGGGCCAGCAGCACACTCCGTCGCCCCAGGAGGTCCGTGAGTGGTACTCTCAGCACGGGGGGGGGAGGGTGGCTTTAGCTGCACGTACGTCATTTGCACTGGTGACCGCACTGGTGAGCCGTGTGGGGGATCACACGCCATACAGCGCTGCTTCGCTCGTCTCAACGACGCTTGGCGTGTTCAGTTCCCTCAGGCCACTGAGCTGCCCTGCTGGGTTGATCTCCTGAAGAAGGGGATTGATATCTATGCTCTAGACTTTGATGCTATTCTCACTGCTATGTATGTGATGTCTACTAGTGGAGAGGGTGCTGAGTACATGTGTGTGCCGCCCGACCCGGGCATTAGGACTAGTGCGTTTGCCGCTCCAGGTACTCGCGTCTGTGCTACCCCAGGTGCTGGTGAGGCTGCTGCTCTAGGTGCTTGTGCGTTTGCCCCCCCTGGTACTGAGTCGACTTCAGCACTGCACATACTGGACTCAAGTGCTTCTCGCTGCTTCTTTCGTGACCGCACTGCCCTTGAGCCGCTTGCTCGGCTAGTTGCTGTCTCCCTTGCTGACCCCTCTGGGGGTCCGGTCATTGCGACCTCCTCCACTGTCTTTCCCTGTCCTGCGGTCCCGTCGGGCACACTGTCTGGTCTCCACCTCCCCTCGTTCTCTACGAACTTGGTGACAGGTTGTGCACTCGAGGACGGGGGTGTTCACCAGTTCACCCCTGCCTACGAGCGCGTGACACACTGCACGTGTGCCCGTACGGGCCGCCACTTGGCTACCTTCACTTGGCAGCCGGGGTCGGACCTGTATACACTGACCACCGCGTCCCCTTAGGTCGCTGCGTCTGCGTCCGCGTCAGGTCAGCTGTCTGCCCCCTGCTCGTGTCGCTCTCTGGCGCACGAGCCTGTCCTCTGGAACCACCAAATTGGCCACCCGTCTGTGCAGCGCCTTCGTGCCATGCACTCCCGGTACCTTGTCTCTGGTCTTCCCAGGATCCTCCCTCCCCTCCCATCCTCGCCTGCTCCTCCTTGTCTTCCCTGTGTCGAGGGGCGGCAGCGCGCCGCTCCTCACTCCTCCTCGTTTCCCCCGATGACTGCTCCTTTGCAGACGCTCCACATGGACGTGTGGGGCCCAGCCCGCGTCCGTGGTCAGGGTCAGGAGAGGTACTTCCTGATAGTTGTTGACGACTACTCGCGCTACACCACGGTCTTCCCCTTGCGCACCAAAGGTGAGGTCCCTGATGTCTTGATCCCTTGGATCCGTAGAGCCCGTCTCCAGCTCAGCGAGCGTTTCCACTCGGACTTTCCTGTCCTGCGCTTGCACTCTGACAGAGGTGGTGAGTTCTCCTCCGACCTCTTAGCAGACTACTGTGCTGAGCACGGCATTGAGCAGTCATTCACGCTTCTGGCCTCTCCACAGCAGAATGGGGTTGCGGAGCGCCGCATTGGCCTGGTCATGGAGGTTGCCCGTACCTCCTTGATCCATGCGGCTGCCCCCCACTTTCTGTGGCCGTTTGCGGTCCGGTACGCTGCGCATCAGCTCAACCTCTGGCCCCGTGTATCCTTGCTCGAGACCTCGCCCACACTGCTGTGGACGGGGGAGGTTGGCGATGCGTCGCGTTTCCGGGTCTGGGGATCTCGAGCTTTTGTCCGCGATACGTCTGCGGACAAGCTCTCCTCCCGTGCTGTTCCCTGCGTCTTCCTCGGCTTTGTCCCCGACGCGCCTGGTTGGCAGTTTTACCACGCCACCTCGCGCCGGGTCTTGTCCTCTCAGGACGTCACTTTTGACGAGTCCGTCCCCTAGTACCGCCTCTTCCCCTACGCACTGCCCCGCTCCCCCCCCCGCCTCTCTTCCTCGCGCCAGGTGCTGCTGTCGTAGACCCCTTCCCCCCTCAGGGTGCCGCTCCCTCAGGTGTGTCTCAGGTAGACCCGGTTGAGCCTGTTGAGATCGCTTTCGACTCTCTTCCTGCTGGGGGTATGGAGCCTGGGGGTACGGTGCCTGGAGGTGCTGAGCCTAGGGGTGCTGAGCCTGGGGGTGCTGAGCCTTGGGGTACGGAGCCTGGGGGTGCTGAGCCTGGGGGTGCTGAGCCGCAGAGTCCGGAGTCTGGGGGTTCTGAGTCTGGAGGTGCTGAGCCTGGGGGTCCTACACCTGGAGGAGCCCTCTCGTCGGAGCAGCTGCGTGAGTGGTACTTACAGTACTGCAGCCTCAGGAGAGGTACCTCTGGAGCCAGGCGTACTACAGGGACTGGTGCTAGTGCTTCTCCTCCTAGTCGAGAGGTCCCCTCACGTGAGCGGATCCGTGAGTGGTACGAGCGGCGCTGCACGCTTCGGAGTGGCGCACTTGGTGTCGCGGACCCCGCTGCTGCTGGTGGTGCTGCTGGTGCTGGAGACTCTACTGGTGCTGCGGACTCGGGCGTTGGAGCTACGGCTGGTGCTGAGGACCCGTGCGCTGGAGCTGCTGCTGGTGCTGAGGACCCGGGCGTTGGAGCTGCTGCTGGTGCTGAGGACCCGGGCGTTGGAGCTCCTACTGGTGCTGCGGACCCGGGCGTTGGAGCTGCTGCTGGTGCTGCGGACCCTAGCGCAGGTGCAGCTGCTGGTGCTGTAGAGTCGGGCGTTGGAGCTGCTGCTGGTGCTGAGGACCCGGGAGTTGGAGCTGCTGCTGGTGCTGAGGACCCTGGCGCTGGTGTCTTTGCTGGTTCTGGAGTCGCTGCACGGCAGCGGCCGTACTTCGTTCCGCTCCTTCAGCAGGTTCTTGGTCAGCTCCCTCCTCCTTGTCCTCCTCCCTCCTTAGGGTGTCCTCCGTCAATCCAGCTGCAGTCGCAGCTACCGTCTGCCTCCTCTCTCCCTGGTCCTGCTCCTTACACTGGTCCGACTAGAGGTCTTACTGAGCGTCGTGAGCCTGAGTCTCGTCCTGCGTCGCCTGAGTCTCGCCGTGCGTCGCCTGTCCGTGCTGCTCTCACTGGTGGTCGTGTCCCTAGTCAGCGTCTTCCTGCTGTCCCAGGCACTCACCGGATGGCGCTTCGTCCTTCCACTGCTCCACTGCCGTCTCCTCCTGCGTCCTCTCTTCCTGCTGTTGCTGACCCGGGGTCTGACTCCCTTCGTGCTACCAGTCCTACTGTAACGCGTCTCCTGGCTACTATTGTCACTGACCCTTCCTTTGAGTCCGCTGCTGCGTCTGCCTTAGTTGCTGAGCTTGTCGACTTTGCTGCCGCCTGTCGTCTAGACTACGCCGCTAGCCTAGTTGCTGAGTCTGAGTCTGTCTGTCCTCCGTCCGTCGGGGGTGAGTGTGCCCTTGGCACGGACGTCCTTGAGGACAGGCATGAGGAGTTCCAGTGCTTGGCCGCTGCTTCACCTCATCTCGTGTTCGTACTGCTTACCCCTGAGGGAGACCCGGATGCACTTGACATCCCGACTCCGCGCTCTTACGCGGAGGCGATAGAGGGTCCCTACTCTTCTCAGTGGCAGGCAGCTATGGACACAGAGATGGCAACCTGGAAGTCCACAGGCACCTACGTTGACGCTGTCCCCCCTCCTGGGGCGAACATCGTCAGTGGCATGTGGATTTTCAGGGTGAAGCGGCCGCCGGGTTCTCCGCCTGTCTTCAACGCACGTTACGTGGCTCGTGGCTTCACTCAGCGGCAGAGAGTTGACTACTTTCAGACCTTCTCTCCCACCCCGAAGATGACCACTCTTCGGGTACTGCTGCACGTAGCTGCTCACCGTGACTACGAGCTACACTCTCTTGACTTCAGCACTGCTTTCCTGCAGGGCAGCCTGCACGAGGAGATCTGGCTGCGCCGCCCTCTTGGCTTCACTGGGACTTTTCCTCCTGGCACCCAGTGGAGCCTTCGGCGGCCAATCTACGGTCTCCGCCAGGCACCGCGTGAGTGGCACGACACACTGAGGACTACGCTTGCGGCTCTTGGGTTTGCTCCCTCTACTGCCAACCTGTCGCTGTTTCTACGCACCGACACTTCTTTGCCGCCGTTTTACATCCTCGTGTACGTCGACGACTTGGTCTTTGCCACAGCTGACAGTGCTGGACTCGCCTACGTGAAGTCCGAGCTACAGAAGAGACACACGTGCACAGACCTGGGTGAACTGCGCAGCTACCTTGGCTTGCTGATCACCCGGGACAGAGCACGCCGCACCATCACCCTGACTCAGTCACACATGTGTCAAACATTATATATGTTGTTGTAGTTGTTTAGGCTACAGTGGGTTAGACTATAGGGGGTACACATTTCTAGGTTTTCATACTTGTACTCATTTCACTGTTAGTTCATTCATTCTTGTTCAACATGGTATAGAGCAGGTCCTTCCTAGGACCGATTTTTTTTTAGGGCCCACCACCTACCTACCTGCCTACCTACCTACGCCCTAGGGCGCTTCGGCCTTCACGCCCCTAGAGGCCCCGTGTCGGCCCCGCGCTCGTCCTTAGCGGCCTCGTGTCGGCCCCGTGCTTACCCCTAGAGGCCCGTGTCGGCACCGCGCTAGTCCCTCACGGCCCCGATCGGCCCCGCGCTAGCCCTTAGAGGCCCCTGATCGGCCCCGCGCTCGTCCCTTACGGCCTCGCGCTCGTCCCTTACAGCCTCGTCGGCCCCGCGCTAGTCCCTTACGGCCCCGATCGGCCTCGATCGGCCCCACGCTCGTCCCTCACGGCCCCACCAGGCCCCGCGCTCGCCCTTAGCGCCCACGTCGGCCCCGCGCTCGTCCCTCACAACCCCACCCGCTCCCCGCGCTCGCCCTTAGCGGCCCCGACCGGCCCGAATCGAGCCGACCCGAGCCGCCCAGCCCTAACGGAACCGAGCCGCCCGACCCGAGCCGCCAGCCCTAACCGACCCGAGCCGCCCGAACCGAGCCGCCCGACCTGAGCCGCCCGAACCGAGCCGCGCCGCCCGACCCGAGCCGCTCCGCCCTACCTATACCGAGCCGCGCCGCCCTAACTGTGCCGAGCCGCGTCTCCCTACCTACCCTACTGCTCCTACTGCTTTTTCCTACTACTGCTACCATGGCTAGCCCTCCTGTACTAGCCTTCGATGCTGAGGGCCACCCAGTGAAGTTCAACACCTGGCTTGATGACCTACACCTCTTCCTACAGCTCACTGCCAAGGAAGACATCTCGCTGTACGATCACGCCTTAGGCCACGCTACTGCTCCTACTGCTACTGCTGACAGCACTGCCCGCTCACAGTGGCAGACTCGTGACGCCCATGCTCGCTTCGCTATTCGCAACTCTCTGCCGATAGATGAGCGCGAGCACTTTGGGCAGCACAAGACTGCACAGGCACTGTACACTGCTGTCGTTGTCTGCTACTCCTCACCGGCCTCTGCCACTCTAGGCCGTCTCTCTCTTCCCTACCTGTTCCCCGACTTAGCTTCCTTCCACACTGTCGCTGATCTCATTACCCACCTCCGCACTAGTGAGGCTCGCTTCCGCGCCGCTATGCCTGATGAGTTCCTTGCCAAGAACCCACCCCCGCTCTGGCTCACTCTCTACCACCTAGTCACGCGCCTCCCCGACACTCTGCGCTCAGTCAGGGACCACTTCCTAGCTCGCTGCCCCACCGAGCTCACCATTGCCCTCCTCGAGAAGGAACTCAGCGTTGTTTCGCTCGTCTGAACGACGCTTGGCGTGTCCAGTTCCCTCAGGCCACTAAGCTGCCCCGCTGGATTGATCTACTGAAGAAGGGGATTGATATCTATGCTCTAGACTTTGATGCTATTTTCACTGCCATGTATCTGATGTCTACTAGTGGAGAGGGTGCTGAGTACCTGAGTGTCCCGCCCGACCCGGGCATTAGGACTAGTGCGTCTGCTGCTCCAGGTACTCGCGTGTCTGCTACCCCAGGTGCTGGTGAGGCTGCTGCTCTAGGTGCTTGTACGTCTGCCCCCCCTAGTACTGTGTCGACTGCAGCACTGCACACCTTCACGCTGGATTCAGGTGCCTCTCGCTGTTTCTTTCGTGACCGCACTGCCCTTGAGCCCCTTGCTCGGCCAGTAGCTGTCTCCCTCGCTGACCCCTCTGGGGGTCCGGTCCTTGCGACCTCCTCCACTGTCCTTCCCTGTCCTACAGTCCCGTCGGGCACACTGTCAGGTCTCCACCTCCCCTCGTTCTCTACGAACTTGGTGGCAGGTTGTGCACTCCAGGACGCGGGTGTTCACCAGTTCACCCCTGCCTACGAGCGTGTCACCCACTGCACGTGTGCCCGTACAGGCCGCCACTTGGTTACCTTCACCCGGCAGCCGGGGTCGGACCTGTACACACTGACTACTGCCCCCCCTCAGGTCGCTGCGTCTGCGTCTGCGTCTGCGTCAGCGTCAGGTCAGCTGTCTGCCCCCTGCTCATGTCGCTCTCTAGCGCACGAGACTGTCCTCTGGCACCACCGACTGGGCCACCCGTCTGTGCAGCGCCTTCGTGCCATGCACTCCCGGTACCTTGTCTCTGGTCTTCTCAGGGTCCTCCCTCCCCTCCCACCCTCGCCTGCTCCTCCTTGTCTTCCCTGTGTCGAGGGGCGGCAGCGCGCCGCTCCTCACTCCTCCTCGTTTCCCCCGACAACTGCTCCTTTGCAGACGCTCCACATGGACGTGTGGGGCCCAGCCCGCGTCCGTGGTCAGGGTCAGGAGAGGTACTTCCTGATCGTTGTTGACGACTACTCGCGCTACACCACGGTCTTCCCCTTACGCACCAAGGGTGAGGTCCTTGATGTTTTGATCCCTTGGATCCGCTGAGCTCGTCTCCAGCTCAGCGAGCGTTTCCGCTCGGACTTTCCTGTCCAGCGCTTGCACTCTGACAGAGGTGGTGAGTTCTCCTCCGACCTCTTGGCAGCCTACTGTGCTGAGCACGGCATTGAGTAGTCATTCACGCTTCTGGCCTCTCCACAGCAGAATGGGGTTGCGGAGCGCCGCATTGGCCTGGTCATGGAGGTCGCTCGTACCTCCTTGATCCATGCGGCAGCCCCCCACTTTCTGTGGCCGTTTGCAGTCCGGTACGCTGCGCATCAGCTCAACCTCTGGCCCCGTGTCTCCTTGCCGGAGACCTCGCCCACACTGCTGTGGACGGGGGAGGTTGGCGATGCGTCGCGTTTCCGGGTCTGGGGATCTCGAGCTTTTGTCCGCGATTCGTCTGCGGACAAGCTCTCCTCTCGTGCTGTTCCCTGCGTCTTCCTCGGCTTTTTTTCGGACGCGCCTGGTTGGCAGTTTTACCACGCCACCTCGCGCAGGGTCTTGCCCTCTCAGGACGTCACTTTTGACGAGTCTGTCCCCTACTACCGCCTCTTCCCCTACCGCACTGCCCCGCTCCCACCCCCGCCTCTCTTCCTCGCGCCAGGTGCTGCTGTCGTAGACCCCCTCCCCCCTCAGGGTGCCGCTCCCTTAGGTGTGTCTCAGGTAGACCCGGTCGAGCCTGTTGAGGTTGCTGTCGACTCTCGTCCTGCTGGGGGTGCTGAGCCTGGGGGTGCGGACTCTGGGGGTGCTGAGCCTATGGGTGCGGACTCTGGGGGTGCTGAGCCTGGGGGTGCGGACCCTGAGGGTGCTGAGCCTGGGGGTGCGGAAACTGGGGGTACTGAGCCTGGGGGTGCTGAGCCTTGGGGTGCGGTGCCTGGGGGTGCTGAGCCTGGGGGTGCGGTGCCTTGGGGTGCTGAGCCTGGGGGTGCTGGGTCCGGGGGTTATGACTCTGGCAGTGCTGGTCCTGAGGGTACTTCGCCTGGCCGAGACCTCTCCTCGGAGCAGTTGCGTGAGTGGTACTTACAGTACTGCAGCCTCCAGAGAGGTACCTCTGGGAAAAGGCGCACTACAGGGACTGGTACCGTACTTCTCCTCCTAGTCGGGAGCTCCCTTCTCGTGAGCGGATCCGGGAGTGGTACGAGCGCCGTTGCACACTTTGGAGTGGTGCGTCTCGTCTCACGGACCCGGCTGCTGCTGGTGCTGTGGACCCGGACGTTGGAGCTGCGGCTGGAGCTGTGGACCCTGGTGTTGGAGCTACTGCTGGTGCTGTGGACCCGGGAGTTGGAGGTACTACTGGTGCTGAGGACCCGGGCGTTGGAGCTGCGGCTGGTGCTGTGGACCCTGGTGTTGGAGTCCCTACTGGTGCTGCGGACTCGGGCGTTGGTGCTGAGACTGGTACTAAGGACCTTGGCGTTGGAGCTGCTGCTGGTTCTGCAACTGCCGCTGGGGGTACTGGTACTGTCCCTGCTGTGTCTGGAGTCGCCGCGCGCCCTCAGTCGTACTTCGTTCCGCTCCTTCAGCAGGTTCTTGGTCTCTCGCCTCCTCCTGGTCCTCCTCCCTTAGCGTGCTCACGGCCTGTCCAGTCACAGTTACAGTTGCAGCCGGCCTCCCAACTGCCTGCTCCTTCTCCGTACACTGGTCCTACTGGCGGTCTCACTGAGCGTCGTGAGTCTGCGTCTCGTCCTGTGTCGCCTGTCAGTCCTGCTAGTGCTAGTGCTCGTACTTCACGTCCGCGTCCTCCTCCTGTCCCTGGCACACACCAGATGTCTCTGCGTCCGTCTACTGCTCCTCTGCGTGCCCCTTTGCCTTCACCTCGTGAGTCCTCTCTTCCTGTTCCTGCCGACCCGGAGTCGGACTCTCTCCGTGCTGCCAGTCCTACTGTCACTCGTCTCCTTGCTACTGTCGTCACTGACCCTTCTTTCGAGTCTACTGCTGCGTCTGCCCTTGTTACTGAACTCGTCGACTTTGCTGCTCGCTGCCGTCTAGACTACGCTGCTAGTCTTGTCGCTGAGTCTGAGTCTGTCTATCCTCCGTCCGTCGGGGGTGAGTGTGCTCTTGGCACGGACGTCCTTGAGGACGGGCAGGAGGAGTTCCAGTGTCTGGCCGCTGCTTCACCTCACCTCGTGTCCGTACTGCTTACCCCTGAGGGAGACCCGGATGCACTTGACATCCCGACTCCGCGCTCTTACGCGGAGGCGATAGAGGGTCCCTACTCCTCTCAGTGGCAGGCAGCTATGGATGCAGAGATGGCTTCCTGGAAGTCCACACGCACCTACGTTGACGCTGTCCCCCCTCCTGGGGCGAACATCGTCAGTGGCATGTGGATCTTCAGGGTGAAGCGGCCGCCGGGTTCTCCGCCTGTCTTCAAGGCGCGTTACGTGGCTCGTGGCTTCAGTCAGCGGCAGGGAGTTGACTACTTTCAGACCTTCTCCCCCACCCCGAAGATGACCACTCTTCGGGTACTGCTGCACGTTGCTGCTCACCGGGACTACGAGCTGCACTCGCTCGACTTCAGCACAGCTTTCTTGCAGGGCAGCCTGCACGAGGAGATCTGGCTGCGCCGCCCACCTGGCTTCACTGGGTCTTTCCCTCCTCGTACCCAGTGGAGTCTTCGGCGTCCAGTCTACGGTCTCCGCCACGCGCCACGTGAGTGGCACGACACACTGAGGACTACGCTTGCGGCTCTTGGGTTCGCTCCTTCTACTGCCGACCCGTCGCTGTTTCTTCGCACCGACACCTCTCTGCCGCCGTTCTACATCCTCGTGTACGTCGATGACTTGGTCTTTGCCACAGCTGACACTACTGGACTCGCCTACGTGAAGTTTGAGCTGCAGAAGAGACACACGTGCACTGCGCAGCTACCTTGGCTTGCAGATCACCCGGGACAGAGCACGCCGCACCATTACCCTGACTCAGTCACACATGGTGCAGCAGGTCCGTCAGCGCTTCGGCTTCACGTACTCCTCGCCTCAGGCCACTCCTCTGTCTACTCGCCACTCGCTCTCAGCTCTGCCTTCGGATGAGTCCGTAGAGTCGAGTGGCCCGTACCCAGAGCTTGTTGGTTGTCTCATGTACCTGATGACCTGCACACTACCTGACCTTGCTTACCCTCTTAGCATTCTTGCACGCTATGTTGCTCCAGGGAGACACCGACCAGAGCACATGGCTGCAGCGAAGAGGGTATTGCGCTACTTGTGCAGTATGTCGGCCATGGGACTAGTGCTTGGAGGGCGGTGTCCAGTAGTCCTCACAGGACACGCAGACACTTCTTGGGCTGACGACCCGGCTACGCAGCGGTCATCACAGGGTTACACCTTCAGTCTTGGTTCCGACTCTATTTCGTGGCGGGCTACTCGCTCGTCTTCTATTCTCGGCTCCAGTTGTGAGGCTGAGATCTACGCAGGGGCCATGGCTGCTCAGGAGCTTCGCTGGCTCACCTACCTGCTGACCGACCTTGGAGAGCCGCCTCGTTCTCCTCCAGTCCTGTACGTTGACAACAAGGCCATGCTGGCCTTGTGTCGAGAGCAGAGACTGGAGCACAGAACAAAGCACATTGCTCTCCGCTACTTCCTTGCTCGTGAGCTACAGCAGCGTGGTCAGTTGCGACTTGCGTACGTGGCCTCTGAGGCCAACACTGCTGATGTCTTCACTAAGGCACTTCCGCCTTGTGATCATCAGCGCTGCTGTACCCTGCTGGGTCTTGTGTCTGTCTTGCCTCACTTACTCTCCTCTTGACACTCTTTGTACTGTTACATATATATACTACTACTCTTGGTTGTTTCGTCTTATATATATATGTACTCCTGCATGTGAACTGGCCTTGTGGCCTTGAACTTGTGCTCGGATTGTGTGGTGACGTTGTGATCCACCCTGAGCTTGCTTTGCTTTGCTTTGCTTTACTTGACTGGTCTTGTGACCTCTAGTTCTCCCCTACTTCGCCTATGGGGGTGTGTTAAACATTATATATGTTGTTGTAGTTGTTTAGGCTACAGTGGGTTAGACTATAGGGGGTACACATTTCTAGGTTTTCATACTTGTACTCATTTCACTGTTAGTTCATTCATTCTTGTTCAACAACATGGTGCAGCAGGTCCTTCAGCGCTTTGGCTTCACGTACTCCTCGCCTCAGGCCACTCCTCTGCCTACTCGCCACTCGCTCTCAGCTCTGCCTTCGGATGAGTCCGTAGAGTCGAGTGGCCCGTACCCAGAGCTTGTTGGCTGCCTCATGTGCCTGATGACCTGCACACGACCTGACCTTGCATACCCTCTTAGCATTCTCGCATGCTATGTTGCTCCTGGGAGACACCGACCAGAGCACATGGCTGCAGCGAAGAGGGTGTTGTGCAGTACGTCGGGCATGTGGCTAGTGCTTGGAGGGCGGAGTCCAGTGGTCCTCACTGGTCACGCAGACGCTTCTTGGGCTGACGACCAAGCTACGCAGCGGTCGTCACAGGGTTACACCTTCAGCCTTGGTTCTGGCTCTGTTTCGTGGCGGGCTACTCGCTCGTCTTCTGTTCTCGGCTCCAGTTGTGAGGCTGAGATCTACGCAGGGGCCATGGCTGCTCAGGAGCTTCGCTGGCTCACCTACCTGTTGACCGACCTTGGAGAGCCGCCTCGTTCTCCTCCAGTCCTGTACGTAGACAACAAGGCCATGCTGGCCTTGTGTCGAGAGCAGAGACTGGAGCACAGAACAAAGTACATTGCTCTCCGCTACTTCCTTGCTCGTGAGCTACAGCAGCGTGGTCAGTTGCGGCTTGCGTACGTGGCCTCTGAGGCCAACACTGCTGATGTCTTCACCAAGGCACTTGCGCCTTATGATCATCAGCGCTTCTGCACGCAGCTGGGTCTTGTGCCTGTCTTGCCTCACTTGCTCACCTCTTGGCCTTGCTTGTACTGTTACATATATATATACCTGCTCTTGCTTGTCTAGCCTTATATATATATGTACTCAGCAGTGGAAGGGGCAAACCCAAGAGCCGCAAGCGTCGTCCTCAATGTGTCGTGACACTCACGAGGCGCCTGACGGAGACCGTAGACTGGCCGGCGGATGCTCCACTCGGTACCAGGAGGGAACGACCCAGTGATGTTAGGTGGGCGGCGCAGCCAGATCTCCGCGTGCAGGCTACCCTGTAAGAAAGCTGTGCTGAAGTCAAGAGAGTGAAGCTCGTAATCACGCTGAGCGGCAATGTGCAGCAGTTCCCGAAGAGTGGTCATATTCGAGGTGGGGGAGAAGGTGTGGAAGAATTCAACTCCCTGTCGCTGACTGAAGCCTCGTACAACGTAACGAGCCTTGAAGAAAGGCGGAGAACCCGGCAAACGCTTCACCCTAAAAATCCACATGCCATCGACGATGTTCGCCTCAGGAAGGGAACCTCATTGACGTAAGTGCCTGTGGACTTCCAGAATGCCATCTCTGCGTCCACGGATGTCTGCCACTGAGAGGAGTAGGGACCCGCGATCGCCTCAGCGTAAGAATGCGGAGTCGGGATGTCTGGTGCATCCGGGTCTCCCTCAGGGGCAAGTAGCATGGCCACGAGATGAGGCGCAGCGGCTACAAGACACTCAAAGTCCTCCTACCTGTCCTCAAGTACGTCCGTGCCAAGAGCACACTCACCCCAGACGGCTAAGGACAGAAAGACTCAGACTCAGCAACAAGACTAGCAGCAAAGTCGAGACGACAGACAGCAGCTAAGTCAAGAAACTCAGAGACTAAGGCAGACGCAGCAGCAGACTCAAACAACGGATCAGTGACAACAGTGGCTACCAGACGCGTGACAGTAGGGTGAGCAGCACGAACCAGGTTAGACTCAGGGTCCTGAACGTCAAGTTGAGAAGACGTAGCAGACGGTAGGGGAACACGCTGTGGAACAGAGGAAGGACAAAGTGCCATAGCATGCGTACCAGGGACAGGAGGCGGACGCTCACGAGGAACACGACGACCAGTGCGACGCGCGTGAACAGGCAAGGCAGGACGAGACGTAGGCTCACGACGCTTAGTATGCGAGTCTCTCTGCTCAGTGTAAGGAGAAGGAGCAGGCAGAGGTGCGCCGGACTGTAACGGGAGGCCCAGTAGAAGACGGGAGGCTAAGAATGCGGAGATAACCGCAGCAACAGGAGCTAGGCTGCGGGCTAGGCACGTGGGCTCGTGTGATCTTTGCGTTCTCTGTTCCTTAGTCGTTTTCCTTGTGCTCACACTACTTGCTAGTTCACGGGGAAAATTGGCAAGAGTTTCAGTAGGAAAAGTTCAGAACAATTGGTACAATGAAGTTGGCATAGCAAGACTACATCAGAGCAAGCATTCAGGTCGGCCAACTGCCAGCGCAGCTTGGTCGACCGCGTTCCAGCACGACTTGGTCGACCGCGCTCCAGCAAGGCAAGGTCGACGGCGTGCCAAAGTCGCAGGTTGACGGTGTGCCAGCATTGCTCACGCAGGACAGCAGTGCACCCACTTCACAGGTATGCGCAGATGATTGGCGTGCAGAGTCTCGTCACCTGCACAGCGCACACACCACGTCAACCTTGAGCTGACGACTGCCTCTGATCCGCCACGACGACCTCGGGATACCACCACCGAGGTCGGGCTCGCCAACTTCGCCTGGGCGACCGTCGCACTCCTCCGCAGCACTTCGTCACCCAGGTAACCTGGTCGACCAGGCAACCACGTCGACCAGCAGCTCCCGTTCGTGCCCGTCGACCTCCCAAGTCGACGACCACCTCCACGTCGACCTCCTCCAGGTCGACGTCCCCTCTGGTCGACCAGCTCCACGTCGACCAGCGCTCCTGGTCGACCTGCTCCTCGTCGACCAGCGCAGTCGTCGGCCGACCACCCGCGTCGGCCACCCGAAGCTGACGTCACCAAGTTGACGTCCTCCGCAGGTCGACTCCCAAGTCGACCTCCCTGGAGTCGGCGCCACCCTGACGTTGGCGCCCGTGCAGTGGTCCCCCATGCAGGTCGACCTCCTCGTCGACCAGCTCACCCACTGCTGCAGGTCGGCTGCTCCCCTCACACCCGACCACGAAGTCGGCACCGCCCAAGCGAGGACGGGGCCAATACCCAACTCCCGTTGACACTCCCCTGCCGCGTTCACGCTTGGGCACCCAGCCCACACGGCAGTACAGCTCGGAGACTAGCTCGTCGACGTGCACCCAACACATGGCACGTCGTCCACCGCACCAGCCATGCAAAAGAGCATGGCACCTACTGCTGCACATCGTTGTCGCCGTCGCCCACATCTGCCCGGCGCACTTGGCCGATTGCGACGGAGCACCGGTTGAAGGCCGGATAGTGCAGCGCCTTCGTCAGGAAGTCGGCCGGCTGCTCAGCGGTTGGGATGTACTGCAGCGAGAACTTCCCGCGCCTGACCATGTGCTGCAGCCAGGCCTGTCGCCGCTCCATGTGCTTGAGGTTGCCCGTCAACCCCATGCCCTCGGCGACCGTGATGGCCGACTTGTTGTCCACGCGCAGGACAGTCGGCTTCCCGGCATCCAGTTGCCGGAACTCTGCGAGGAGGAAGCGAAGGCGGCGTCCCTCCTTGCCAGCTTCAGTGGCCGCCACGTACTCCGACTCAGTCGACGACAGCGTCGCGCACTTGATGCGCTGGCTCGACCAGGAGACTGCAGCCCCTCCGTAGACAAACACGTAGCCACTCGTGCTCGTCCTGTTCTGCTTGTCACCGGCGTCATCGGCGTCCACGTAGCCCACCAGCTCCAGCGACTCAGGTCCACCGCCGAACTCCAGGGCGGTGTCACGTGTGTTGGCGAGGTAGGCGGGGCAGCGATCGACCTCGCGCCAGTGCTGGTCGCTCCTCACCGTGAGGCCGCTCCCCAGCTTGCTGCAGGCGAAGGCAATGTCCGGCCTTGTCGTCGTCGCCGCAAACTGCAGCGAGCCGACCTTCTGCCGGTACTCCTCCTCCTGCCGTTCCTGCGCCTCCTCGTCATCGAAGGTGAGCTCAGCGTACGCACCGACCGAGACCGGTGTCTTCGGGGTGCGCCCGGTCTGCTCCTCGTCGAGGAAGTGCCTACGCAGTTTGTCGGCGTAGCCCTGCTGGTGCAGCCACAGCTTCCCGGCCGTTCTGTCGCGCACGATCTCCAGCCCGAGGTACTTCTGCACCGGCGAGATCTCGCGCAGCTCGAAGGCGGCTTCCAGCAGCTCCTTCAGCATCGCGGCGCTGCTGCTGGCGGCAAGCAGGTCGTCGACGTAGACCAGCACCCAGCAGGCTACTCCACCCTCGCCGAGCTTGAAGTAAAGAGCCTCGTCGACCTGGCTCTTCTTCCACCTGGCGCCGACCAGCACATCGTTGAGCGCCAAGTACCACAACAGCGGCGACTGCTTCAGCGCGTACAGGCTCTTCAGCAGCTTACACACCCGGCCGGTTCCGTCGTTGAAGTAGTCCGGCTGAGACATGTACAGCACCCGATCGAGCTTGCTCTGCAGGAAGGCGTTCTTCATGTCGAGCTGCATCAGGTTGAGATTGAGGACAGCGACAATGCTGAGGAAAATCCTCAGCGTGACGTAGCTGCTCACCGGCGCGAACGTCTCGTCGTAGTCGGCGCCGTACACCTGTGTGAAACCCTTCACAACCAGCCTCGCCTTCTCTCGCTCGACGGTGTCGTCGATGTGGTACTTCGTCGTCAACACCCACCGGTTCTTCATGACGTTCACCCCCGGCGGGCGTTCGACCAGCTCCCAGGTGCCCATGTTGATGAGGCTTCGAATCTCCTCCTCCATGGCGGCCTTCACCGCCGGGCCCTTCCAGCTCGCCAGCGCCTCCTTCACCGTCATCGTTGAGATGTCCCAACGGTGTTCGGGGTCGGCCTGCATGTCGGGGTCGAGTTCCGGAAATTCCTCATCCTCCTCGGCGTCGTCGTACAGCAGGTCATCGTCATCGTCCACGTCATACACCGTGGTGAAGGCAGCGGGGACGAAGAAGTCAGGCGGCCTCCGAAGTCGGCCTGAACGCCGTGGTCCCTGCTGGACCTCCGCGGCGTCCCCTCCATCGTCACTGTCGTCGCTGCTCTCGGCGTCCTGCTGCTCCTCAGCCGGCATCACACCCGACTGCTCCACTGTGGTCGGCTTCCCAGCGGACTTCTCCCCTGTGGTTGGCTCCCCTGCCGACGGCCCGGTCACCGACTGCTCCGTGGTCGACTTCACGGCAGCCTGCTCCCTTGTCGGCTGCTGCTCCTCGACCTGCTCCTCCCCTGTCGACTGCAATCCCACGTCGATTCGCCGCTCGTCACGTCGGCCACCGGCGATGCCCTTGGCCGGCGCCGAAGGCAGCGTCCCACTACTCCCCTCATCGCCGGAGGCCGATACTGAGGTCAGCCTACGTAGGTCGGCCACGAGGGGAGGGGCAGGGGTCAGAGGGACAGTGGTAGAGGTGCGGACGTCCTCGACGTCCTCAGTAGAAAGCTCACCGACTTCGGCAAGCAGCGGCAGCGTCGCCGACGAGGTGTCCAAGGGCGGGGTGGACGAGCGACCGGGAACCGGCCCATGCTCCTTCCTCCACTCGGCCAGCGACATCTCCTCGTAAAACACCACGTCCGACGTGGTGACGACGCGGTCCGTGGCGACGTCGAGGAGCTCCCAGCCCTTGCTCGCCGCCGACACACCAAGGTGCAGGCCCCACCTAGCCTTCGACTTCAGCTTCCCACCACGCTGCTGCTCAGGGACAAGGAACTGTGCCATGCAGCCCCACACCCGCGCCAGTGACAAGTCGGGCTTCTTCCCGGTCAGCAGCTGGTACGGCGTCGTCCCCGGCAGCAGCGTCGACCGCTCGAGGCAGTTGCGGACCTAGACGGCCTGCCGCAGAGCGAGGTGCCACCAGTGGTGCTGCACACCCATGTGCAGCAGCATTGTCCGCACCGACTCCACCACCGTCCTCATCTCCCGCTCCGCCATGCCGTTCTGCTGCGGGGTGTATGGGCAGGTCAGGTCGTGGACGATCCCCTTGCCGTTCACGAAGTCGGTGAACTGCTTCCCGAGGAACTCCCCTCCCCGGTCAGAGCGCAGCATCAACACCGACTTCTTCGTCTGCCGCTCAGCCACCGCCAGCCACTATACGAACGCCTGCAACGCATCTGACTTCTTGGCGACCGGCTTCACCCACACGTAGCGGGTCTTGCGGTCCTTCAGCAGCAAGAAGTACAGGCTGCCATCCTTAGCAGCCACGCGAAACGGCCCGCACAGGTCGATGTGCACAACGGCCAGTACGTCGTCGGCATCGGAGCCTTGGTCGGGGAAGGTGTGCCGCGCCAGTTTCCCACCGACGCACGAGACACACGGGGAGTCGGCGTCCGTCGCCGACTTGAGGTCCAGCCCAATGGCGACCTCGTTCTTCGCCGAGCTGCGTAAGGTGTCCATGCCGACATGCGCAAGCCGTGCATGCATCCGGTCCGGCGTCGACTTCGTCTTCGAGACAATCGCCCGCAGAGCCACCACCTCCGTCGTGGGCGGTGTCGACCTCGTCGCGCAGGGACGCAAGTCGGTGCAGAGGACTCTCCCTGAGTACGTCGCCCGCCCGAGCACCTCCCCTGCTGCCGAGACGAGCAGCATGCCGTCTCCGTCCTCCTGCAGCTTCACGCCGTGCTCCTTCAGCTGGCCGGCCGACAGCAGGTTGGCTCGCACACCCAGGACGTACAGCACGTCGAGGATGAGGACCTCCTTCCCGGCCTCTCCTTGCAGGGCGACAGTGCTGCGGCCATGGACATCCTGCAGCGCCCCATTGAAGCCGCGCACATGCCTGATGGCGCCGCTCGGCTGCAGGTCGACGAAGACCTCCTTCGTCCCCATCAGGTGGTGGGAGCAACCGCTGTCGAGCAGGACCACCGCCGGGTTCGCCTGCACAGCTGCCGCCACCGCCTGGAAGTCCTCTCCAACTTCCGGTGCCAGAGAGATGGTCGGCTCCACGACGCCGACAAGGGAGCACGACGCCGTCTTGTCGTCTCGCCCTTTGCCGCCAGCAGAGGAGTCAGCGTCCTTCGCTGAAGTCGATGTCTTGGTCGACTGCTTCTCCTTGCGCGGCTGGTTTCCTCCACGACGAGGACGACGGCTGCCAGACCTCCCACGGCCTCCCTTAGCGTCGTCGTCGTCGGAGTCTGTGCGGTCGGGGCACTCGAAGGAGAGATGGTCGGGATCGCCGCACAGCCAGCATTCCCGACGTCGACCTCCTCCTCCCCGACCACTGTCCTTGGTTGACTTCTTCTTGTCGACCTCCTTGGCCGGCTTCCAGCCACTGCTACTACCACCGCCGAACTGCCCGCGCTGCACCGGTCGGCCTCCTTGCTTCGCTGAGGTGACCAAGTTCGCCTGCGCCAAGAGCTCCTGCGACCGCTCAGCCTCCTGCATCGCCTCGTCCTGCAGGATATACGAGGTCAGGTTGTCCTCGTTGAGCGTCGCCCTCGTGCTCGGCGCCATAGACAGCCGCTTCAGTAGGTTGTAGCTGCTGGAGAGACCTTGCATGACATGGGTGATGTACGACGCCGTGGAGTACTGCGCGCCGGCCATCCTAATGGTGGCGAGTATTCGCCGGGCCCGGTTGCAGTAGTCGGTCGCTGTCTCCTCGTCACCCATGCGCAGGTGCGTCAACTGTCCCTCCAGCTGGGCGATGAACAGGTCGTCGGTGACCTGGTACGTCGACTCAATGAAGTGCCACGCCCGGTGGCCGGCGTCGATGTACTCCCGGCACCACTTCAAGGCGATCTGTACGCCCGGCGAGCAGCACCGTGAGATGACCGTGAAGGTCAACAGCTGCACGGCGCGAAACTCCGCACGCAGGTCGGGGTGGTGCTCCCCCGGCGTCGCCACGGTTCCTCGGGCGAAGCCGATCAGCCCGGCCATCTCCAGCTGGGGCTCGATGGCTTCCTTGTAGGTGAGAATGTCAGGTCGACCGACCAGCGGAGGGGTGACCGAGATCCTGTCCGGCGTAAACTTGAAGTAGCCGTAGCTCGGTGCAATCCCACCTGCCGTCACCTGGGACGCCGACATCGGCGACAGTCCACTCCGTCAACCTCCGACGTCACCCCGCGAAGAGTCTGCAGCAGCCGATGACTGCATCCCTCGCGCCTGAACGCCGCCGACTTCACCGGCGTGTATCACACCTCTCTGCCTCGATGTGCCTCCCGCACTGCTGCCGACCTGATCTCCACCGGCGTTGACACCCACGTCGACGCCGCCGTCGTTGTTCACCGGTCGAGGAGAGGCAGGTTGAGAAGGAGGGTGCTCCGCCGCCCACACGGAGCGGAGTCCGGCTTCGACGACTGCCCAGGGTATCGCCCCATACTC
Source organism: Closterium sp. NIES-65 (assembly GCA_948144175.1). Lineage (NCBI taxonomy): Eukaryota > Viridiplantae > Streptophyta > Zygnematophyceae > Desmidiales > Closteriaceae > Closterium > Closterium sp. NIES-65. The sequence continues at coordinate 872,589 of CANXME010000905.1, forward strand.
CTGGGCCTCATGGCGTCTCCTCGCATCCTCCAGCCGTTCCTCCAGGGTATCCATCACCTCGGCGTCGCCTACGCGCACGCTAGTGACTGCACGGCTGCCGGTCTACGAACACGATCGGGATGTGCTAAGTCGGCTAGACTGAGCGACGTCGCGGTATTGTCCACGCTCACCGCACCATGCGGAGATAACTGCAGCAACGGGAGCTAGGCTGCGGGCTAGGCACGTGGGCTCGTGTGATCTCTGCGTTCTCTGTTCCTTAGTCGTTTTCCTTGTGCTCACACTACTTGCTAGTTCACGGGGAAAATTGGCAAGAGTTTCAGTAGGAAAAGTTCAGAACAATTGGTACAATGAAGTTGGCATAGCAAGACTACATCAGAGCAAGCATTCAGGTCGGCCAACTGCCAGCGCAGCTTGGTCGACCGCGTTCCAGCACGACTTGGTCGACCGCGCTCCAGCAAGGCAAGGTCGACGGCGTGCCAAAGTCGCAGGTTGACGGTGTGCCAGCATTGCTCACGCAGGACAGCAGTGCACCCACTTCACAGGTATGCGCAGATGATTGGCGTGCAGAGTCTCGTCACCTGCACAGCGCACACACCACGTCAACCTTGAGCTGACGACTGCCTCTGATCCGCCACGACGACCTCGGGATACCACCACCGAGGTCGGGCTCGCCAACTTCGCCTGGGCGACCGTCGCACTCCTCCGCAGCACTTCGTCACCCAGGTAACCTGGTCGACCAGGCAACCACGTCGACCAGCAGCTCCCGTTCGTGCCCGTCGACCTCCCAAGTCGACGACCACCTCCACGTCGACCTCCTCCAGGTCGACGTCCCCTCTGGTCGACCAGCTCCACGTCGACCAGCGCTCCTGGTCGACCTGCTCCTCGTCGACCAGCGCAGTCGTCGGCCGACCACCCGCGTCGGCCACCCGAAGCTGACGTCACCAAGTTGACGTCCTCCGCAGGTCGACTCCCAAGTCGACCTCCCTGAAGTCGGCGCCACCCTGACGTTGGCGCCCGTGCAGTGGTCCCCCGTGCAGGTCGACCTCCTCGTCGACCAGCTCACCCACTGCTGCAGGTCGGCTGCTCCCCTCACACCCGACCACGAAGTCGGCACCGCCCAAGCGAGGACGGGGCCAATACCCAACTCCCGTTGACAAAGAACCTGGCGAAGCACAGAGTCAGGCAGTGGTAGAGACGACGGTGATGGCTTAGCGAAAAATAGTCGCGACGGTGCAGTGCCACCAGTACCAGTAGCTCCAGCGCCTCCAGCAGCTCCGAAACCTCCAGCTCCAGCGCCTCCAGGATCAGCACCTCCAGCTCCATTGACTACATCAGCAGCATCACCTCCAGCTCCAGCACCTCCAGTAGCTCTAGAACCTCCAGCCACAGCGACTCCAGTAATAGCACCCCTAGCTCCAGCGCCTCCAGCAGCTCCTGAACCTCCAACTCCAGCGCCTATAGCAGCAGCACCTCCAGCTCCAGTGACTCCAGCAGCAGCACCTCCAGCTTCAGCGCCTCTAGCAGCTCCAGAACCTCCACCTCCAGCGCCACTAGTAGCAGCACCCCCAGAACCGGCACCTCCAGCCCCAGGGTCCCCAAATCCAGGGTCGACAGGATCAGCTCTAGGGCCTCTAGCCCTAGTACCTCCAGCAGCAGCACCCTCGAAACCGACACCTCCAGCTCTAGGAGCAGTACCAGTCCTGGCAGCTCCAGTACCTCCAGTACAAGCACCTCCAGGACCAGAGACACCAGCACTCCCAGCGCCTCTCCGACAAACAGCTCCAGCAGCACGACTCCTCAGGCGCGCGCGCAAGCCACTCTCGTGCCTGCTGTGGTGAGACAGGCCCGCGTCGTGAAATGAGACCCTGAGGAACGCCAGCAGACTCAGCACCCCCAGGCTCCGCACCCCCCGGCACCTCACGGACGGGCTCAGCACCCCCAGACTCCGCAGCCGCAGGCTCAGCACCCCCAGGCACCGCAATCCCCAGCACTTCACGCATAGGCTCAGCACCCCTAGACGCAGCACCCCCAGCAGCACCTCCTGCAGCAGCACCTGAGTCGCTAGTGATCTCTACAGGCTCAGCCAAGGAGGGCGGGTCTACCTGAGACACACCTGAAGGAGCAGGACCCTGAGGGGGGAGGGGGTCTACCTGAGGGGGACCAGGAGCGAGGAAAAACGGCGGGGTGGGGGGGGAGAGGGGCAGTGCGGTAGGGGAATAGACGGTAGAAAGGAACCGGCACGTCAAGGTGACGGGGGAAGAAACGGCGCAAGGTGGGGTGGTAAAACTGCCAGCCAGGCACGTCAGGGACCAAGCTAAGGAAGACACAGAGGATGGTGAGGGAGGAGAGCTTGTCCGCGGACGTATCGCGGACAAGGGCACGAGCACCCCAAACCCGGAAACGCGACGCATCGCCAACCTCCCCCTTCCAACGCAGTGTGGGCGAGGTCTCCGGCAAGGAGACACGGGGCCAGAGGTTGAGCTGCTGCGCGACATACCGGACCACAAACGACCACAGAAAATGGGGAGCTACCGCATGGGTAAAGGAGGTACGAGCGACCTCCATGACTAAGCCAATGCGGCGCTCAGCAACCCCATTTTGTTGTGGTGAGCCCGGAAGCGTGAACGACTGCTCGATGCCCTCCCCCTGACAGAAGGCCCGCAAGAGGTCGGAGGAGAGCTCACCACCTCTGACAGAGTGCAGACGCAGGACAGGAATGTCCTGGCGGAACCTGCGGCGAACCCGGAGACGAACTTCTCGGATCCAAGGGATCATGATAGCAGGGACCTCACCCTTGGTGCGTAAGGGGAAGACTGTGGTGTACCGCGAGTAGTCGTCGACAACCAGCAGAAAGTACCGCTCACCGCCCTACCCACGAACACAGGCTGGGCCCCACACGTCCATATGGAGGGTCTGCCGAGGAGCCTCTGTCGGGGGAAACGAGGAGGAGTGAGGAGGGGCGCTTTGCCGCCCCTCGACGCAAGGAAGGCAGGGTGGCACAGGCGAGGCAGGGAGGGGAGGGAGAGACCTGGGAAGACCAGACACAAGGACGCGACGGTGCATGCCACGTAGACGTGGCAAGGAGGGGTGGCCCAGGCGGTGGTGCCAGAGAGTAGTCTGGTGCGACAGGGAGCGACACTCACAAGGGGAGGCTACCTGACCTGACGAAGACACCTGACCAGTAGCAGCTACCTGAGGAGGCGCAGTCGTCACCATGTAAAGACTCGACCCTGGACGACGGGTAAACGTGGCCAGGCGGCGGTCGGTGTGGGAGCACGTACAGATAGCCACACGCTGCCCTCCAGGGGTAAAGGTGTCAACCCACTGGTCCTGGAGAACTGCGTTGCTCACCAAGTTCGTAGAGAACGAGGGGAGGTGGAAGCCTGTCAGTTAGCCAGACGGAACTGCTGGGCACTGAAGCACAGTGGTGGACCGTGCAAGAACTGGGCCCCCAGAGGGGTCAGCCAGAGAGACTGCAACAGGTGCAGTGAGTGGTGTGAGTGCAGTACTGTCACAAAAGAGAAGGTGTGAAGGTGTGCAAGGCCTCAGCAGACGCATCACCTAAGGAAGCAGACTCGCTAGCACCTAAGGCAGCAGCCTCACTAGCACCTAGAGCAGCAACCTCTATACCTGGGTCGTACTGCACACACAAGTAACAGTCAGTCTCAGCACCACCAGGCAAAGCAGACATGGCAGTAAGGATGGCGTCATAGTCTAAAGCAAAGATAGCAACGCCCGACCTAAGCAGCTCAAGCCAAGGGGGGATCTCAGCCTCGTCGCCAAACTCTCTGCGCCAGGCGTCAGTCAAATAGGAGAAGCAGCGGGACTGTGTGTGACCAGATGTCCCACAGGTCTCACCAGCTCGACGACCTGTGCGAATGACGTACGGGCAGCGACCCGGACTCGGAGACGGTCCACGCTGGTAAAGCCACCCACGAAGCTGCCGGGGCATAAGGGTAGGATGCTGCCGTAGCTGCATCTGGCCACCGCCAGACACTCCGCACCAAACACCGTCACAGTGACTGCTACTACGGCCGCCACCACTCCCACTGCTGCCACCACCGCTGTCACCACTCCCACTGCTGCCACCACCGCCTTCACCACTACGACAAGTGAAGTCATGGCGGGCACGCTAGGAGGAGCGCGACCTCTAGGGCAGTACGGAGTGAAGGCAGTAGCAGGAGTAGCAGCAGCAGTAGTAAGAGCAGCAGGGCGGCAGCCAGAGCAGGGCGACGCGCGGCCAGAGCAGGGCAATAGCAGGCAGCAGCAGGCTGTAGCTCCTAGGGCAAAAGCACCTAGGGCCTTTTTTTCATGATTATTTAGAATTTAATTAGGGTTTAGCAAGGCGCTGGCGCAGGGCAGGGCGCTAGCGCAGGGCAGGGCGCTGGCGCAAACTGCAGCAGTGCGTGACACGAGGGGCAGCAGAGCGAGACGCGACGGGCTGCCTTAGGGCTCGACGTGCGGGCTGCAGCAGAGCACGACGCGCGAGGCAGCAGTGCGCGACTCGTGGGCTGCCGTAGGGCCCGACGCGCGGGGCAGCAGCGCGCGACACGCGGGCTGCCGTAGGGCGCGACGCGCAGGGCAGCAGCGTGGGCGTAGGGCAGGGCGTAGACGCAGGGTAGGGCGCTGGCGCAGGGTAGGGCACTGGCGCAGGGCAGGGCACTGGCGCAGGGCAGGGTGCCGGCGCAAGGCAGGGCCCTAGCGCAGGGCAGGGCGCTGGCGCAGGTCAGGGCACCGGCGCAGAGCAGGGCGCTGGTGCAGGGCAGGGCGCTGGCGCAAGGCAGGGCGCCGGCGCAGGGCAGGGTGCTGGCGCAGGGTGACGCGAGGCAGGCAGGGCAGGACGTGCGCGAGGCAGCGCAATGCGGGGCAAGGCAGGGCGTGCGCGGGGCAAAAAACGGTAACCGTAGTCGGAAGCTAAGTATGGTGGGCCCGTACAAAAAACGGTCCTACGGACCTACTGCTCTGAAACCATGTCAAGATAGCAAGCAGGAATTATTGCATCGGATGAAATGTGGGTACAAGTACGAACCCTAACTTTGGGATGTACCCCATATGGGCTACCCCACTATACAGAACTAACACATGTATAGTTTGACATGTATCAACCTCAGAAAGGACCTAGCCAAAAATCGGCTTTGGGTTGTTCACATGTAGTGTTGCAGCAAAAGTTTTGACATCAGGTCAAAGTGAATGTAATGACTGAGATAATAAAAGCATGCATACATCATATTGATATAGAAAATACAAAGGAATACAAAACTACATAGACTAGCCATGTATTCTAAGGGGTACATTCCCTTGTTACAGCGAATTCAAACCGTGCGGCGCGGGAATTGGTTTCAAACCTGCTCCCGCTTATTTCACTTCAAATGTTTCAACCTGCATCAGTCTTGATCTGACGATTGCTCGTGTCGCTTCGACTCTTCTGACTCCTCGACTTCGTACTCGGTAGACTCGGCTCTTGCAGGTACAGGATTGCCTTCTCATAAAGTTTCATATCCCAACACCCCCCTTCATTTGTGCGCGTGTCGAGGGCTGAATCGTTTGACCACTCAGGTGAGGTTGGAGCATTGCTGGTACTACTAACGTAGCAGTCGCTTCGTGAGGGCAGTATGCGAGATTGAGGTCGACCTTGTCCCAATCAATTTCGTCTTTGACGAAAAAGTTCCGAAGCGCGATATGCTTCGTGCGGTTGACGAACCCCGGCTTGTTCGCAATCTTGATGGCGCTCTGGTTGTCGTAGTGAAGGCGAAAGGTGGGCGAAGTTGGAATTTTTGCCTCCTTCAGCAACTCTTGCAGGGAAAGTTCTTCGTGAACCCCAACTGTTGCAGCGTTGAACTCTACTTCAGCTGATGACAGGGCAGCCAGCTCCTATTTCTATTAGTTACAGGAAATTGGGCCCTTTGGCTCCAGGTGGAAGACAAAGTCGGTTCGTGACTGTCGATTGTCAGGATCAGCGGCATGATCTGCATCCACTTAGCCGGTGAGATTGAAGGATATTGTTGTCAGCGTGGAGTAGGAGAGCTCGGTGTAAGGTGTGGAGATGAAACACTGTAGGGCGCGCTGGTTCTCTGCTATTGGCTTGCGTGAGTACTGTGCCAGCTGGCTGGCGATGTACGAAGGGTCGGGTCGGCCAGGTGATTGAGGCGAACAACAGGCACCCTAGTTGCTACTGGTAGAGTTGATGTCCTGCGGGCGACAGTGTCCGGTTTGGAGTTGGCGCCGGGCGTGCAGTAGGGAGTTGAGAGTGGTGCGGGTGGAATGTTGAAGCGCCCACCCAGTTGCTTTGTGTACTAGGAAGCTGACAGATAAATTGCTTATGGCACGAAGGTGATGTTCAACCCCAGGAATTGTGTGACCTTCTGGTTGATGGTGATGTCAACGCACTGTGCCTGGTTTTGCTCGAACTGGTTCAAGAGCTCGTTGCTTGTGCCAGTGTATAGCAAGTCGTCAACGTAGACTGTCAGGAGGATGTAATCGGTGTTGAAGTGGAGGCGGTACATTCTCGGGTTGTGCGGTAGTTGCCTTAAGCTGATCTCAAGGAGTATCTTGTGCAGGTGCTGTTGCCAGAGTTGCGGCGCCTGGTTGAATTCGTAAAGGGATTTCTTTAGCTGACAGACCATGGGATCTCCTTTCCGATAGGTGTGTGGCTACTCCACTTAGATGGTCGCATCGACCGACGCGTATAAGAACACGTTTTAAACGTCGATCTGCCGTAGTGGTAGGTGCTTGGAAACAGCGATAGCGAGTAGAATTCGCACAGAGGTATGGCGGCTTACGGGAGCGAAGGTCTGGTCGAAGTCGATGCTGTGGCGCTGGTCGTACACGCATAAAACCCATTGTGTTTTGAAGCACTCGATAGTGCCGTCAGCGGCGGTCTTGGGTTGTAAAACCTATTTTCCGCTTAGCACCCTCCTCCCCTTCACTGCCGCACGATCAACTAAGACCCACGTGTCACGTGATTCGAGTGCTTCCTGTCAGAGGTCCACTGGTGATCCCCGATTAACAAGCCCTTTTATCCCAATGGTCTAGTGGTTGGGATTCTGACACTTTCAGCTCCGCATTCGTGGCTGCACGCCACTCTTTGGTGTGTGAGCATGTGAGGGCTCATTACGGGTTCTTAGGCTTAACGATGCGCGCGGCGGGAGTAGTGGTGGTGTGAAGGCCGAGGAGTTGAAGGCCTTTGATGTTCGCCGTGCCTTGGACGTCCTAAGTGGTTACTTCAACCACATCGTCATCGTCGCTTTCGTGTGCAGGCAACGAGCTACTTGGAGATGTTTGTCGCCGAGGGGGTCCTGGCGCGGGGCGATCGTCATCATCATCGTCGTCCTCATTGTTGCGCGGGCGAGGAGGAATGCCGGGATGTTCGTCTGCAAGGTCGCGGTCGAGAGCTGCTGCTGCTGCTCGATATTATGGGGAGGCAAAGCCTTTGCTGCTGTTGGCGTAAGCTTGCGCTGCGCTTCTATGTTGATCCGCGAGCCAAATGTCATACGTGCGATGCTCATAGAAGAGAACGTCCAGTGCAGGTAGAATCTTTTTAGTGTTGATGTCAAGGATTATCCAGCCTTTTTGTCCGTAGCTTAGGCCCAGTTGGATTTCCAGCGTGGTGTTTGGTGGGCATGCCGATGGTAGCAGGAGTCAGCCTATTTTGCACCATGCACCCCTAAACCCTTGGCATGGAGGTATCCCCTCTTGACCGGTCGACTTCATGTGCGGTGAGAGGTCGCCCCTGTTGGCTATGGTGGACAGGACATTGTGGAGCTGCACGGCGTAGTTCATAGCGTATGACCAGTACTTTTTTGTAAGCCCGGACTAATTCACAAGGGTGCGAACTTTTGTCCTGAGAGTGCGGTTGACCCGCTCAGCGACACCTTGCTGTTGGTGAGCATAGGGGAGTGAGATGTGATGCTTGATCCCCTTCTCCGTGAGGAAGGTTTGCAGTTCAATGCTGCGAAACTCCTTGGCGCTGTCTGTCTGCCAAATTCTTAGCTTCTCTCCTAATTTCTGTTGCCCGTGAGCCAACCAGATAAAAAAAATCTTTAGGGGCTTTTGAGCGGAAGTTGACGTTTGCAACCCAGACGTAGCGCGAGTAGGTGTCGACAAAGGTGAGGGTGTGATTCTCATAATTGACTCCCCCGTAGGTTATCACTATGAAGTCACATTATACTTTCTGCAACTTCTTGTAGCGGTTGGTGCTTGGCTCCAGCGAGGGGTAGGCTTGGTGCCTGAGGGCAGCTATGGCGCAGACGGTGCAGACTTGTAGCTGTAAGGTGCATCGCGGTTCCGTGCCATCGAGACGCAGTAGAGCACTTGGCTGGAAGACTTTTGTGGTGAGGCAGTTATTGAATGCCTGGCACGAGGGTTGACCGAGCCTCTGGTGCCAGAGGTCGTTGTCTGTATGGACACTAGGGGTTCACAGGTATCTTGCGTGCTATGCAGCTTCTTCTTCTTTAGTTTTGTGGGGAATGCAGAGTACGGGTCCTTCTTCTTCTCCTGGTTCTGCTTCTGTTCCCTCCTCTCCTTCTGGCTCTGCTTCTTCTTCTGCTTCTCCCTCTTGTAGGTGACGTTGACAGATAGAGCGCAAGAAAGTTGCGGTCGGGGATGATGTTGAGCGGGGTAGTGCATTCAATGAAGCGGGCAAAAGGGTCCGGGCGTGAGAGCGGCCCGTAAGCGTCGCCCAGCGGAGTTGTTGGCTCTTTGCCTTGATCGAGCTCGGTCCAGGTGGAGTGTTAGATCTGCGCTGAGCAAGGAGGGGATGGGAGGTTGTGCGGGCGTTGCCTGAGGGGAACTACAACTCTTGGTGGGGTCTGTTCTACTTCTATTTCTCTTTCTGCCTCCTCTAGTTCTTCGGGGTGAGTTCGCCTTCAACTCCCCAAAGTGCAGCATTATCCCATTGTCCTCCAGTGGTGGTGCCCCAACCGCTGGGGGTGCCTGATGCGCATGTTGCTGATTCCCATGTTCCTCCAGTATTTTCGTCTCCCCATCCTCCGGTCCGTGCTAATTCTTCGTACCACCCTACTGCGAGCCTTCCTAATATAGACGCTCCCTCGCATCTTGCTTTGCCTTTTCTTCTTCTTCCTTGATGCTTAGCTCCTCTGGCTTGTTAGGATCTTTCCACTCCTTTTTGAGTGACGGAAGTGACTAATCCCCTTCGTCACAAGCTCCTTTTGCTTCTCCTTCCTGGATCAAGCGAAGGGTTTTAGCTGCAAGGGGGAGCCGCTCCTGTTCTGGTACGCCGAGTTCTTCTTGTTCAGTGTCGAAGATACGGTAGGAGGTAGTCGCAAGCTCCATCTGTATCATGCCTTATGACGGCGCAGCGGCACTTTCTGCCTTCTCACTTTCTTCGGTGCGCCATGTTAGAGGTGTGAAGCAGGCGGTGCAGTGTCTATCAGGCCCAGGTTGGTCTAGATTTATCTTGTGAGGGTGAGGATGCGGAGTGTCACCCTACAATAGTCGTGAGCTAGACTACAGGGTGTTGGCACGAACTCTAGGAGCGACCGTAGCTTTGCCTACTTCCTTAGCGCTTGCATATTCACGGGAGAGATTGAAAAGAGTTTCCACTAGACAAAGATTGCATTACAGAATGATGGCAATGACTATGACAGAATTAACTACATCAGGCACCTAGCAAGTCTGCAGCTAGCCTGGTCGACCGTCAGCACAGCATGGTCGACTGTCTGCCAGCGTTGCATAGAGGAGCCGCCCCAGCACCGCAGAAACGAGACCTACCAACGCAGCAGGTCTACGGCGTGCCAACGCTATAGCAGAGCGGCTGTCCAGTGCTGCACGCTTAAAAGACATTAGTGCGCGCATATGCAGGTGCGCGCAGATGGTTGGCCCGACTTGCACCATTGTGCATCTGTCGGCTGTAGTCTGCACCCGATGAGCCACATCGACTTCGGGATACTAGCCCAAAGTCGCCTTTGTCCCTGCGACCACAACGGTGTTCGCGTGCCTCTGCAGATGTTGCCAAGCAGATTACCCGCTCGACCTGGTCGACCACCCAGTGCTCAGGCCGACGCCTCCTTTGTCGACCACAGCTCTCGTCGAGGAACACCCTGGTCTACGGACCCCTCCGTTGACCAGCACTGCATGTGCTGTCGCCGAGCTCCCCTCGTCGACTGCTGCTCTACACTGTTCAACGGACTGCTTCGTCGACCTCCCCGTCGAGCTACTCCTCATGGTCAACGGCTTGTCCATCGACCAGCCCAATCAGCTGCATCCGTCGAGCTCTCCTGGTCGACGGCTCCAGCCATGCGCTAGCACTGTGCAGGTCGACGACTACCTCGTCGACCTGCCCCGCAGAAGAAGGCCGTCAAGCCCCCCTGGTCGATGGCAACACCGCAGCGATCCTCTGCAGCTCGACGAAGCCCGTCGAGCAGCTCCCTCACTACATACGCTCGGCTGCTTCTCCTGTGCATCCAACCAGGACGTCGGCATCGCCCAAGCGAAGGCGAGGCCAACTCTCCATTCTCGTTAACACTCCCTTGCCGCGCTCACACTTGGGCTCCCCAGCCCATACGGCACCACTCCATGGAGAAGACTCGTCCTCGGCGTGCACCCCACACACAGCATGCCATCACCGCACCAGCCGAGTAGAAGGGCACGGCACCTACTGCTGCACATCATCGTTCTCGTCGCCGACGTTGGCCAGGCGCACTTGGCCGATTGCAACGGAGCACCGGTTGAAAGTCGAAAAGTACAGCGCCTTCGTCACGAAGTCGGTTGGCTGCTTGGTGGTCAGGATGTGCTTCACCACGAATTTCCCGCGCCTCACCATATGCTATAGCCATGCATAGCGTCGCTCCATGTGCTTGAGGTTGCCCGTCAGCCCAAAGCTATTGTCCAACCGAAGGACAGTCGGATTCCCAGCATTTAGCTGCTAGAACTTCGCAAGGAAGAAGCTAAGTTGGCGTCATTCCTTGCCAGCGTCCGTGGTCACCACGTACTCCGACTTTGTCGACGACAGTGTTGCGCACTTGATGTGCGAGCTCGACTAGGAGATAGTGGCCCCTCCGTAGACGAACACGTAGCCACCCATGCTCGTCCTGTTCTGCTTGTCGCCCACGTCGTCGGCGTCCACGTAGCCGACCAGCTTAAGCGACTCTGGTCCACTGCCGAACTCAAGGGCGGCGTCGCGGGTGTCGACGAGGTAGGCGTGGCAGTGGCCGACCTCGCGCCAGTGCTAGTTGCTCCTCACCGTGAGGCCGCTCCCCAGCTTGCTGCAAACGAAGGCGATGTCCGGCCTCATCGTCGTCGCCACAAACTGTAGCGAGCCGACCTTTTGCAGGTTTCTCTTTCCCGCGCTCCTACGCCTACTCGTCGTCGAATGTTAACTCGGCGTAGGCGTCTACCGAGACCGGCGTCTTGGGGATGCGCCCGGTCCGCCCCTCGTCGATGAAACGCCCGCACAGCTTGTTGGCATAGTTCTGCTGGTGCATTTACAGCTTCCTCGCTGGCCTGTCGCGCACGATCTCCAGCCCGGGTACTTCACGACCGGCGAGATCTCACGCAGCTCAAAGGCGGCCTCCAGCAGCTCCTTCAGCTCTTCCAGCATCGCGGTGCTACTGGTCGTCAACGTAGACCAGCACCCAGCAGGTCACTCCGCCGTCGCCGACCTTGAAATAGAGCGTCGTGTCGACCTGGCTCTTCTTCCAGCCGACACCTAGCAGCACGTTATCATGACCCCTATACCACAGCAACGATGACTGCTCCAGCCCGTAGAGGCTCTTCAGCAACTCACACACCTGGTAGGTCCCGTCGTTGAAGTAGTCCGGCTTGTACATGTACAGCACCCGGTCGAGCTTACTCTGCAAAAAGGCGTTCTTCATGTAAAGTTGCATCAGGTTGAGGTCAAGGACGGCGACAATGCTGAGGAAGATCCTCAGCGTGACGTAGCTGCTTATTGGCGAGTACCTCTTGTCATAGTCGGTGTCGTACACCTGTGTGAAGCCCTTCACGACTAGCCTCACCTTCTCGCGCTCAACGGTGTCGTCAATGCGGTACTTGGTCGTCAGCACCCACCGGTTCTTCATGGTGTTCACCCCGCGTGGGCGTTCGACTAGCTCCCATGTGCCCATGCCGATGAGGCTGCGGATCTCTTCATCCATGGTGGCGTTCGACCAGCTCCCATGTGCCCATGCCGATGAGGCTTCGCCCTTCCAGCTCGCCAGCTCCTCCTTCACCGTCATCGTGGCGATGTCCCAGCGGTGCTCGGGGTCGGCGCGCATATCGGGGTCAAACTCGGGCATGTCAATATCCGCCTCAGCATCGTTGAGCAGTGTGGTGAAGGCAGCTGGTGGCAGACAGGTATGGTAATTCAGCCACTTTGGTGGCCTCCGAGTTCGACTTGAGCGTTGCAGCTCAGGCTTCTGGACCAGAACCTCCACCACATCATAGTCGGTGGACTGTTCTCCTGCCGGCAGCTCCCCTTCCTTGTCGATGTCCTCGTCGTCGACCAGCTGCTTCGCCAGTGTTGGACCTTCGTCTACCTGCTCCCCTCTCGTCGACCTTCTTGCTGAAATCTCCTTCATCAACAGCTCCCCTGTCAACTTGCCCATCTGCTCCCCCATCGACCAGACTTTTGCTGCTGCCCCCTTCTACACCTGCTCCCCTGTCTGTTGCGTCCCTGTCGACAGCTGCACATCCTCGTCAATGAGCTTGGCGTCTGTCGGCCGCTGGCGATGCCACTAGCCGGCGCCACAAGCGACGCCTCAAGGCTCCCCTCATCACCGGTGGCCGACATAGGTGTCGATGCAGGCCCATGTGCAACGAGGTTGGGAGGAGCAAGAACAGGGAGCAGAGGAAGGACTTCCTCGCCGTCCTCATCAGCAGGCTCGTCGACCTCGTCGAGCAGAGGGAACGTCACCGTCGAGGTGTCGGTTGGTGAGTGTGCCTGCGTCCGCCCCAGCGCCGGCCCATACATCGCCTTCCACACCTCCAGCGACATCGTCTCGTAGAAGATCACCTCGACTGATGTGACCACCTTGTTGTCGGTCAAGTCCAGCACCTCCCAGCCCTTGCTCTCTGGCGACACGCCCAAAGGAAGTCCTCAGCAAGCCTTCGACGCCAGCATCCCACCGCGATGCTGCTCGGGGACCATGAACTGCACCATGCAGCCCCGCACATGTGCCAGCGTGAGGCCGGGCTTCTTCCTGGTCAACAGCTGGTATGGAGTCGTCCCCGGTGGCGTCGCCAACCCCTCCAAGCAGTTGCGCACCCAGATAGCTTGTCGGAGGGCAAGGTGCCACCACTGGTGCTGCACGCCCATGTGCAGCAGCATCGCCTGCACGGACTCGACGACCGTTCGCATTTCCCGCTCAGCCATGCCATTCTGCTGCGGAGTGTAAGGGCATGCCAGGTCGTGGACAATGTTAGAGATTAAGGATCGAGTCTGTGAAGATTAGGAGCCTAAATTTCTCAAAATCGTTGGCTTGAAATTCTGGACAGAATCGTCGAGTTCACAAGAAACGTCGTCGGCTAAACTTGCACCGTTGGAATTGTCTCAAACTCGAGTATGTTGTAGCGTGTAACCAGGGCTATCTTTCCCAATTTGAATCGTATCAAATGGTGGAGTAAATCTTGAGTTATGATTTTCGGCGCACTAGGGGGTATGCTGCCACATGCTTAACTCAATCACAATGGTTCTCACAAGTTCCACAAAGTTACACACAAGAGAGTTAGAGTAGCACTAAACCAGGTAGGAGGGAAGAGGAGGACGAGAGGGAAGGTCCCAAGAGATTCCCCAACCAAGGAAACCCCATGCCACACAATTCCCTTCCCCATAGGCAACCCCACTTTCACATTTGTCACTTTCCCAACTCATGCCATCCACCTCAACCCACTTGGCCACACTTGCCAACCTGGTTTGGCTTCACCCAACCACATGGCAGCATTCTACAGTGATGGGTTCGAATTCCCAACCCCCAAAAGTCTGTACCCCATATTGAGTCAACCCCACAACTTCCCATAGTCGCCACAACTGAAGTACAGAAAGCATACGAACTCCAACGTTCGTAACTTTCTTGATATTGCTCCGATCGCGACGATTCTTGGCTCGTCGGAAAGATCTTGAGCAGTGGAGTCACTTCAGATATCTGCTCAAGCCAAATAACATTCACACACACACTCAGAAAATCCAAACCACAGAAAAACACAAATTCTTGCGCACGCTCATTTCACACATGCAACGCACGAACACATGATGGGAGGCAGACAGACGTGAATGCAAATGATAGCATCACATAACAAACTCCCCCTCTGGCTGCCAACCATCATCCCACATGCCATAGCTCAAGCATGCACCCTCAATGCACACTCATCCCAGCAAGCTTCATGCCCTTCCAATGCTCAGATTCAGCCAGGCGCTTGGTGAGAATGTCAGCCGCCTGCTGATGGGTCTTCACAATCTCCAGCCGCACCTCCTTGTCCAGGAGCCTTCTCACCCAGTGCCACTTAGGCCTGATGTGTTTGGTCAGCCCATGAAGACAAGCATTCTTCGCAAGCTTCACCGCCGACTCATTGTCACAGAAAATCACAGTCGGCTCCCTTTGACCAACCCAAATCTCCTCTAGCAAACGCCTCAGCCACACCACCTCCTTTGCCCCATGATGAAGGGCCATGTACTCTGTCTCACTCGAGGACAGCCCCACCTCGTTCTGCTTCTTGCTGCGCCAGCTCACTGCACCACCTCCAAAGAGGCACACATAGCCTCCAATGCTGGAGCCATCCGCTTTCACCGAGTTGAAGCTAGCGTCAGTGTAGCAGGTCAGGAGCATCTCCCCCTTGCTCAAATCAGCTGCACCCCTCTGCAGCCTCTGCCTCACAGCACTGTACTCCAAACCCACTGATGCCGTTGCACTCACATAGCGGACCAACCTCTTGGCCGCTTCCAGCTGCTCATGACTGGGGCGTGAAACCACACTGGCAAGCCTGGATGTTGCAAAGGCAATGTCAGGCCGTGTGTGGTTAGCCGCATAGTTGAGTGCCCCCACCATGGAGTGAAACAGCTTCCTGTCACTCTCTCCCACCACCTCCTCATCAGCACAGGGCTCTACGGTGAACCCTGAAGGCAGTGGGGTGGCTGGCTTCCCTCCATCTCGCAGCCCATACTTCTCGGCCAGCCCCTCACAATACTTTCTCTAGTGCAACCTCAACACTCCCTTGTCAAGGTCCCTCTCCACATGCATCCCCAGGTAGTACTTCACATCTCCCATCTTGGAGCACTTGAACTGCATTTCCAGCATCTCCTCCACACGTTCAATCATTGCAGACGACTCAGAGAAGAGCAGGATGTCGTCCACGTACACCAGGAGCATGAGGAAGTGCTCCTTCTCTTGCAGCAGGAACAGGCTGTGATCACACTCGCTCTTCTTGAACCCCCCGGCCAGCAGTGTCTCCTCCAGTTTGCGGTACCATGCACGAGGAGCCTGCTTCAGGCCATAGATGGCCTTCTTCAGCCTGCACACCCTGCCGCTCCCATCATCCAACCCCTCAGGCTGCAGCATGTACAGCTCCTCCAGAATGACTCCATTGAGGAAGGCGGTGGTAATGTCCAGCTGCTTTACCCGCCATCCACGGTATGCGGCCATCGCCAAAGACACTCTCAGTGTTGTGCCTTTTCCCACAGGAGCATAGAGCTCATCAAAATCCTTCCCCTTCGTCTGCTGGAACCCCTTAGCGACAAGTCTTGACTTGTAGCGCGTCAGCTCCCCATCAGGTCCATACTTGTGCCTGCAGATCAGCTTCGAAGAGATTGCCTTCTTCCCAGGAGGCAGCTCACACAGCTCCCACGTCTCATTCTCCATCAGTGAGTCGTACTCCTCCTTCACACTCTGCTTCCACTGCTCAGCATCGGGCCCACTCAAGGCCTCGGTAAGCGTCTTGGGCTCAGGGACGGCTGCCCAGTAGCAGTGCGCTATCTCCTCCTCATCACACTGCTCAGCCACACTCCCAGCCCGTACCACCTTCGGCTTCCCAAAGCTCGGATAGGTCAGCCGGTTAGGAGGGCGCACATCCCTCTTAGGACGGTCAGCCGTACGTGCGGCACCTCGTGGAGCATCTTGCTACTGCTGCTGCGGCTGCTGCTGCTGCTGCTGCTGCTGCTGCTCCACCACCTCGGGTTCTCCCCCATCCTCAGTCACCCCAGAGATCTCCTCCTCTGAGATGGCAACCTCCACTTGCCTCGAAGGCCGCTGCATCTCATCGGCCTCAACGATCAGCGGTGTCGTAGGAAGCTTCTGCTGCTGCTGCTTCCACTCCTTGTAGTACAAGGACTCCAGGAACTTTACGTCCCTTGACACAGTCAGCTGCTGGCTGGTCAAGTCCCATATGAGCCAGCCCTTGTGGTCCTTCGCAAGTCCCAAGTGCACACCCCATCTTCCAGAAGCTTCCAACTTTCCCCTCTTCTCCTTCGGCACATGAAACACCACCATGCAGCCGTAGGCTCTCAGCATGTTGACTGCTGGTGCACTCCCATACCACTTGGTGTAAGGCACCCACTGCTTGTCCCCCACAGTTGCGAGCACCCTGTTCTTCACCACAACGACCTGCCGTAGTGCAGTCACCCAAAACGGATCCGGCAGCCCTGCACGCCCAAGGAGAGTGCGAGCACCTTCCTACAGGGTCCGATTGAACCGCTCAGCCACGCCGTTCTGCTGAGGGTTGTAGGGCACCGTGAGCTGATGCTGGATCCCCTTCTTCTTCAGCACCGCCTCAAAAACAGCGCCAATGAACTCTCCCCCATTGTCGGTGCGGATCACCTTCACTTTGTGTCCGCTCTCCCTTTGTGCTCTCGGCATCCACTCCTTGAGAACAGCCGCTGCCACCTCCCCCTTTGTCTTGAGAGGGTAGACCCACACCGCACGTGTGTGGTCATCCACAATGGTCAGGAAATAGCGGCTGCCCGAGAGAGAAGGGGCCCTCGTGGGGCCCACCACGTCCATGTGCACAAGTGCAAGTGGAGCCTTCGCTGGTCCCGTGCTGCTGCTGAAGGGAAACTTCGTGAACTTGGTCTCAAGGCATGTAGGGCAGCTCCCAATCTCCCTTGCTGCCCCCTTCACCTCCAATCCCTTCAGGTTCCCATCCTTCACCAATTTCTGCAGCATCGGAATGTTGATGTGGCACAACCTCTCGTGCCACGTCTCCCAATCGGCCTCACCACTCCCAGAAGAAGCCTTTGCCCATGCAGCCGTTGCATCCACACCAGCAAGCACCTCACCATGTGATTGCTGTGGCTGCTGCACCTTCTTGACTGCATCCAGGGCCCCAGCAGTTGGTGCAGTCTCCTCTCCTCCCGCAGTTGCTTTAGCCGCTGCCGCTGCCTTTGCCGTTGCTGGAGGTTTCCCATTCCAAGGGATGATGGGCAGCTGCCACAGGTCCTTGATGCAGCTGCTCTTCTCCTCCAAATCCCACAGCAGCAACTTCCCAAGCTTTGCACGGCAGCTGGTTGGGCCGAACGTAACTTTGGCCTTGCTTTTCTGCAGCCGGCGCACAGAGAGGAGGTTAGCGGATAAACCTTCAACCAACAGCACATTTCCCAGCCCCACAAGCCCCCCATTAGCTCCCATAACCTTGGCATTCCCAACACCAATCACAGGGAGCAAGGCACCTGAAGCGGCAGCCACAAACTTTATCTTCCCAGGGGGCTTCACCTCATCAAGCAAATCTGCCCGTGGAGTCATGTGACTTGTGCAACCTGAATCGATCACCCAGTGAGTGAGGGGGTGCATCACAACCTTCCCAACTGAACCCACATCACCCCCACTCCTTTGCACGTCCTCAACCATGAGGAACATACCAGGGTCGGCTTTACCTTGTGCACCATCACCTTGTGCACCTGAACCTTGCACAGCACCACCTCGTGCACGTTCACCACTTGGCGGCTTCATGCCTGGAGGCGCCCATCCTTCAGGCCGGCTGAAACACTTGAACCATGGGTGTCCAGCCTTCTTGCAGTACCAGCACGCACCCTCCATTCGGGTACTCCCCTTGCCACCAGAGCTCCCATGCCCCTCGTTGTAGTCACCTCGGCCTCTTCCTCTGCCAAAGCCTCTCCCACGGCCTCGGCCTCTCCCTCCCCCTCTTCCTCTGCTGCCTCCTGCAGCTCCATACCCCTTAGCAGTTTTGTTGGCAGCACCACCTCCCATGTGGCGCCTGCGGAAGTCCTCCTGCAGGATCTGCTGCCGTAGCCACTCAGGCGTCCACTTGTCCTGCTGAACGTTGAGGGTGGGGATGAGGTTGTCCCACGAGTTGTCGAGCACCGAGATGATCTTGGTGCACTGCTGCATCTCCGACACCTTGCTGCCCGCCGCTGCCATCCTCGCATAGGTGTCCTTGATCTTGTCAAGGACCGGTTTCACATCGTCTCCCGCCTTCATGGAGAGAGCAGCCAGCTCCTTCTCCATTACGATCACCATCGGCAGCGTGTTGGGTTGTACCACATCGCGTAGCAGCTTCCACGCCTTAGGCCCGGAGTCGTCCAGCTCCACTAGGTCCTTGATATGCTGGAACATATCATTGTTGACCGATTGAAGGATTAGGTCGTACAGCACCGCGCTCTTCTCAATCCATTTGTCGCGGGCATCACCTTCCTCCGGCATCTTCTCTTCTCCCATCGCAAGTTTCAGCAGCTTGTAGCGCTTGAAAGCGCTCCGCATCCGCCCGCTCCATTCCTCGTAGTTGGAGCCGTCCAAAGCCTCGATCTTGGACGGTGGCGGTTCACTCTTCTTCTCAGCTGCTTCTCCACTCATCTCCTCTATTCCCAATCAGAGGTTTCAGCTCCCCCTTTTGCTGGTCACAATGTAGATCCACAATATTTTCACAAGTGACGGCGCCAACGAAATTTCGGCAGAGTTTCCCCTTAGCGGAAGTCACATCCAACCTCCAGAACTCCACTTAGGCACGCCCATAGGCCATGGTGGGTCTAGGAGGGTCTTCACACTTCAGTAGACTCCCCACAAGGTCCTTAATCAGCTCTGATACCACTTGTTAGAGATTAAGGATCGAGTCTGTGAAGATTAGGAGCCTAAATTTCTCAAAATCGTTGGCTTGAAATTCTGGACAGAATCGTCGAGTTCACAAGAAACGTCTTCGGCTAAACTTGCACCGTTGGAATTGTCTTAAACTCGAGTATGTTGTAGCCTGTAACCAGGGCTATCTTTCCCAATTTGAATCGTATCAAATGGTGGAGTAAATCTCGAGTTATGATTTTCGGCGCACTAGGGGGTATGCTGCCACATGCTTAACTCAATCACAATGGTTCTCACAAGTTCCACAAAGTTACACACAAGAGAGTTAGAGTAGCACTAAACCAGGTAGGAGGGAAGAGGAGGACGAGAGGGAAGGTCCCAAGAGATTCCCCAACCAAGGAAACCCCATGCCACACAATTCCCTTCCCCATAGGCAACCCCACTTTCATATTTGTCACTTTCCCAACTCATGCCATCCACCTCAACCCACTTGGCCACACTTGCCAACCTGGTTTGGCTTCACCCAACCACATGGCAGCATTCTACAGTGATGGGTTCGAATTCCCAACCCCCAAAAGTCTGTACCCCATATTGAGTCAACCCCACAACTTCCCATAGTCGCCACAACTGAAGTACAGAAAGCATACGAACTCCAACGTTCGTAACTTTCTTGATATTGCTCCGATCGCGACGATTCTTGGCTCGTCGGAAAGATCTTGAGCAGTGGAGTCACTTCAGATATCTGCTCAAGCCAAATAACATTCACACACACACTCAGAAAATCCAAACCACAGAAAAACACAAATTCTTGCGCACGCTCATTTCACACATGCAACGCACGAACACATGATGGGAGGCAGACAGACGTGAATGCAAATGATAGCATCACATAACAGACAATGCCCTTCCCATCGACGAAGTTGGTGTACTCCTTCCCCAGGAATTCGCCGCCGCGGTCGGAACGGAGCATCAGCGCCGACTTCTTTGTCTGCCACTCCACCAGCACCAGCCACTGCCTGAACTCCCACAGCACCTCGCTCTTCTTAGCGACTGGCATCACCCACACGAACCGAGTGTGGCGATCCTTCAGCAACAGGAAGTACAAGCTGCCGTCCTTGGCAGCCACCCGGAATGGCCTGTACAAGTCAATGTGTATGACTGCCAGGGCCTCCTCGGCGTCCGAGCTTTTGTCGGGGAAGGTGTGTCGCGCCACCTTCCCTCCGACGTATAAGACGCACGGTAGATCAGCCCCGGTCGACGACTTGATGTCGAGGCCGGTTGCGACTTCATGCTTAGCCAAGCTCTTGATCATGTCGACGCTGACATATGCGAGCCTCTCGTGCCATTGGTCTGAGGTCGACTTCGTCGCAGAAGCAATCATCCGCAGAGCCACCACCTCGGTCGACGGCGACAGTGCAGAGGAGACGGCCAGTGTAGCGCGCTCGGCCGAGCACCTTGCCTGCACTCGACGCGAGCAGGTGCCCATCGCCGTCATCCTGTAGCTTTACACCGCTCTCCTTCAGCTCGCCAGCTGACAGTAGGTTCGCCTACACTCCCATAACATAGAGCACATCGGTGATGGGGACCCGCTTCCCAGCCTCTTCTTGCAGAGCGACGGTGCCACACCCTCAACGATTTGTAGAGCTCCGTTGAAGCCACTCACATGCTCCACGTCGTTGCTCAGCGTCATGTCGACGAAGAACTCCTTCGTCCCCATGAGGTGGTGTGAGCAGCCGCTGCCGAGCAGCACCACCATCGGGTTTGCCTGCACAGCTGCTGCAACTGCTTGGAAGTCCTCGCCAGCCTCCGGCGCCAGCGAGACTGACGGCTCCACCACGCCGACCATCGAGTATGACGCCACCTAGTCGCCTCGGCCTTTGTCGCTGGAGTTGTCTGTGTCCTTCGCCGACGACGTCTTCTTTGACGTCCACTTCTCCCTACACGACTTTTCATCTCAACGTGTGGGTAGACGACCTGCTGCTTTTCCTACAGTGCGACAGAGCTGACGGCCTCTCTCTCTTTGATCTCACTTCTGGTGCCTCTCCCGCCCCTGCTGCTACTGAGGATGCCACTGTTCGCTCACAGTGGGCCACACGCGATGCTGCTGCACGTCTTGCTGTGCGTCGCCACCTCCCTCCCTCTGAGCGTGCACACTTTGGGTCGTACAAGACTGCTCAGACCTTGTACGACGCCGTTATTGCACGCTACTCCACCCCTGCCACTGCTGCACTGAGCCGCCTCATGCTACCGTACCTCTTTCCCGACCTTGCTTCTTTTGCCACAGTCGCCGACCTCATTACCCACCTACGCACTAGTGACGCTCGCTTCCGCGCTGCGCTTCCTGCTGAGTTCTGCGCCAAGAACCCCCCCCCCCCAGTACTTCACTCTCTACTACATTGTCACCCGCCTCCCTGACTCCCTTCGCGCAGTCAGGGACGACTTACTCTCAGTCTGCCCCACCACTCTCACTGTTGAGCTCCTCGAGAAGTCCCTCCTAGCAGCCGAGAAGAGCATTCTTGCTGTAGGGGCCTCTCATGGTGACCCGCGCACCCCCATCTTTGAGGGGTGTTCCCCCTCCCCCCTCCTGCCCTCTATCGCCTCTGCTGCTACGGCCGACCTAGTTGGTTTTGAGTCGGTCGGTGCGGCGTCTGCCCCCAGTGGGAGACGTCACTCTGGCAAGGGCAAAGGGGGCAGGGGCGGTGGTGGAGGTGGCGGGGGCGGTGGAGGCGGAGGTGGGGGCAGCGGAGGAGGTGAGGGTGGTAGCGGGAGTGGTGGCGGGAGTGGAGGTGTCAGCGGCGGCAGTGGTGGCGGGAGCGGCAGTGGCGGTGGTGGTGGGAGTGGAGGCGGAGGCGGCGGTGGCGGCGGCGACGGTGGGAGTGGCGGTGGCAGCGGAGGTGGTGGCGGCGGCGGCGGAGGAGGCGGCGGCGGAGGTCGTGGCTCGTCGCGGAGGAGTGGCTCCGGTGGTGGTCAGCGCCAGCAGCAGCAGCGTGGTCAGGAGACCCTCTCCCCGCAGCAGCTCCGTGAGTGGTACGCTGCACGTCAGAGGGGTGGGGGTACTGGTCCGTGCACCTACGTCCTGCGCACTGGCGACCGTGCGGGTGAGCCGTGTGGTGGTCCACACTCCACCCAGCGCTGCTTCGGCCGCCTGACTGACGCTTGGCGCCGCCAGTTTCCTGACGCCTCTGAGATCCCTCGCTGGGACCAGCTGTCTAGGGCAGGCGTAGCTATCTTTGATCTTGACTTTGATGCTATTCTTCGTGCCATGTATGCTGTGACTATTAGTGAGGAGGGTGACTGTTACCGGTGTTTCCCGCCCGACCCGGGCATTGGTACTGCGGCTCTAGGTGCTGTTGAGGCTGCTGCTCCAGGTGCTGTTGAGGCTGCGGCTCTAGGTGTTGTTGAGGCTGCTGCTCTAGGTGCCAGTGAGTCTGTGTCCCCAGGTGCTTGTGAGTCTGCTCTCTCAGGTACTGCGTCGGCTCCGCCCTCTCTCACCTTCACTCTTGACTCAGGAGCGTCTCGCTCCTTCTTTCCAGACCGCACCACACTCACGCCGCTTAGTCGGCCAGTGGCAGTCTCCCTGGTGGACCCCTCTGGGGGTCCTGTTCTGGCTCGCTACTCCACTGTCCTTCCGTGCCCTGCGGTCCCGTTTGGCTCCCTGTCCGGTCTCTACCTCCCCTCGTTCTCTACGAACTTGGTGGTGGGTGCTGACCTACAGGATGCAGGGGTTGACCAGTTCACCCCTGCGCGCCGCCGGAACACCCACTGCACGGACGCGGACACGGGTCGACACTTGACCACGTTCACACGTGGGCCGGGGTCGAGCCTGTACACACTCACTGTTCCGTCTCCTCCTCCTGCGTCTGGTCAGGTAGCTGCGTCGGGTCAGGTGTTTGCTACAGCATCCAGGTCTGGTCCTGAGTCTGCCCCCTGCTCGTGTCGCCTCCTGTCCCACGAGACCCTCCTGTGGCACCACCGCATGGGTCACCCCTCCCTGCCTCGTCTCCGGGGCATGGCCTCTCGCCTTCTTGTCTCTGGTCTTCCCCGGTCCCTCCCTCCCCTTCCTCCGGGGCCTGGCCCTCCCTGTGTCCCCTGTGTCGAGGGTCGCCTACGGGCTACCCCTCACTCCTCCCCGTTTCCTCCGACGGAGGCCCCGATGCAGACGCTTCACATGGACGTGTGGGGCCCAGCCCGCGTCCGTGGACAGGGTCACGAGCGCTACTTCCTGCTGGTGGTTGACGACTACTCGCGTTACACCACAGTCTTCCCCTTGCGCAGCAAGGGTGAGGTCACTGAGGTGTTGATCGACTGGATCCGCGCAGCTCGTCTCCAGCTCAGGCGGAGCTTCGGCTCGGACTTTCCTGTTTTGCGTCTGCACTCGGACAGAGGCGGAGAGTTCTCCTCCGGCCTTCTGCGAGCCTACTGTCGGGCACGAGGCATCCGCCAGACCTTCACGCTTCCGGACTCTCCACAGCAGAATGGGATTGCTGAGCGCCGCATCGGCATTGTCATCGACGTCGCCCGTACGTCCATGGTGCATGCGGCTGCCCCCCATTTTCTGTGGCTGTTTGCGGTTCGGTACGCCGCGCATCAGATCAACCTTCACCCCAGGGTCTCCAGACCGGAGACCTCCCCAGCTTTGCTGTGGACGGGGAAGGTTGGCGATGCGTCGGCGTTCCGTGTCTGGGGATCTCGGGCGTTTGTCCGCGACTTGTCTGCGGACAAGCTGTCCCCTCGTGCTGCTCCTTGCGTCTTCCTGGGTTTCCCCCCTGACGCACCTGGGTGGCAGTTTTACCACCCCACCTCTCGCCGTGTTCTGTCCTCCCAGGACGTCACGTTCGACGAGTCGGTTCCCTTCTACCGGCTCTTCCCCTACCGCACTCCGTCCCTCCCCCCGCCGCCCCTCTTCCTGGTCCCAGGTCCCCCCCCGGTAGACCCCCTCCCCCCTCAGGGTCCTGCCCCTTCAGGTGTGCCTCAGGTAGACGCGGTCGAGCCTGTCGAGGTCACTGGTGACTCTAGTGCTGCTGCGGGTGCGGAGCCTAGGGGTGCTGAGACTGGGGGTGCTGTGCCTGGGGGTGCTGAGCTTGGGGGTGCTGCGACTGGGGGTGCTGAGCCTGGGGGTGCTGGGACTGGGGGTGCTGAGCCTGGGGGTGCTGAGACTGGGGGTGCTGAGCCTGGGGGTGCTGAGCCTGGGGGTGCTGAGCCTAGGGGTGCTGAGCCTGGGGGTGCTAAGCCTGGGGGTACTGCGTCTGGGAGTGCTGCACCTGCTGCTTCTGTTCCTGGTGGTTCTCCGGACCGTTCTTCGTGCCGCGAGCCGCTCTCTCCTCTGGAGCTGCGTGAGTGGTTTGCCCGGCGCTGGAGGCGAGCTGCTGGAGCTGGGGGTGCTGCGGGTGCTGGAGGTCCTGTTGCTGCCGAGGGAGCTGGTACCACGGGTCCTGGAGGTGCTCGTACTGAGAGTACTGAGCTGCCGGGCCCGGGGGTGCCTCTGGAGCTGGAGCTGCTGCGGGGGCTGACGCTGAGACTACGACTCTAGGTCCTACTGAGGGTACTTCTGGCGCTGCTGGGGGTGCTGAAGTTGGGGCTGCTACTGGTGCTGGTGCTGCCTCTGGAGGTGTTGGTGCTGTCCCTGCTGTCTCTGGCGGTGCTGCGCGGCCTCGGCCGTACTTCGTTCCGCTCCTTCAGCAGGTTCTTGGTCTCCCGCCTTCCACTGGTCCTTCTCCTCTTGTAGAGTGTCCACAGCCTGTCCCGTCGCAGTCCCAGTTACAGCCCGCCTCTCCCCTGCCTTCTCCTTCTCCCTACACTGGTCCTACTGGAGGTCTTGCTGAGCGCCGTGAGCCTGCGTCCCGCCCTGCGTCGCCAGTCCGAGCTGCTCGCCCTAGTGGTCGCGGTTCACGTCAGCGTCCTCCTCCTATCCCTGGCACACACCAGATGTCTCTACGTCCGTCCACTGCTCCTCTGCGTGCTGAGTCTGCTGAGTCTGCGTCTGCTGCGTCTGCGTCTGCCTGTCCTCCGTCCGTCGGGGGTGACTGTGCTCTTGGCACGGACGTCCTTGAGGACAGGCAGGAGGAGTTCCAGTGCTTTGCCGCAGCTTTGCCCCATCTCGTGTCCATGCTTGTTGCCCCTGAGGGAGACCCGGATGCTCTAGACATCCCGACCCCACGCTCTTACGCAGAGGCGATGGCCGGTCCCTACTCCTCTCAGTGGCAGTCAGCCATGGACGCAGAGATGGCTTCCTGGAAGTCCACACGCACCTACGTTGACGCTGTTCCCCCTCCTGGGGCGAACATTGTCAGTGGCATGTGGATCTTCAGGGTGAAGCGGCCGCCGGGTTCTCCGCCTGTCTTCAAGGCGCGCTACGTGGCTCGTGGCTTCAGTCAGCGACAGGGAGTTGACTTCTTTTAGACCTTCTCCCCGACCCCGAAGATGACCACTCTTCGGGTTCTACTGCACGTCGCTGCTCAGCGTGACTACGAGCTACACTCTCTTGACTTCAGCACTGCTTTCCTGCAGGGTAGCCTGCACGAGGAGATCTGGCTGCGCCGCCCTCCTGGCTTCACTGGGTCGTTCCCTCCTGGTACCCAGTGGAGCCTCCGACGGCCAGTCTACGGTCTCCGCCAGGCGCCGCATGAGTGGCACGACACACTGAGGACTACACTTGCGGCTCTTGGGTTTGCTCCTTCTACTGCTGACCCGTCGCTGTTTCTGCGCACCGACACCTCGCTGCCGCCGTTCTACATCCTCGTGTACGTCGACGACTTGGTCTTTGCCACTGCGGACACTGCCGCACTCGCCCACGTGAAGTCCGAGCTGCAGAAGAGACACACGTGCACAGACCTGGGTGAACTGACAAGCTATCTTGGCTTGCGGATCACCCGGGACAGAGCACGCCGCACCATTACCCTGACTCAGTCACACATGGTGCAGTAGGTCCTTCAGCGCTTCGGCTTCACATACTCCTCGCCTCAGTCCACTCCTCTGCCTACGGGACACTCGCTCTCAGCTCTGCCTTCGGATGAGTCCGTAGAGTCGAGTGGTCCGTATCCAGAGCTTGTGGGCTGCCTCATGTACCTGATGACCTGCACTCGACCTGACCTCGCATACCCTCTCAGCATCTTAGCACGCTATGTTGCTCCCGGCCGTCACCGGAAGGAGCACATGGATGCAGCTAAGAGGGTGTTGCGCTACTTGTGCAGTACGTCGGGCATGGGGCTAGTGCTTGGAGGGCGTGAGCGACCTGTGCTCACTGGGCACTTAGACGCTTCTTGGGTTGACGACCAGGCTACTCAGAGGTCGTCTCAGGGTTACACCTTCAGTCTTGGCTCTGGCTCTGTCTCTTGGCGCTCTACTCGCTCTTCTTCGGTTCTCAGCTCCAGTTGTGAGGCTGAGATCTACGCCACGGCCATGGCTGCCCAGGAGCTTCGCTGGCTCACCTACCTGCTGACTGACCTTGGAGAGCGGCCTCGTTCTCCTCCAGTGCTGTACGTCGACAACAAGGCAACCATTGCCTTGTGTCAGGAGCACAGACTAGAGCACAGGACGAAGCACATTGCTCTGCGCTACTTCCTTGCTCGAGAGCTGCAGCAGCGTGGTCAGCTTCGCCTGCGTTTCGTGGCCACTGAGGCCAACACTGCTGATGTGTTCACCAAGGCACTTCCGCCTCGTGACCATCAGCGCTTTTGTACTCTGCTAGGCCTTGTGCCCACTGGGCCTCACTTGCTTACCTCTTGACCTTGCTTGTACTGCTGCATATATATATATCCTTGCTCTTGCTTGTTTAGCACTGTTATATATATATGCTCTGCTGCATGTGAACTGGCCTTGTGGCCTTGACCCTGTGCTCGGAATTTGTGTGGTATCCTTGATATCCACCCTGAGCTTGCTTTGCTTTTCTTTGCTTGTCTTGCTTGACTGGTCTTGTGACCCCTTGCTCTCCCCCACTTTGCCTATGGGGGTGTGTCAGATTATATTTAGCTGATGCATGTATTGTAGGCTGTAGTGGGGTAGCCCATATGGGGTACAACCCAATTAGGGTTGTACTTGTACTTGTTTCATTTCATAGTGCATCATCCTTCGCCTCTATTCTAACACCATCCACGCACATCGCTCCATGCGGAAAGACACTCTACAATAGTCGTGAGCTAGACTACAGGGTGTTGGCACGAACTTTAGGAGTGATCGTAGCTTTGCATGGTTCCTTAGCGCTTGCATATTCACGGAAGAAATTGGCAAGAGTTTCCACTAGGCAAAGATTGCATTGCAGAAAGATAGCAATGACAATGATAAAAATGATTACATTAGGCACCTAACAGCCCTGCACCTAGCCTGGTCAACCGCCAGCACACAGCATGGTCGACCGCACGCCAGCATTGCGTAGAGGAGCCGCTCCAGCACTCCAAAAACGCGACCTATCAACGCACCAGGTCTATGGCATGCCAACGCTGCAGCAGAGCGGCTATCCGGCGCTGCACCCGTAGAATACACCAGTACGCACGTATGCAGGTGCGCGCAGACGGTTGGCCTGACTTCCACCGTTGTGCATCTGTCGGCTGTGGTCTGTGCCTGATGAGCCACGTCAGCTTTGGGATTCCAGCCCGAAGTCGCCTTCGTGTATGCGACTTCGACGACGTTCGCGTGCCTCCGCAGAACTCGTCGAGCAGGTTACCCGGTCGCCCTGGTCGACCACCCAGTGCACTTGTCGACGCCTCCCTCGTCGACCATGGCTCTTGTCGAGGAGCACCCTAGTCTACAGACCCCTCCGTCGAGTAGCACTAGGTGCTTTCACTGTTCTCCCCTCATCGACTGCTGCTCTACACTAGTCGACGGACTGCTTCGTCGACCTCCCCGTCGATCTACTCCTCCTGGTCGACGGCCCGTCCGTCGACTAGCCCAGTCAGCTGCAGCCGTTGAGCTCCCCTCGTCGACGGCTCCATCACCGCGATACTCCTATGCAGGTCGATGACTACCTCTTCGACTTGCCCCACAGAAGAAGGCCGTCGAGCCCCCCTAGTCGACGGCAACACGGCAGCGATCCCTTGTAGCTTGACGAAGCCTGTAGAGCAGCACCCTCACTGGGTACGGCCAACTGCTTCTCCTGTGCATTCGACCAGGACGTTGGCGTCGCCCAAGCACGACTATGCTTGTGCGTTCGCTCGCAGCTGGTTGTTGTTGGCGACAGTGACGTAAAGGGCCGTGGGGGTGGCAGGGACGTTGGAGACATATTGAAGTGATCCCACCATGTGCTGGCCACAGCAGCTGTCCAGGTACCAATTGTAATCATTCTCATTTTTACTGCACAAAAGCAGTGCGAGTCGTGACCAGATGATGGTCGCCGTGTCGACCGTAAGAAGATATGTTTCCTCGCGCCATCCCAGGGGAATTGGTCGTTGATCGTGGCGGTGGGTGCGAGCGTTCCCGCAGCTGGATTGGTAAGTTCCAATCTTGGAACTTACCAAGACATGGACTCGAGTGGAACAAGCTTGGCGTCGCGACGGGAGCGCCTCGCTTTCTACGTTGACAACTGTGAAGAGCGACGAAGATCCCGTCGTCATTATTGCAAAATTTGCAAGGTCTTCGGACACTCAACGGATCAATAAAAATTCCGATCCAGCAATTGCCACCCGAACTCCACTCACCACAATAAGTGGGTCGGTCGACAAGACGCTCGTCAGTTTCAGTCTCAACCTCAAGCTTCCCATCCACCTGCACAGCAACACCAGTAGTAGTCACAAGCACCTTTGAGCAAGGAACATTATTGCTAACATGACGACGAGACGACATGCAAAAGCTACTACACCTGACGCAGATGTGGAACCCGCCGGTGAGTTAATTCAACCTGAAGTGGACCACAATAATCCCTTCACCAACAAACACTACTACTACAAAGATGAAGACAAACAAATATTGGAACTATTGCTCGTGATACCATGTTTTATTGGAAAGTGAGGAGAGCGGCGCATAAGGCGGCTTATGAGATTACCCCCCTCTGTCAAAGTAGCGCCTTGCAGGGTTTCCACTCAGGACTGAGTCCTTGGAGTACGATGTTGACGAAGATTTCAACAGCGATTAATATATGAATTTGCTTTCTCCCCGTGCCCCATCTTAGTCTCCATGAGTTGCTGCTGGAGCCTGCTGGAGGTGACTAAGTTCTTCAGCTAATTTACCTCAATGAGGTGCTTCTAGGCTTCCAACGCTGAAACAGCGCTTTCCTTGTAAGAGCGGATGTTGAGTTGCTCTGCGAGGGTCATATTTCTTAGCAGCAGACTATACGCCATGAGAGACTCGCTGTATTACTAAGCCCATGCGTCGTCGGTGTCATTTACTGCGTTAAGATAGGAGCCGTCGAAGTAATGGTAGATCTGCGCCATTTGTAGGAGGAGATCGAGCTCAAAACTCCATGTATAAAAATCTTTACCGTCAAACGCGGTGCTTGTCTTGATTTTTGAAACGTTGAAAATCCGTGCTTGTGCAGAGTTGATAGTTTCATCACTTGGACGGGGGGGTCTGTTGTTGTTGAGTTGTTTGTGTCAAGGGAGAAGGTGTGCAGGGCGGCTTCGCGCCCGTTTGTGGCCGGTTGAGCAGGTTGTGCTGGTTGTGAGGAGGTTCTCGCGTTGCCATTCTGCAATGCGTGTAGTTCTTTCTCCATCATTGATAGTCGTTCAAAAAGTTGTTCGAGTGCGGTGGTACGGATCATAGTTGTCGCCTCATTTGTCGCGGCCGGGTTGGTTTGGCCTTCAGCCG
The DNA here is from genome assembly GCA_948144175.1 of Closterium sp. NIES-65. NCBI lineage: Eukaryota > Viridiplantae > Streptophyta > Zygnematophyceae > Desmidiales > Closteriaceae > Closterium > Closterium sp. NIES-65. The sequence goes on from CANXME010000905.1 coordinate 902,291, forward strand.
TTAGATTGGCTTGGCCTCCGGATCCTCAGGTCATTTTGGTTCGAGAGCGTGTGCCGCTCGCCAGCTTCGATCTTGCGAAGATTTTGGTGGTAGTAATGCGAAGAATCCCTGAGTAGCTCTCATACCATGTTACAATCCTAAAGGGACTTAACTAGGGATCGGCTAAAGGTTGTTCGCAGGTACACCTAACCATCGCTATTTTCTATCGGTCTATTTTCAACCCCCACGCGTGCCAAGGGTATGCAACCTTCATAACATTTTGACCAAGGGTTGTGTGGGACGTCATACGTTTTACGTAGAGTGATGTTCCTGACACCTGAAAGCTACGCAATGGGATGTGATACAGAAAAACAGACTTCACGGTAGTGGTAGTTGTCCTAACTCGTCCGATTGAAATTTCTAGCTCCAGCATTTGACGACATTCTTATCTCCAAATCTAGGTCTCTGTGTAGCACCCCCAAAAGTAGGGCAGGGTAACTATCAAAATCAAGAACAATGCATGGTGGGGGCTTGAAATTATCGGTGGTTAGGTGTAGTGTTGGGGCGGAAGTTTTGACCTCAGGTCAGGGTGAATGTGAATGAGTAAGATGATAAAAGCATGCATACATCGTGTTGATATAGGAAATACAAAGGATTACGAGACGACATAGACTAGCCATGCACTTTAAGGGGTACACCCCCTTATTACAGCAAATTTAAACCGTGCAGCGTGGGAACCCGTTTCAAACTTGTTCCCGCTCTTTTCACTTCGAATGTTTCTGCCTTCATCAGTCTTCATCTGGCGGTTGCTGGTGTCGCTTCGAATCTTCTGACTCCTCAATTTCGTACTTGGTAGAGTAAGCTCCTGCAGTGTACATAAATGCCTTTCTATAAAGTTTCATATCTCAACACTTTCTGTCAGAATGTGATATTTGTCTAGCCTGCAGTGGGGTACTCTATGGGAAGTATAGCCCAAATTAGGGTTTCCTATATGTACTCAACTGCCTGCTAGTGCAAACCCTCTTATCTGTTCAAACTTTCTGCTACTGTTTCTGACATGCTATCAGAGCGAGATCGCTCCTGGCCTGTGGGCCCACCTGCTTCCGCTGCTGTCCTACCTGTCGCGCGCCTCGGGCGCGAGACGTTTTTTGCCTGCCGCGCACCCTGCGCACGTGGCGTTTTTTCTTCCCGCCACACACCCCGAGCGCGCGGCGGTTTTCTGCCCGCCTTGTGCTCGGGGCGTGTGGCGGTTTCCTGCCCGCCGCGCGCCCCGGGCGCGCGCGGCGGTTTTGTCGCCCGTCGTGGCGCCAAGGGGGCCCGCCCGCTGTCCCCTCCCATCGCCCGTCGTGGCGCCCTGGGGGCCTGCGCGTTGCCCTGCCTCCCGTCGCCCGCCGCGGCGATTTCGTCGCCCGTCGTGGCGCCCCGGGGGCCTGCGCGCTGTCCCCTCCCGTCGCCCGTTGTGGCGCCCTGGGGGCCCGCGCGTCGCCCCCTCTCGTCGCCCGTCGACGCGCCCCGGAGGCCCGCGCGTCGCCCCCTCCCATCGCTCGTCGTGGCGCCCTGGAGGCCCGCGCGTCGCCCCCTACCGTCGCCCGTCGAGGCGCCCCAGAGATCAGCGCGCCACCTCGCTTCCGCTCGCCCGCTGCCCTAGCTGCTGCCCGCGTATCTGCCCCGCGCCACCTGCATTGAGGGTGTGGGGGTGGCGGGTATGGGGGTGGCTGGTGTGCGTCATCCCTTGCTCCTCCTCCTCCTCTCTCTCCCACTGCTGTAGCTGCCGCTGAGGGGGGTGGGTGTGTGGGAGCCGAAGGAGTCATGCTAGGGGGTTGACACGGGATTGGAGCTAGGGGTGCAGCAGGGGGTGTGTGAAAAGGGGGTGGGACAGTTGGGGGAGGTTGAGCGGAGGCAGACGTCGTGTCGTCAGCAGTGCCAGTAGTCTGGGGCTCTTCTCTGGTAGCCCAGCAAGCCTGCTCAGCAGAAGAGCGGCTTGCCAACGCTGCAGCATAGTAGTATGCAAGCGTTGCACTCTGCGCGGTCTGCCAGCACTGCAGTCGCAGGTGACCATCTGCAGTCGCATGTTGTCTATCTGCGTAGATACTTGCACCTATCAAGTAGGTGCAGGTTGACCATTTCACCGTCAGGCATATTGCACAGGTGCCAGGTATAAAACGTGTCATCGGTGTCGCCAGGTACGCTTTGTTGACCACGTGCTGCCGTTCCACAGGTTGAACTTTGCCAAAACCTCCTGTGCGAAGTTTCGCACACCTTTGTGACCTCGGTCGAACAACTCAACCTCGCTCGGTCGAACAGCTCGACGCTGCTTGGTCGAACAGCGTTTGTTGAGCAGACCTTGTTGACAAGAGCCCGTCGAGCAGAGCTCATCGACCAGAGCTCATCAATGGGGCTCTTCGACCAGAGCTCGAACGGAGCTCAGTCGACCAGTGCTACTAGACGAACCTCGTCAACCATCGCTCCTCGACGGGCCTCCTTGACTGGAGTCTTCGATAAACGCTGCCCGTCGACGATGTTGACCGAATTCCGTCAGGCGGAGCCTGCTCGGCAGATTCCTCTGTCGTACCGCAGAAGCCTACTCGACGACCAATCCGTCGCGGACTTCTTGTCGATCGGCTGCACCCAAGCGAGGGCATGGCCTTTCTCTTCGACACGTGTAGCGATGAAATTGTTTGGGAGCAGCCATGATGCAATCCATATTCTCGTTTGTGCGACTTGACATTATGTGTCAAACTTATATGCTATGGTCTCTCTAGGCTGTAGTGGGGTAGACACTATAGGGTACAACATTTCTAGCTTTCCTACTTGTACCCACCTGCTTGCTAGTTCTTCTCATCCCTCGTTCTTTCACATGGTATAGAGCAGGTTCCCTAGTGGGAACGTTTCCTAGGGCCCACCGAATATCGATTTTTTTTCCTGCCCGGAGCGCGCTTCGTCCCTGCCCAAGTCGCGCCCCGTGTGCCTACCCTCCCGTCGCGTCCCCTTGTGAAAGAAACTAGAACAAGAATGAATGAACTATGAATGAAGTGAGTACATATAGGAAACCCTGATTGGGTTGTACCCCCTATGGGATACCCCACTATAGCCTACACAAATATATAAGCTATAATGTTGTGACACACCCCCATAGGCAAAGTGGGGGAGAACAAGGGGTCACAAGACCAGTCAAGCAAAGCTCAGGGTGTCAAACATTATATGTTTGTGTGGTTCTAGGCTATAGTGGGTCACACCATAGGGGGTACACCAGTTTAGGGTTTCATATTTGTACTGTTGTTCCTGCTAGTCACATTCATTCCTGTTTCTCATTCTGACATGGTATTACGAGCCTAGGTTCCACCTAGGACCGGAACGTTAGGGCCCACCGTTTCCGCTAGCCGCGCCCTCGTGCGCCGCCTTTTCCTAGCGCCCTCGTGCGCCTCGTTCCTAGCGTCGCCCCTTCAGGCCCCTCACGGCCCCTCGCGTCGCCCCTTACGGCCTCTCACGGCCCCGTCTTAAGACCCCGCGCTAGCCCCTTAAGGCCCCGCGTCGGCCCCGCGCTAGCCTCTCACGGCCCCCTACGGCCCCGCGCTAGCCCCGAACGGCCCACCTACGGCCCCGCGCTAGCCTCCTACGGCCCCGATTGGCCCCGCGCTAGCCTCGAACGGCCCCGTGTGGCCCCGCGCTAGCCTCGAACGGCCCCGTGTGGCCCCCGCGCTAACCTCCCACGGCCCCGTAAGGCCCCGCGCTAGCCTCCCACGGCCCCTTCAGGCCCCGCGCTAGCCTCCCACGGCCACGTAAGGCCCCGCGCTAGCCTCCCACGGCCCCTTCAGGCCCCGCGCTAGCCTCCCATGGCCCCTTAAGGCCCCGCGCTAGCCTCCTACGGCCCCGAATGGCCTCGCGCTAGCCCCGACCGGCCCCCCGAACGGCCCCCCGCGCTTGCCTCTCACGGCCCCTCCCGCGCTCGCCCCTCTACGGCCGAGCCGCGCTGCGCGACCCGACCCGAACCGCGCCGCCCTAGCCGAGCCGCGCCGCCCTAGCCGAGCCGCGCCGCCCTAGCCGAGCCGCGCCGTCCTAGCCGAGCCGCGCCCTCCTTACCTGAGCAGCAGCACCAGTACTGAACTGCTACTACTACTGCTACTGCTACTACTACTGCTACTGCTGCTACTACTGCTGCTGCTGCTGCTACTGCTACTGCTACTTCTGCTACTGCTACTTCAGCTATGGCTAGCCCTCCAGTTCTCTCGTTCGATACTGAGGGCCGCCCGATTAAGTTTGAGACCTGGCTCGATGATCTGCATCTGTTCCTCCAGCTCACTGCCAGAGAGGATATCTCGCTGTACGATCACGCACTAGGCACAGTCCCTACTCCTGCTACTACTGCCGCTGCTACTGCTCGCTCACAGTGGCAGACTCGCGATGCCCACGCCCGCTTTGCTATTCGCAACTCCCTGCCAGTAGACGAGCGCGAGCACTTTGGCCAGCATCAGACTGCGCACGCCCTGTACACTGCTGTAGTTGCGCGCTACTCCTCCCCGGCCTCAGCTGCACTAGGCCGCCTCTCGCTTCCCTACCTGTTCCCCGACCTGTCCACCTTCCAGACAGTCGCTGACCTCATCACTCACCTCCGCACTAGTGATGCCCGCTTCCGTGCAGCCATGCCCGCTGAGTTTCTTGCCTCCAACCCTCCCCCGCTCTGGCTCACTCTCTACCACCTAGTCACCCGCCTCCCTGACACTCTGCGTACAGTCAGGGACCACTTCCTAGCTCGCTGCCCCACTGAGCTCACCATTACCGCCCTAGAGAAGGAACTACTTGCAGCTGAGAAGAGTATTGTAGCTGTAGGTGCCTCTCGTGGCGACCCCCGCACCCCTTTCTTCGAGGGGTGTTCCCCCTCCCCCCTGCTCCCCTCTGTCGCCTCTGCTGCTGCTGTCGACCTCCTTGGTGCTGAGCAGGTCGGCTCTGCGTCCGCTCCCAGCGGGCGCCGCAGCGGCAAGGGCAGGGGAGGCAAGGGCGGTGGGGGTGACGGCGGGGGAGGCGGTGGTGGGGGTGGTGGCGGCGGTGGGGGTGGTGGCGGGGCTGGAGGGGCTAGTGGCAGCGGTGGGGGTGGTGGAGGCAGCGGCGGCGGCGGTGGCCGGGGTGGGGGCGGTGGTGGTGGCGGCAGTGGACGTGGCGGCGGCAGGGGCGGTGGTGGTCGTGGTGGAGGCGGCGGTGGTGGTCGTGGAGGCTCTGGCACTGGCCAGAGCGCGCAGCACCCTCAGTCCTCCCAGGAGCTTCGTGAGTGGTACTTACAGCACGGGGGTGGGGGGGGTAGCCTTAGCTGCACGTACGTCATCCGCACTGGTCGCCGCAAGGGACAGACGTGCGGGAGGGCGCACACTACGCAGCGCTGCTTCTCTCGCCTAGATGACGCGTGGCATGCTCAGTTTCCTGACGCTCCTGAGCTCCCTCAGTGGGCTGATCTCCTCAAGAAGGATATCGATATCTATGCTCTTGATTTTGATGTTATTCTCAAAGCCATGTATGCATTGACTATTAGTGGAGAGGAGGACCAGTACCTGTGTGTTCCGCCTGACCCAGGCATCCGCACGAGTGAGGCTGCCGCCCTAGGTGCTTGCGTGTCTGCTGCCCCAGGTGCTAGTGAGGCTGCTGCTCTAGGTGCTTGTGTGTCCGCCACCCCAGGTACTACTGAGTCCACTGATGCACTGCACACCTTCACTCTAGACTCAGGCGCTTCGCGCTGTTTCTTTCGTGGCCGCACTGCTCTTGAGCCCCTTGCTCGACCAGTCGCTGTCTCGCTCGCTGACCCCTCTGGGGGTCCGGTCATTGCAACCTCCTCCACTGTCCTTCCTTGTCCTGCTGCCCCGTCGGGCACACTGTCAGGTCTCCACCTCCCCTCGTTCTCTACGAACTTGGTGGCGGGTTGTGCGCTTCAGGATGGGGGTGTTCACCAGTTCACCCCTGCCTACGAGCGCGTGACACACTGCACGTGTGCTCGGACGGGCCGTCACCTGGCTACCTTCACTCGGCAGCCGGGGTCGGACCTGTACACACTGACCACTGAGTCCCCTCAGGTAGCGGCGTCTGCGTCTGCGTCCGCGTCAGGTCAGCTGTCTGCCCCCTGCTCGTGTCGCTCTCTAGCGCACAAGACTGTCCTCTGGCACCACCGACTTGGTCACCCGTCAGTGCAGCGCCTTCGGGGCATGCACTCCCGGTACCTTGTCTCTGGTCTTCCTCGGGTACTCCCTCCCCTCCCACCCTCCCTTGCTCCTCCTTGTCTTCCCTGTGTTGAGGGGCGGCAGCGCGCTGCCCCTCACTCCTCCTCGTTCCCCCCGAGGACTGCTCCTTTGCAGACGCTCCACATGGACGTGTGGGGCCCAGCCCGCGTCCGTGGTCAGGGCCAGGAGAGGTACTTCTTGATCGTCGTTGACGACTACTCGCGCTACACCACGGTCTTCCCCTTGCGCACCAAGGGTGAAGTCCCTGATGTTCTGATCCCTTGGATCAGCAGAGCACGTCTTCAGCTGCGAGAGCGTTTTCGCTCGGAGTTTCCTGTCTTGCGCTTGCACTCTGATAGAGGTGGCGAGTTCTCCTCCGACCTCTTGGCAGCCTACTGTGCCGAGCACGGCATTCGCCAGTCGTTCACGCTTCCGGCCTCTCCACAGCAGAATGGAGTTGCTGAGCGCCGCATTGGCTTGGTCATGGAGGTCGCTCGTACCTCCTTAGTCCACGCGGCTGCCCCCCACTTTCTGTGGCCGTTTGCGGTCCGGTACGCTGCGCATCAGCTCAACCTCTGGCCCCGTGTCTCCGCTCCGGAGACCTCGCCCACACTGCTGTGGACGGGGGAGGTTGGCGATGCGTCACGCTTCCGTGTCTGGGGATCCCGAGCTTTTGTTCGCGACACGTTTGCGGACAAGCTCTCCTCCCGCACTGCTCCCTGTGTCTTTCTTGGCTTTGTCCCGGATGCGTCTGGCTGGCAGTTTTACCACCCCGCCTCGCACCGCGTCTTCCCCTCTCAGGACGTCACTTTTGACGAGTCCGTGCCCTTCTACCGCCTCTTCCCCTACCGCACTGCCCCGCTCCCTCCCCCGCCTCTCTTCCTCGCGCCAGGTGCTGCAGTGGTAGACCCCCTTCCCCCTCAGGGTGCCGCTCCCTCAGGTGTCTCTCAGGTAGACCCGGTTGAGCCTGCCGAGGTAGCTGTCGACTCGCGTCCTGCTAGAGGTGCTGAGCCTGAGCGTGCGTAGCCTGAGCGTGCGGAGCCTGAGCGGGCGGAGCCTGGGGGTGCTGAGCCTGGGGGTGTTGAGACTGGGGGTGCTGAGCCTGGGGGTGCTGAGTCTGGGGGTGCTGCGCCTGGAGTTGCTGAGTCTGGGGGTGCTGAGCCTGGTGGTGTTGCAGTTGACTGTGAGGCGCCTGGAGGACCTCCCTCTTCGCAGCAGCTACGTGAGTGGTACTCTCGGTACTGCAGCCTCCGGCGGGGTGCGTCTCGGGCTCGTGGTGCTACTGGAGTTGGTACTCGTGTTTCCCCACCACGGCGGGAGCCGCCCTCTTCCCCACAGCTTCGGGAGTGGTACGCTCGGCACATCAGTCTCCGGAGTGGAGCTGCTGGTGCTGGGGTCCCCGGAGTTGACGCTGCTGCGGGTGCTGCGGACCCTTGTGCTAGAGGTGGTGCTGCTGCTGGCGGTGCTGCTGGAGGTGCTGCTCGTACTGAGGACCCGGGCGTTGGAGCTGCTGCGGGTGCTGCGGACCCTGGTACTGGAGGTGCTGCTACTGCTGGAGGTGCTGCTGGTGCTGCTGGAGGTGCTGCTGGAATGGAGGACCCGGCGGGTGGAGCTTCTCCTGGTACTGAGGACCCTGCCACTGGTGTCCCTGCTGGTTCGGGAGTTGCTGCACGGCCACGGCCGTACTTCGTTCCGCTCCTTCAGCAGGTTCTTGGTCAGCCTCCTCCTCCTTGTCCTCCTCTCGCCTTAGAGTGGCCGCCGTCTGTCCAGTCACAGCCACAGTTACCGCCTGCCTCCCCACTCCCTGTGCCTGCTCCTTACACTGGTCCGACTGGAGGTCTTGCTGAGAGACGTGAGCCTGCGTCACGTCCTGTGTCACCTGCGTCTCATCGAGCGTCGCCTGTTCGTGTTGCTACCACTGGTAGTCGTGTCCCGCGTCAGCGTCCTCCTGCTGTCCCAGGCACTCACCAGATGGCACTTCGTCAGTCCACTGCTCCGCAGCGTGTTGCTCTCCTGTCGCCTCCTGCGTCCTCTCTTCCTGCTCTTCCTGACCCGTAGTCAGACACCCTTCGCGCTGCCAGTCCTACTGTCACACGTCTCCTGGCTACGGTTGTCACTGACCCTTCCTTTGAGTCCGCTACTGCGTCTGCCTTAGTCACTGGCTTGTCGACTTTGCTGCTGCGTGTCGTCTAGACTACGCTGCGAGTCTTGTTGCTGAGTCTGAGTCTGTCTGTCCTCCGTCCGTCGGGGGTGAGTGTGCTCTTGGCACGGACGTTCTTGAGGACAGGCAGGAGGAGTTTGGTTGCCTTGCCGCTGCTTTGCCCCATCTCGTGTCCATGCTTGTTGCCCCTGAGGGAGACCCGGATGCACCAGACATCCCGACCCCACGCTCTTACGCAGAGGCGATGGCCGGTCCCTACTCCTCTCAGTGGCAATCAGCCATGGACACAGAGATGGCTTCCTGGAAGTCCACAGGCACCTACGTCGACGAGGTTCCCCCACCTGGGGCGAACATCGTGAGTGGCATGTGGATTTTCAGGGTGAAGCGCCCGCCGGGCTCTCCGCCTGTCTTCAAGGCGCGTTACGTTGCACGAGGCTTCAGTCAGCGAGAGGGAGTTGACTTCTTCCAGACCTTCTCCCCGACCCCGAAGATGACCACTCTTCGGGTTCTAATACACGTCGCCGCTCAGCGTGACTACGAGCTCCACTCTCTCGACTTCAGCACAGCTTTCTTGCAGGGCAGCCTGCACGAGGAGATCTGGCTGCGCCGCCCACCTGGCTTCACTGGGTCGTTCCCTCCTGGTACCCAGTGGAGCCTCCGGCGGCCAGTCTATGGTCTCCGCCAGGCGCCACGTGAGTGGCACGACACACTGAGGACTACACTTGCGGCTCTAGGGTTCGCTCCTTCTACTGCTGACCCGTCGCTGTTTCTACGCACCGACACCTCACTGCCGCCGTTCTACATCCTCGTGTACGTCGACGACTTGGTCTTTGCCACTTCTGACACAGCTGGTCTCGCTCACGTGAAGTCCGAGCTGCAGAAGAGACACACGTGCACTGACCTGGGTGAACTGACAAGCTATCTTGGCTTGCGGATCACCCGGGACAGAGCACGGCGCACCATCACCTTGACTCAGTCACACATGGTGCAGCAGGTCCTTCAGCGCTTCGGCTTCACGTACTCCTCGCCTCAGTCCACTCCTCTGCCTACGGGACACTCGCTCTCAGCTCTGCCTTCGGATGAGTCCGTAGAGCCGAGTGGTCCGTATCCAGAGCTTGTGGGCTGCCTCATGTACCTGATGACCTGCACTTGACCTGACCTTGCATACCCTCTCAGCATCTTAGCACGCTATGTCGCTCCCGGCCGTCACCGGAAGGAGCACATGGATGCAGCTAAGAGGGTGTTGTGCTACTTGTGCAGTACGTCGGGCATGGGGCTAGTGCTTGGAGGGCGAGACCGGCCTGTTCTCACTGGGCACTCAGACGCTTCTTGGGCAGACTACCAGGCTACTCAGCGGTCGTCTCAGGGTTACACCTTCAGTCTTGGCTCTGGCTCTGTCTCTTCGCGTTCTACTCGTTCTTCTTCTGTTCTCAGCTCCAGCTGTGAGGCTGAGATCTACGCCACAGCCATGGCTGCCCAGGAGCTTCGCTGGCTCACCTACCTGCTGACTGACCTTGGAGAGCAGCCTCGTTCTCCTCCAGTGCTGTACGTCGACAACAAGGCAACCATAGCCTTGTGTCAGGAGCACAGACTGGAGCACAGGACGAAGCACATTGCTCTGCGTTACTTTCTAGCTCGAGAGCTACAGCAGCGTGGTCAGCTTCTTCTGCGTTACGTGGCCACTGAGGCCAACACTGCTGATGTGTTCACCAAGGCGCTTCCGCCTGTTGACCATCAGCGTTTTTGCACTCTTCTAGGCCTTGTGCCGACTGTTCCTCACTTGCTTACTTCTTGACTTTGCCTGTACTGTGATCATTATATATATGCCTGCATGTTTGCCCTTGCTAGGTTGTGATCATTGTACCTCTTGCTCTATTATAAAACTGCATGTGAATTGGTCTTGTGACCGCTTACTTGTGCTCGGAATTTGTGTGGAATCCTCGAGATCCACCCTGAGCTTATTTGCCTTGCTTTGCCTTGACTGGTCTTGTGACCCCTAGGTCTCCCCCACTTTGCCTATGGGGGTGTGTCAAACATTATATGTTTGTGTGGTTCTAGGCTGTAGTGGGTCACACCATAGGGGGTACACCAGTTTAGGGTTTCATATTTGTATTGTTGTTCCTGCTAGTCACATTCATTCCTGTTTCTCATTCTGACACAGCGTGGATCACAAAGTCACCACACATTCCGAGCACAAGTTCAAAGGCCAGAAGGCCAGTTCACATGCAAGATCACATATATATATACAAGAGGCTAAGCAAGCAAGAGCAAGAGTATATATATGTGACAGTACAAGCAAGGTCAAGAAGTGAGCAAGTGAGGCAAGACAGGCACAAGACCCAGCTGAGTGCAGAAGCGCTGATGATCACAAGGCGCAAGTGCCTTGGTGAAGACATAAGCAGTGTTGGCCTCAGAGGCCACGTACGCAAGCCGCAACTGTCCACGCTGCTGTAGCTCACCAGCAAGAAAGTAGCGGAGAGCAATGTGCTTTGCTCTGTGCTCCAGTCGCTGCTCTCAACACAAGGCCAGCATGGCCTTGTTGTCTACGTACAGCAATGGAGGAGAACGAGGCGGCTCTCCAAGGTCGGTCAGCAGGTAGGTGAGCCAGCGAAGCTCCTGGGCAGCCATAGCCCCGGCGTAGATCTCAGCCTCACAACTGGAGCCGAGAACAGAAGACGAGCGAGTAGCCCGCCACGAAACAGAGCCGGAACCAAGACTGAAAGTGTAACCCTGTGATGACCGGTGCGTAGCCTGGTCGTCAGCCCAAGAGGCGTCCGCGTGCCCAGTGAGGACCACTGGACTTCGCCCTCCAAGCACTAGCCCCATGCCCGACGTACTGCACAAGTAGCGCAACACCCTCTTCACTGCAGCCATGTGCTCTGGACGGTGTCTCCCAGGAGCAACATAGCGTGCGAGAATGCTAAGAGGGTATGCAAGGTCAGGTCGTGTGCAGGTCATCAGGTACATGAGGCAGCCAACAAGCTCTGGATACGGGCCACTCGACTCTACGGACTCATCCGAAGGCAGAGCTGAGAGCGAGTGGCGAGTAGGCAGAGGAGTGGCCTGAGGCGAGGAGTACGTGAAGCCGAAGAGCTGAAGGACCTGCTGCACCATGTGTGACTGAGTCAGGGTAATGGTGCGGCGTGCTCTGTCCCGGGTGATCTGCAAGCCAAGGTAGCTGCGCAGTTCACCCAGGTCAGTGCACGTGTGTCTCTTCTGCAGCTCGGACTTCACGTAGGTTAGTCCAGCATTGTCAGCTGTGGCAAAGACCAAGTCTTCGATGTACACGAGGATGTAGAACGGCGGCAGAGAGGTGTCGGTGCGCAGAAACAGCGACGGGTCGGCAGTAGAAGGAGCAAACCCAAGTGCGTCGTGCCACTCACGTGGCGCCTGGCGGAGACCGTAGACTGGACGCCGGAGACTCCACTGGGTACCAGGAGGGAACGACCCAGTGAAGCCAGGTGGGCGGCGCAGCCAGATCTCCTCGTGCAGGCTGCCCTGCAAGAAAGCAGTGCTGAAGTGGAGAGAGTGCAGCTCGTAGTCACGGTGAGCAGCAACGTGCACCAGTACCCGAAGAGTGGTCATCTTCGGGGTGGGGGAGAAGGTCTGAAAGTAGTCAACTCCCTGCCGCTGACTGAAGCCACGAGCCACGTAACACGCCTTGAAGACAGGCGGAGAACCCGGCGGCCGCTTCACCCTGAAGATCCACATGCCACTGACGATGTTCGCCCCAGGAGGGGGGACAGCGTCAACGTAGGTGCCTGTGGACTTCCAGGAAGCCATCTCTGCATCCATAGCTGCCTGCCACTGAGAGGAGTAGGGACCCTCTATCGCCTCCGCGTAAGAGCGCGGAGTCGGGATGTCAAGTGCATCCGAGTCTCCCTCAGGGGTAAGCAGTACGGACACGAGATGAGGTGAAGCAGCTGCCAGACACAGGAACTCCTCCTGCCTGTCCTCAAGGACGTCTGTGCCAAGGGCACACTCACCCCCGACGGACGGAGGACAGACAGACTCAGACTCACCGACAAGACTAGCAGTGTAGTCTAGGCGACAGTGAGCAGCAAAGTCGACGAGCTCAGTAACAAGGGCAGACGCAGCAGTAGACTCGAAAGAAGGGTCAGTGACGGCAGTAGCAAGGAGACGCGTGACAGTAGGACTGGCAGCACGAAGAGATTCCGACTCCGGGTCGGCAAGAGCAGGAAGAGAGGACGTAGGAGGAGAACGCAAAGGGGCACGCAGAGGAGCAGTGGACGGACGCAGAGACATCCGGTGCGTGCCAGGGACAGGAGGAGGACGCTGACGCGAACCGCGACCACTAGCGCGCGTAGCACGAACAGGAGACGCCGGACGAGACGCAGGCTGACGACGCTCAGTAAGACCTCCAGTAGGACCAGCGTAGGGAGAAGGAGCAGGCGAAGGGGAGGCAGGCTGTAGCTGTGACTGTGACTGGACAGGCTGTGGACCCTCTAAGGGAGGAAGAGGAGGACCAGGAGAAGGTGTAAGACCAAGAACCTGCTGCAGGATTGGAACGAAGTATGGTCGAGGCCGCGTGGCGACGCCAGAAACAGCAGGGACAGCACCATGACCCCCAGCAAGATTACCCGCTCCAGCAGTCCAGCAGCTCCAACACCTCTAGCAGCACCTCCAGCAGCTCCAGAACCCCCAGCAGCATCTCCAGCAGCTCCAGAACCTCTAGCAGCACCAGGAGCACCCCCAGCAGGACCGCCAGTGGTAGTCTCAGCGCCAACACCCTCAGCAGCACCAGCTCCAGTCGAACCTGCAGGCCCAGCAGCTCCAGTACTCCCAGGACGAGCACCTCCGGGACCCGCGACAGCAGCACCCTCAGTAGCCGACGAACCTCCAGCACCAGCAGCACGGCTCCAGCGGCAGGCAAACCACTCGCGCAGCTCCTGTGGAGAGAGTGGCTCCCGGAGAGACGAAGCACCCTGAGAACCTCCAGGCGGAGCACCTCCAGGCACAGCATCCCCAGGTCCAGCACCCCCAGGCAAAGCACCCCCAGGCTCAGCACCCCCAGGCTCAGCACCCCCAGGGCCAGCACCCCCAAGCCCAGCACCCCCAGGCGTAGCACCCCCAGGCTCAGCACCCCCAGGCTCAGCACCCCTAGGCTCAGCACCCCCAGTAGCCGAAGAACCTCCTGCACCAGCAGCACGGCTCCAGCGCCGGGCAAACCACTCGCGCAGCTCCTGTGGAGAGAGTGGCTCCCTGCGAGACAAAGCACCCGGAGAACCTCCAGGCGGAGCACCTCCAAGCTCATCACCCCCATTCCCGGCACCCCTAGGCAAAGCACCCCCAGGCGTAGCACCCCCACGCTCAGCACCCCCAGGCCCAGTACCCCCAGGCTCAGCACCCTCAGCAGCACCAGAGTCACCAGTGTCCTCGACAGGCTCGACTGCGTCTACCTGGGACACACCTTAAGGGGTAGGACCCTGAGGGGGGAGGGGGTCTACCTGGGGGTGACCTGGTACAAGGAAGAGCGGGGGCGGGGGGAGGGACGGAGTGCGGTAGGGGAAGAGGCGGTAGTAGGGGACCGACTCGTCAAACGTGACGTCCTGGGAGGACAGAATACGGCGAGAGGTGGGGTGGTAGAACTGCCACCCAGGCGCGTCAGGGGGGAACCCCAGGAAGACGCAAGGAGCAGCACGAGGGGATAGTTTGTCCGCAGACAAGTCACGGACAAACGCCCGAGATCCCCAGACCCGGAACGCCGACGCATCGCCAACCTTCCCCGTCCACAGCAAGGCTGGGGAGGTCTCCGGCCTGGAGACCCTGGGGTGAAGGTTGATCTGATGCGCCGCGTACCTGACCGCAAACGGCCACAGAAAATGGGGGGCAGCCGCATGCATCAAAGACGTACAAGCGACGTCCATGACCATACCAATGCGGCGCTCAGCAATCCCATTTTGCTGTGGAGAGTCCGGAAGCGTGAAGGTCTGTCGGATGCCCCGTGCGCGACAGTAGGCTCTCAGAAGGCCAGAGGAAAACTCTCCGCCTCTGTCCGAGTGCAGACGCAGAACAGGAAAGTCCGAGGCAAAGCTCTACCTGAGCTGGAGACGAGCTGCGCGGATCCAGTCGATCAGCACCTCAGTGACATCACCCTTGCTGCGCAAGGGGAAGACTGCGGTGTAACGCGAGTAGTCGTCAACAACTAGCAGGAAGTAGCGCTCGTGACCCTGTCCACGGACGCGGGCTGGGCCCCACACGTCCATGTGAATCGTCTGCAACGGGGCCTCTGTCGGAGGAAACTGGGAGGAGTGAGGGGCAGCACGCTGGCGCCCCTCGACACAGGGGACACAGGTAGGGCCAGGGCCCTGAGGAAGGGGAGGGAGGGACCGGGGGAGACCAGAAACAAGAAGACGAGAGGCCATGCCTCTGAGCCGAAGCAGAGAGGGGCGGGACGGCGGCGCGCTGCCGTAACGGGCGGCGCACGGGCGGCATGGGGCCGGGACGGGCGGCTCACGGGCGTCGACGGGCTGGAGCAGCGGCGCGCGGTCGGGACGGGCGGCGCGCGGGCGGCTAAGGGCCGTGACGGGCGGCGCGCGGGCGGCTAGGGGCCAGGACGGGCGGCGCGCGGGCGGCTAGGGGCCAAGACGGGCGGCGCGCGGGCGTCTAAGGGCCGGGACGGGCGGCTAAGGGCCGGGACGGGCGGCGCGCGGGCGTCTAAGGGCCGGGACGGGCGGCGCACGTACGGTTAAGGGCCGGGACGGGCGGCGCGCGGGCGGCTAGGGGCCGGGACGAGCGGCGCGCTAGAAAAGAAAGAGGCCGCGCGCCCCGAGGCGCGCGCCAAAATGCGTCGCACGCCACGGGGCGTGCGACAGAGCATGTAGCAGCGGAAGCAGTAGTACCCACAGACCGAGAGCGTAACCGCTCTGATACCATGTGAAAGAAACTAGAACGAGATGAATGAACTATGAATGAAGTGAGTACATATAGGAAACCCTGATTGGGTTGTACCCCCTATGGGATACCCCACTATAGCCTACACAAATATATAAGCTATAATGTTGTGACACCCCTGCCCTTGGTGGCCCGTCGCGCTCCCCTAAGGCCCCGTAGCGGCCCCTCTCACGGCCTCTCACGGCCCCTCTCACGGCCCTTCGCGGCCCCTTCAGGCCCCTCGTGGCCCCTTCGCGGCCCCTTCACGGCCCCTTCGCGGCCCCTTTACGGCCCCTTCGCGGCCCCTTCACGGCCACTTCGAGGCACCTTCACGGCCCCCTCGCGGCCCTTTCGCGGCCCCTTCGCGCCCCCTTCACGGCCCCTTCGCGGCCCCCTCGCGGCCCCTTCACGGCCCCCCTCGCGCCCCCCTCGCGGCTCCCTTCGCGGCCCCGCCCCGCTGCCCGTAGCGGCCCCGCCCCGTCGCCCGACGCGGCCCCGCCCCGTCGCCCGACGCGGCCCCGCCCCGTCGCCAGTCGCGGCCTCGCTACGTCGCCAGTCGCGGCCCCGCCCTGCCGCCAGTCGCGGCCCCGCCGCGTCGCCCCTGCCTCGTCGCGACGCCCCTGCGGGACCCGTGAGGCGCGGCTCCTGTGCGTCGCGACGCCCCTGCGGGACCCGCGTGGCGTCACCCCTGCCCGCCGCGGCGCACTGCCCTAACTCGCGCCCTAGAGCAGCCGCCACTGCAGCAGCCGCCCTTGGAGCAGCCGCCCCTGAAGCAGCCGCCCCTGGAGCAGCCGCCCCTGAAGCAGCCGCCCCTGGAGCAGCCACCACTGCAGCAGCCGCCCCTGGAGTAGCCGCCACTGCAGCAGCCGCCCCTGGAGCAGCCGCCACTGCAGCAGCCGCCCCTGGAGCAGCCGCCTCTGCAGCAGCCGCCCCTGGAGCAGCCGCCACTGCAGCAACCGCCCCTGGAGCAGCCGCCCCTGCAGCAGCCGCCCCTGGAGCAGCCGCCACTGCAGCATCGCCTCTGGAGCAGCCTCCCCTGCAGCAGCCGCCCCTGGAGCAGCCGCCCTTGGAGCAGCCGCCCTTGGAGCAGCCGCCCCTAGAGCAGCCACCCCTGCAGCAGCCGCCCCTGGAGCAGCCGCCACTGTAGCAGCCGCCCATGGAGAAGCCGCCACTACAGCAGCCGCCCCTGGAGGAGCCGCCCCTGCAGCAGCAGCCCCTGGAGCAGCCGCCCCTGCAGCTGCCGCGGAGCCCTCCCCCTACAGTGGTCGCGGCCTCGCCATTGCCGCCGTCGTACGCCTGCCCTTCTCGCCACTGGTGAGCACTGCCCTGCCCGTACTGTTGTTACTGCTGCTCTTGCTGCTACTGCTCTTTCTACTGCTACTGCTACTCCTGGCGTGGCCAGATGCAGCTCTAGCGCCGTGAGTGGTACGCTAGTTGGGGTTGTAGGGGTGGCCGCGCTGCGACTACTGCTATTGCTACTGCTGCTACTACTGCGGCTACCACTGAACTTGCTGCTCCTGGCGGTTGCCAGATGCAGCTCCAGCGTCGTAGGCATTAGTCCCTCACGCCCCAGCAGCTTCGTGAGTGGTACGCTACTTGGGGTTGTCGGGGTGGCCGTAGTGGGAGTCTTCCTAAAATGAGTAGTTCGGCAGCTGCTTGTAGTGGCCAAGTGCAGCTGCAACGTCGTCCGTGCGCGGTCCTTTCACCCCAGCAGCTTCGTGAGTGGTACGCTCAACGTGACTGGTCACGGGGTACTGCTCGCTGTGCGTACGTCATTCGCACTGGTGCTCGGACTGGTCAGCCTTGCGAGACGTTTGGTCACGCAGAGTCCCGCTGCTTCGCCTGTCTCAGCGACGCCTGGCGTACGGAGTTTGGCGACGCGGCTGAGCTCCCCGCCTGGGTGGAGCTGCTTAGGCTGAGGGTAGACATCTATACTCTTGACTATGATGTTATCCTCACTGCCATGTATGCATTGCCTACTAGTGATGAGGGTGACTGCTACCTGTGTGTTCCGCCTGACCCGGGCATTGAGACTGCTGCTCTAGGTGCTAGTGAGGCTACTGCTCTAGGTGCTGGTGAGGCTGCTGCTCTAGGTGCTAGTGAGTCTGCTGCCCTAGGTGCTGGTGAGTCTGCTCTCTCAGGTACCACGTCGGCTCAGGCCTCCCACACCTTCACCCTTGACTCGGGTGCTTCCTGCTCCTTCTTTCGAGACAACACCACACTCACGCCGCTTAGTCGGCCAGTTGCGGTCTCCCTGGCAGACCCCTCTGGGGGTCCTGTCCTTGCCCACTTCTCCATTGTCTTACTGTGTCCGGCAGCCCTTTCTGGCACCCTATCAAGTCTTTACTTCCCCTCGTTCTCTACGAACTTGGTGAGTGGTGCTGATCTACAGGATGGGGGGGTTCACCAGTTCACTCCTGCGAGTCAGCGAGTGACCCACTGCACGTGTGCTCGGACGGGCCGACACTTGGCCACGTTTACCCGTCGGCCGGGGTCGAGCCTGTACACACTGACTACTGGGTCTCCTCCGGTTGCTGCGTCTGGTCAGGTAGCTGCGTCGGGTCAGGTGTCTGCTGCGGCGTCCACGTCTGGACCTGAGTCTGCCCCCTGCTCCTATCGTCTCCTGTCTCACGAGACTCTCCTTTGGCACCACCGCCTTGGTCACCCCTCCCTGCCTCGTCTCCAAGGCATGGCCTCCCGTGTCCTTGTCTCTGGTCTCCCCCGGTCCCTCCCTCCTCTTCCTCCAGGGCCTGCCCCTACCTGCGTTTCCTGCGTCGAGGGGCGGCAGCGCGCTGCTCCTCACTCCTCCGACAGAGGCTCCACTGCAGACGCTTCACATGGACGTGTGGGGCCCAGCCCGCGTCTGTGGACAGGGTCACAAGCGTTACTTCCTGCTGGTGGTTGACGACTACTCGCGTTACACCACAGTCTTCCCCTTGCGCAGCAAGGGTGAGGTCACTGGGGTGTTGATTGTCTGGATCCGCGCTGCTCGTCTCCAGCTCAGAGAGAGTTTTGGCTTTGACTTTCCTGTTCTGCGTCTGCACTCTGACAGAGGCGGAGAGTTCTCCTCTGACCTTCTGCGAGCCTTCTGTCATCCACAGGGCATCCGCCGGACGTTCACGCTTCCGGCCTCTCCACAGCAAAATGGGATTGCTGAGCGCCACATTGGCATTGTCATGGACGGCGCTCTTACGTCCATGATCCATGCGGCTTCTCCCCATTTTCTGTGGCCTTTCGCGGTTCAGTACGCGGCGCATCAGATCAACCTTCAGCCCCGGGTCTCCATGCCAAAGACCTCCCCTGCTCTGCGGTGGACGGGGAAGGTTGGCGATGCGTGTGCGTTCCGTGTTTGGGGATCCCGGGCGTTTGTCCGCGACTTGTTTGCGGACAAGCTGTCCCCTCGTGTTGCTCCCTGCGTCTTCCTTGGCTTCCCCCCTGACGCGCCTAGTTGGCAGTTTTACCACCCCACCTCGCGCCGTGTTCTGTCCTCTCAGGACGTCATGTTTGATGAGTCGGTTCCCTACTACCGTCTCTTCCCCTACCACACTGCGTCCCTCCCCCCGCCGCCACTCTTCCTCGTGCTAGGTCCCCCCCGGTAGACCCCCTACCCCCTCAAGGTCCTATCCCCTCAGGTGTGTCCCAGGTAGACGCAGTCAAGCCTGTCGAGGTAGCTGTTGACTCTGGTGCTGCTAGGGGTGCTGATCTTGGGGGTGCAGGGCCTGGGGGTGCTGAGCCTGGGGGTGCTGACTCAAGGGGCGCTGAGACTGGGGTTACTGAGCCTGGGGTTGCTGAGCCTGGGGGTGCTGAGCCTGGGGGTGTGGAGCCTGGGGGTGCTGAGCCTGCTCGTGTGGCGTCTGGAGGGACTGGGCCTGGAGGTCCTTCGGGTGCTTCGTCCCGGCGAGAGTTACTCTCTCCACAGGAGTTGCGCGAGTGGTTTGCTCGGCGTTGGAGCCGTACTGGTGGAGCTGGAGGTGCTGCTGGTGCTGGAGGTTCTACTGCTGCTGAGGGTGCTGGTGCCACGGGTCCAGGAGGTGCTCGTACTGGAGGTACTGGAACTGCTGGGCCTGCGGGTACTCCTTCTGCTAGAGCTGGAGCTGGAGCTGCTGGGGGTGTTGGCGCTGGAGGTGGTGCTGGCGCTGGTGCTTCTGAGGGTGCTGGTGTTGGGGCTACTGGAGCTGGTGCTGCTGGCGCGGCTGGAGCTGGGGGTTCTACTGGATCTGGAGCTTCTCGCACTGCTGGAGCTGGGGGTGCTATTGGAGCTGGTGCTGCCGTTCGTGGTGCTGGCGCTGTTCCTGCTGGTTCTGGGGGTGCTGCACGGCCGCGGCCGTACTTCGTTCCGCTCCTTGAGCAGGTTCTTGGTCTTCCGCCCTCTACTAGTCCTGCTCCTCTCTTAGAGTGTCCGCCGCCTGTCCAGTCTGAGTCACAGTTACAGCCAGCCTCCCCACTGCCTGCTCATTCTCCCTACACTGGTCCTACTGGAGGTCTTGCTGAGCGTCGTGAGCCTGCGTCTCGTCCTACGTTGCCTGTCTGTGCTGCTCGCACTTGTGGTCGTGGTTCGCGTCCGCGTCCTTTCCCTGTTCCCGGCACGCACCGGATGTCTCTGCGTCCTTCCACTGCTCCGCTGCGTGCCCCTTTGCCTTCTCCTCCTGAGTCCTCTCTTCCTGCTCTTGCTGACCCAGAGTCGGACTCCCTTCGTGCTGCTAGTCCTACTGTCATGTGTCTCCTTGCTACTGTCGTCACTGACCCTTCCTTCAAGTCCACTT
Source organism: Closterium sp. NIES-65 (assembly GCA_948144175.1). Lineage (NCBI taxonomy): Eukaryota > Viridiplantae > Streptophyta > Zygnematophyceae > Desmidiales > Closteriaceae > Closterium > Closterium sp. NIES-65. The sequence continues at coordinate 922,288 of CANXME010000905.1, forward strand.
CTGCGTCTGCCTTAGTTGCTGAGCTTGTTGACTTTGCTGCTCGCTATCGTCTAGACTACGCTGCTAGTCTTGTCGCTGCGTCTGAGTCGCTCTGTCCTCCGTCCGTCGGGGTTGAGTGTGCCCTTGGCACGGACGTCCTTGAGGACAGGCAGGAGGAGTTCCAGTGCTTTGCTGCTGCTTCACCTCATCTCGTGTCCATGCTGCTGGCCCCTGAGGGAGACCCGGATGCACCTGACATCCCGACTCCGCGCTCTTACGCGGAGGCGATAGAGGGTCCCTACTCCTCTCAGTGGCAGGCAGCCATGGACGCAGAGATGGCTTCCTGGAAGTCCACAGGCACCTTCGTCGACGAGGTTCCCCCACCTAGGGCGAACATCGTCAGTGGCATGTGGATTTTCAGGGTGAAGCGGCTGCCGGGTTCTCCGCCTGTCTTCAAGGCGCGTTACGTGGCTCGAGGCTTCAGTTAGCGGCAGGGAGTTGACTACTTTCAGACCTTCTCTCCAACCCCAAAGATGACCACTCTTCCAGTGCTACTGCACATAGCCGCTCAGCGCGACTACGAGCTTCACTCTCTTGACTTCAGCACTGCTTTCCTACAGGGTAGCCTGCACGAGGAGATCTGGCTGCGCCGCCCACCTGGTTTCACTGGGTATTTTTCCTCCTGGCACCCAATGGAGTCTCCGGCGGCCAGCCTACGGTCTGTGTCAGGCACTTCGTGAGTGGAACGACACACTGAGGACTATATTTGCGGCTCTTGGGTTTGCTCCTTCTACTGCTGATCCATCGCTGTTTCTGCGCACCGACACCTCTTTGCCGCCATTCTACATCCTCATGTACGTCTACGACTTGGTCTTTGCCACAGCTGACAGTGCTGGACTCGCCCACGTGAAGTCCGAGCTGCAGAGAAGACACACGTGCACAGACCTGGGTGAACTGCGCAGCTACCTTGGCTTGCAGATCACCTGGGACAGAGCACAGCGCACCATTACCTTGACTCAGTCACACATGGTGCAGCAGGTCCTTCAACGCTTCGGCTTCACGTACTCCTCGCCACAGGCCACTCCTCTGTCTACTCGACACTCGCTCTCAGCTCTGCCTTCGGATGAGTCCGTAGAGCCGAGTGGCCCGTACCCAGAGCTTGTTGGCTGCCTCATGTACCTGATGACCTGCACACGACCTGACCTTGCATACCCTCTCTGCATTCTGGCACGCTATGTTGCTCCTGGGAGACACCGTCCAGAGCACATGGCTGCAGCAAAGAGGGTGTTGCGCTACTTGTGCAGTACGTCGGGCATGGGGCTAATGCTTGGAGGGCGACGTCTAGTGGTCCTCACAGGCCACGCAGACGCTTCTTGGGCAGACGACCAGGCTACGCAGCAGTCGTCACAGGGTTACACCTTCAGCCTTGGTTCCGGCTCTGTTTCGTGGCGGTCTACCCGCTCGTCTTCTGTTCTCACCTCTAGCTGTGAGGCTGAGACCTACACAGGGGCCACGGCTGCACAGGAGTTACGCTGGCTCACCTACCTGCTGGCTAGCCCGGAGAGCCGCCTCGTTCTCCTCCAGTCTTGTACGTAGACAACAAGGCCATGCTGGCCTTGTGTCGGGAGCACAGACTGGAGCAGAGAACGAAGCAAATTGCTCTTCACTACTTCCTTGCTCGTGAGCTGCAGCAGGGTGGTCAGCTGCGCCTTGCTTACGTGGCCTCTAGGGCCAAAACTGCTGATATCTTTACCAAGGCACTTCAGCCTTGAGATCATCAGCGTTTTTGTACGATGCTAGGTCTTGTGCCTACTTGGCCTCACTTGCTCACTTCTTGACCTTGCTTGTATTGTGATCTCTCTATACCTGCACTTGATTGTTTACTTCCATATATAATCATGCATATGAACTAGCCTTGTGGCCTTGAACTTGTGCTCGGAATGTGTGGTGACATTGTGATCCACCCTGAGCTTGCCTTGCTTGACTAGTCTTGTGACCCCTTGTTCTCCCCCACTTTGCCTATGGGGGTGTGTCAAACTTATATGCTATGGTCTATCTAGGCTGTAGTGGACTATAGGGTACAACATTTCTAGGTTTCCTACTTGTACCCACCTGCTTGCTAGTTCTTCTCATCCCTTGTTCTTTCACATAATGCTGGCTTGTTTTGTTATTGTTGTTGTTAGGGTTGTTGTTATTGTTGTTGTTGTTATTGTTTTTTTTTTTTTTTTTTTTTCAAACTCAGGTACACTCTCCTCAAGAGCATGGATTTCAAGTTTTGTCTTAGGCCTACGCCATTCACCGTTAAGGGTGCGGGTATATTCCCCTACATCAAATCACGGGTTTTTTTGTCAAATCATATGTTTATTATTCACCTACAAGAGAGTACAGAAGCGCTGGTGGTCATAAGGCGCAAGTGCCTTGGTGAAGATATCAGCAGTGTTGGCCCTAGAGGCCACGTACGCAAGGCGCAGCTGACCACGCTGCTGTAGCTCACGAGCAAGGAAGTAGCAAAGAGCGATGTGCTTCGTTCTGTGCTCTAGTCTCTGCTCCCGACACAAGGCCAGCATGGCCTTGTTGTCTACGTACAGCACTTGAGGAGAACAAGGCGGCTCTCTGAGGTCAGTCAGCAGGTAGGTGAGCCAGCGAAGCTCCTGTGCAGCCATGGCCCCTGCGTAGATCTCAGCCTCACAACTGGAGCCGAGAACAGAAGACGAGCGGGTAGCCCGCCACGAAACAGAGCCGGAACCAAGGCTGAAGGTGTAACCCTGTGATGACCGCTGTGTAGCCTGGTCGTCAGCCCAAGAAGCGTCTGCGTGGCCTGTGAGGACCACTGGACTCTGCCCTCCAAGCACAAGCCCCATGCCCGACGTACTGCACAAGTAGCGCAACACCCTCTTCGCTGCAGCCATGTGCTGCGGTCTGTGTCTCCTAGGAGCAACATAGCGTGCGAGAATGCTAAGAGGGTATGCAAGGTTAGGTCGTGTGCAGGTCATCAGGTACATGAGGCAGCCAACAAGCTCTGGGTACAGGCCACTCGACTCTACGGACTCATCCGAAGGCAGAGCTGAGAGCGAGTGTCGAGTAGGCAGAGGAGTGGCCTGAGGCGAGGAGTACGTGAAGCCGAAGCGATGAAGGACCTGCTGCACCATGTGTGACTGAGTTAGGGTAATGGTGCGACGTGCTCTCTCCCGGGTGATCTGCAAGCCAAGGTAGCTGCGCAGTTCACCCAGGTCTGTGCACGTGTGTCTCTTCTGCAGCTCGGACTTCACGTGGGCGAGTCCAGCAGTGTCAGTTGTGGCAAAGACCAAGTCGTCGACGTACACGAGGATGTAGAACGGCGGCAGAGAAGTGTTGGTGCGCAGAAACAACGACGGGTCGGCAGTAGAGGGAGCAAACCCAAGAGCCGCAAGTGTAGTCCTCAGTGTGTCTTGCCACTCACGCAGTGCCTGGCGGAGACCGTAGACTGGCCGCCGGAGGCTCCACTAGGTACCAGGAGGAAAAGTCCCAGTGAAGCCAAGTGGGCGGCGCAGCCAGATCTCCTCGTGCAGGCTGCCCTGCAAGAAAGCAGTGCTGAAGTCAAGAGACTGTAGCTCGTAGTCACGGTGAGCAGCTATGTGCAGCAGTACCCGAAGAATGGTCATCTTCAGGGTGGGAGAGAAGGTCAGAAAGTAGTCAACTCCCTGCCGCTGACCGAAGCCACCAGCCACGTTACGCGCCTTGAAGACAGGCGGAGAACCCGGCGGCCGCTTCACCCTGAAAATCCACATGCCACTGACGATGTTCGCCCCAGGCGGGGGAACCTCGTCAACGTAGGTGCCTTTGGACTTCTAGGAAGCCATCTCTGCGTCCATAGCTGCCTGCCACTGAGAGGAGTAGGGACCCTCTATCGCCTCCGCGTAAGAGCGCGGAGTCGGGATGTCAAGTGCATCCGGATCTCCCTCAGGGGTAAGCAGTACGGACACGAGATGAGGTGAAGCAGCAGCAAAACACTGGAACTCCTCCTGCCTGTCCTCAAGGACGTCCGTGCCAAGGGCACACTCACCCTCGACGGACGGAGGACAGACAAACTCAAACGCAGCAACAAGACTAGCAGCGTAGTCTAGACGACAGCGAGCAGCAAAGTCGACAAGCTCAGAAACTAGGGCAGACGCAGCATTGGACTCAAAGGAAGGGTCAGTGACAACAGTAGCAAGGAGACGCATGACAGTCGGACTGGCAGCATGAAGGGAGTCCGACTCCGGGTCAGCAAGAGCAGGAAGAGAGGACTCAGGAGGAGAAGGCAAAGGGGCATGCAGAGGAGCAGTGGACAGACGAAGAGACATTCGGTGCGTGCCGAGCACAGGGGGAGCACGCTGACGCGAACCACGACCACTAGCGCGAGCAGCACGGACAGGCGACGCAGGACGAGACGCAGGCTCACGACGCTCAGCAAGACCTCCTGTAGGACCAGTGTAGGGAGAAGGAGCAGGCAGTGGGGAGACCGGCTGTAATTGTGACTGCAACGGGACAGGCTGTAGACACTTTAAGGGAGGAGGAGGACCAGTAGAAGGCGGGAGACCAAGAACCTGCTCAAGGAGCGGAACGAAGTACAGCGACTCCAGAAACAGCAGGGACAGCACCAGTACCCGTAGTGGTAGCACCAACGCCAGCAGCACCTCCAGCTCCAGTACCCCTAGCAGCTCCAGTAGCTCTAGGACCTCCAGCAGCACCAGTAGCACCCCTAGCAGGACCGCCTCCAGTACCGCCAGCAGTACACTCAGCGCCAACACCCTCAGCAGCTCCAGCTCCAGTAGTATCCGCAGGCCCAGCAGCTCCCGTACTCCCAGTACGAGGACCTCCGGGACCCGTGGCACCAGCACCCTCAGCAGCCGAAGAACCTCCAGCTCTAGCAGCACGCCTCCAGCGCCGGGCAAACCAGTCACGCACCTCCTGTGGATAGAGTGGCTCCCGTGGAGACGGAGCACCTGGAGAACCTCCAGGCCCAGCACCGCCAGACGCCACACATGCGGGCCTAGCTCCCTCAGGCTCTGCACCCCCAGGCTCGGCACCTCCAGGCGTAGCACCCCCAGGCTCAGCACCCCCAGTCGTAGCACCCTCAGGCTCAGCACCCCCAGGCTCAGCACCCCAAGGCGTAGCACCCACACGCTCAGCACCCCCAGAGTAAGCACCCCCAGTCTCAGCAACCCCAGCAGCACCAAAGTCACCAGCGACCTCCATAGGCTCGACTGAGTCTACCTGGGACACACTTGAAGGGGCAGGACCCTCAGGGGGAAGGGGGTCTACCGAGGGGGAACCTGGCACCAGGAAGAGCGGTGGCGGGGGGAGGGACGGAGTGCGGTAGGGGAAGATACGGTAGTAGGGGACTGACTCGTCAAACGTGACGTCATGGGAGGACAGAACACGGCGAGAAGTGGGGTGGTAGAACTGCCACCCTGGCGCGTCAGGGGGGAAGCATGGAAGACGCAGGGAGCAACACGAGGGGATAGCTTGTCCGCAGACAAGTCGCGGACAAACGCCCGAGATCCCCAGACACGGAACGCGGACGCATCGCCAACCTTCCCCGTTCACAGCAAAGCTGGGGAGGTTTCCGGCATGGAGACCCGGGGCTGAAGGTTGATCTGATGCGCCGCCAACCGAACCGCAAACGGCCACAGAAAATGGGGGGCAGCAGCATGCATCATGGACGTACGGGCGACGTCCATGACCATGCCAATGCGGCGCTCAGCAATCCCATTTTGCTGTGGAGAGTCCGGAAGCGTGAAGGTCTAGCGGATGCCTCGTGCACGACAGTAGGCTCGCAGAAGGCCAGAGGAGAACTCTCCGCCTCTGTCAGAGTGCAGATGCAGAACATGAAAGTCTGAGCCGAAACTCTTCCTGAGGTGGAGACGAGCTGCGCGGATCCAGTCCATCAACACCTCAGTGACATCACCCTTGCTGCGCAAGGGGAAGCCTGTGGTGTAACGCGAGTAGTCGTCAACCACCAGCAGGAAGTAGCGCTCGTGACCCTGTCCACGGACGCGGGCTGGGCCCTACACGTCCATGTGAAGCGTTTGCAGCGGGGTCTCTGTCGGAGGAAACTGGGAGGAGTGAGGGGCAGCACGCTGCCGCCCCTCGACACAGGGGACGCAGGTAGGGGCAGGCCCCGGAGGAAGGGGAGGGAGGGACCGGGGAAGACCAGAGACAAGGACACGGGAGGCCATGCCTCGGACACGAGGTAGGGAGGGGTGACAAAGGCGGTGGTGCCAGAGGAGAGTCTCGTGAGACAGGAGGCGACACGAGCAGGGGGCAGACTCAGGACCAGACCTGGACCCTGCAGCAAACACCTGACCCGACGCAGCTGCTTGACCAGACGCAGTGACTGGAGGAGACTTAGTGGTCAGTGTGTACAGGCTCGACCCCGGCTGACGTGTAAACGTGGCCAAGTGTCGGCTAGTCCGAGCGTCCGTGCAGTGGGTCACTCGCTGGCTCGCAGGAGTGAACTGGTGAGCCCCCGCATCTTGTAGGTCAGCACCACTCACCAAGTTCGTAGAGAACGAGGGGAGGTAAAGATCAGACATGGTGCCAGAAGGGGCCGCCGGACACGGGAGGACAGTGGAGAAGTGAGCAAGGACAGGACCCCCAGAGGGGTCAGCCAGAGAGACTGCAACTGGCCGACCAAGTGGCGTGAGTGTGGTGCGGTGTCGAAAGAAGGAGCGAGAAGCCCCCGATTCAAGGGTGAAGGTGTGGGAGGCCGGAGCCGACGCAGTACCTGAGAGAGCAGACTCACCAGCACCTGAGGAAGCAGACGCACTGGCACCTAGAGTAGTAGCCTCACTAGCACCTAGAGCAGCAGCCTCACCAGTACCTAGAGTAACAGTCCCAACGCCCGGGTCGAGCGGGAAACACCGGTAACAGTCACCCTCATCACTAATAGTCACAGCATACATGGCAGCAAGAATAGCATCAAAGTCAAGGTCAAAGATAGCTACCCCCGCCCTAGACAGCTCGCCCCAGCAAGGGATCTCAGTGGCCTCAGGGAACTGGTGACGCCAGGCGTCCGTCAGGCGGCCAAAGCAGCGCTGGGTGGGGTGTGCACCCCCGCACGGCTCACCCGCGCGGTCGCCGATGCGCAGGACGTAGGTGCACGGGCCAGTACCCCCAACCCGCTGGCGTGTAGCGTACCACTCACGAAGCTGCTGAGGGGGGGGGATCTCACGAGTGCGCTGCTATTGCTACTGCTGCTGCTTCTGGCGCTGACCACCGCCGCCGCCGCCGCCTCCGCCTCCACTGCCGCCACCGACGCCCCCACCCACGCCACCACCCCCACCGCCACCCCCATCCCCTCCGCCGCCTCCACCGCCCCCGCTAGCTCCTCCAGCGCCCCTGCTCCCCTTGCCCTTGCCAGAGCGACTCTTCCCACTAGGGGTAGATGCCGCACTGACCGACTCCAGACCAACGAGGTCGGCCGCAGCAGTAGAGGCAACAGAGGGCAAAAGAGGGGAGGGGGAACACCCCTCAAAGACAGGGGCACGAGGGTCACAACGAGAGGCTCCTACAGCGACTATGCTCTTCTCTGCTGCTAGGAGGCGCTCCTCGAGGAGGTCAACGGTGAGGGTGGTGGGGCAAACAGAGGAAAGTGGTCCCTGACCGGGCGAAGGGTGTCAGGGAGCCGGGTGACTATGTAGTAGAGGGTGATGTACATAAGGGGGGGGGGGTTCTTGGCGCATAACTCAACAGGAAGGGCAGCGCGGTAGCGAATGTCACTAGTGCGAAGGTGCGTAATGAGGTCAGCGATTGTGGGAAAAGCTGCGAGGTCAGAAAAGAGGTACGGCAGGATGAGGCGGCTAAGTGCAGCAGTGGCAGGGGAAGAGTAGCGTGCAACTACATCATCGTACAAGGTCCTAGCACTCTTGTACTGGCTAAAGTGTGCACGCTCAGAGGTAGGCAAGTTTCGACGCACAGCAAGACGTGCAGCAGCATCGCGTGTGGCCCACTGTGAGCGAACAGTGGCGTCAGCATCAGCAGCAGGGGCAGGAGAGGCACCAGAAGTGAGGTCAAAGAGGGAGAGACCGTCTGCCCTATCGCACTGTAGGAAAAGCTGCAGGTCATCTACCCAGACGTGAAAGTCAATGGCCCGACCCTCAGTGTCAAAAGGGAGGACACTGAGAAGAATAGAACGAGAAAAATGAAATGACTATGAACGAAGTGAGTACAAATAGGAAACCCTAATTGGGTTGTACCCCCTATGGGATACCCCACTATAGCCTACACAAATAAGTAAGCTATAATGTTCTAACACACCCCCATAGGCAAAGTGGGGGAGAACAAGGGGTCACAAGACCAGTCAATCAAAGCAAAGCAAAGCTCAGGGTGGATCACAAAGTCACCACACATTCCAAGCACAAGTTCAAAGGCCAGACGGCCAGTTCACATGCAAGATCACATATAGAGATATACAAGAGTCAAGCAAGCAAGAGCAAGAGTATATATAGGTGAAGGAACAAGCAAGGTCAAGAAGTGAGCAAGTGAGGCAGGACAGGCACAAGACCCAGCTGCGTGCAGCAGCGCTGATGATCACAAGGCGCAAGTGCCTTGGTAAAGACATCAGCAGTGTTGGCCTCAGAGGCCACGTACGCAAGTCGCAACTGTCCATGCTGCTGTAGCTCACGAGCAAGAAAGTAGCGGAGAGCAATGTGCTTTGTCCTGTGCTCCAGTCGCTACTCTCGACACAAGGCCAGCATGGCCTTGTTGTCTACGTACAGGACTGGAGGAGAACGAGGCGGCTCTCCAAGGTCGGTCAGCAGGTAGGTGAGCCAGCGAAGCTCCTGGGCAGCCATAGCCCCGGCGTAGATCTCAGCCTCACAACTGGAGCCGAGAACAGAAGACGAGCGGGTAGCCCGCCACGAAACAGAGCCGGAACCAAGGCTGAAGGTGTAACCCTGTGACGACCGCTGCGTAGCCTGGTCGTCAGCCCAAGAAGCGTCCGCGTGCCCAGTGAGAACCACTGGACTGCGCCCTCCAAGCACTAGCCCCATGCCCGACGTACTGCACAAGTAGCGCAACACCCTCTTCGCTGCAGCCATGTGCTCTGGTCGGTGTCTCCCAGGAGCAACATAGCGTGCGAGAATGCTAAGAGGGTATGCAAGGTCAGGTCGTCTGCAGGTCATCAGATACATGAGGCAGCCAACAAGCTCTGGATACGGGCCACTCGACTCTACGGACTCATCCGAAGGCAGAGCTGAGAGCGAGTGGCGAGTAGGCAGAGGAGTGGCCTGAGGCGAGGAGTACGTGAAGCCGAAGCGCTGAAGGACCTGCTGCACCATGTGTGACTGAGTCAGGGTAATGGTGCGGCGTGCTCTGTCCCGGGTGATCTGCAAGCCAAGGTACCTGCGCAGTTCACCCAGGTCAGTGCACATGTGTCTCTTCTGCAGCTCGGACTTTACGTAGGCGAATCCAATAGTGTGAGCTGTGGCAAACACCAAGTCGTCGACGTACACGAGGATGTAGAACGGCGGCAGAGAGGTGTCGGTGCGCAGAAACAGCGACGGGTCGGCAGTAGAAGGAGCAAACCCAAGTGCCGCCAGCGTAGTCCTCAGTGTGTCGTGCCACTCACGTGGCGCCTGGCGGAGACCGTAGACTGGACGCCGGAGACTCCACTGGGTACCAGGAGGGAAAGACCCATTGAAGCCAGGTGGGCAGCGCAACCAGATCTCCTCGTGCAGGCTGCCCTGCAAGAAAGCTGTGCTGAAGTCGAGAGAGTGCAGCTCGTAGTCACGGTGAGCAGCAACGTGCAGCAGTACCTAAAGAGTGGTCATCTTCGGGGTGGGAAAGAAGGTCTGAAATTAGTCAACTCCCTGCCGCTGACTGAAGCCACGAGCCACGTAACGCGCCTTGAAGACAGGCGGAGAACCCGGCGGCCGCTTCACCCTAAAGATCCACATGCCACTGACTATGTTCGCCCCAGGAGGGGGAACAGTGTCAACATAGGTGCCTGTGGACTTCCAGGAAGCCATCTCTGCATCCATAGATGCCTGCCACTGAGAGGAGTAGGGACCCTCTATCGCCTCCGCGTAAGAGCGCGGAGTCGGGATGTCTAGTGCATCCGGGTCTCCCTCAGGGGCGAGTAGTACAGACACGAGATGAGGTGAAGTGGCGGCCAGACACTGGAACTCCTCCTGCCTGTCCTCAAGGACGTCCGTGCCAAGGGCACACTCACCCCCGACGGACGGAGGACAGGTAGACTCAGACTCAGCGACAAGACTAGCAGCGTAGTCTAGACGACAGCGCGCAGCAAAGTCGACGAGCTCAGTGACAAGGGCAGACGCAGCAGAAGACTCGAAAGAAGGGTGAGTGACGGCAGTAGCAAGGAGACGCGTAACAGTAGGACTGGCAGCACGAAGAGAGTCCGACTCCGGGTCGGCAAGATCAGGAAGAGAGGAAGCAGGAGGAGAAGGCAAAGGGGCACGCAGTAGCAGTGGAGCTGTGCTCACCAGACAGGACGGGTCGGGCAGCTCAGGAGCACAGCAACACAGCAGCTCTGCCGGCCCAGTAGCAACAGCAGCCCCACAGGACCAGCAGCTCGGCTCCTCAGGCGGCTCGGGCGGCTCGGGCGGCTCGGGCGCTCAGCTGTACAGGCGGCTCGGGCGGCAAAGGTGGCTCGGGCGGCTCGGCTCCTCAGCTGCGTAGGCGGCTCGGGCGGCTCGGGTGACGCGGGTGGCACGGGCGGCTCGGGCATCGAAGGGCCGGGACAGCGTGGCGCGAGGGCGGCTGGGAGCGGGACCGGGGTGGGCGGCTCACGGGTGGCTCGGGGCCGGGACGGGCGGCTCACGGGCGGCGCACAGGCGGCTCACGCGCGGTTCACGGGTGGCTCGGGGCCAGGACGGACGGCTCACGGGCGGCTCACGGGCGGCTCACGGGCGACTCACGGGTGGCTCACGGGCGGCTCACGGGCGGCTCACGGGCGGCTCACGGGCGGCGCTTCGGGCGGCTACGGGCGGCGCATGGGCGGCTTACGGGCGGCTCACGGGCGGCTCACGGGCGGCGCTTCGGGCGGCTAAGGGCGGCGCACGGGCGGCACGTGGGCGGTTAAGGGCGGCGCGCGGGCGGAGCGTGGGCGGCCTGAGGCCTGGCGGGCGGCGCGCGGGCGGCTAAGGGCGGCGCGCGGGCGGCCTGGGGCCTGGCGAGCGGCGCGCGGACGGCGCGTGGGCGGCCTGGGGCCTGGCGAGCGGCGCACGGGCTGCTTAGGGCGGCGCGCGGGCTGCTTAGGGCAGCGCGCGGGCTGCTAAGGGCAGCGCGCGGGCTGCTAGGGGCGGCGCGCGGGCTGCACGGGGCCTGGACGGGCGGCGCGCTAGCGTCTAGGGCAGCGCGCTGGCGGCGTGAGGCCTGAACGGGCGGCGCGCGGCCGGCTAAGGGCCGGTCGACAGAGGTAAGAGAGAGAGCCCGGAGCGCGCTCCGGGTAGAAAAAAAAAGTTCGAAGTAGTGTGGGCCCTAAGCACAGTTCCCACAGGGGAACCTGCTCTGATACCATGAGAAGAATAGAACGAGAAAAATGAAATGACTATGAACGAAGTGAGTACAAATAGGAAACCCTAATTGGGTTGTACCCCTTATGGGATACCCCACTATAGCCTACACAAATAAGTAAGCTATAATGTTCTGACAGACACTGGGGGTAGCCATGACCGCAGTAGACTAGTAGCGCGAGCAGTAGGCTAAGGGCAGCGAAGTGGTAGAGGTGCCGCTCTTACTGGACAGGGCGGCTCGGGCGACTCGGCAGCTCGGGCGGCTCGGCGGCTCGGCAGCAACTGCAGCTCGGCGGCTCGGCGGCTCGGGCGGCTCGGGTGGCTCGGCAGCAGCAGCGGCTCGGGCGGATCGGGTGGCTCGGGTGGCTCGGCAGCAGCGGCAGCTCGGCAGCACAGCGGCAACGGCGGCTTAGCGGCGCCGGCGGCTCGGCGGTGACGGCGGGGCCGCGTAGGGTGGCAGGGCCGCTGAAGGGACAGCGGCGGGGCCGGGTGGGGCGGCGACAAGGCCGCTGAGGGCGGCGGCGGGGCCACGAAGGGTGGCGACCGGCGCCTTAAGGGTGGGGCCGCGGGGTCGCAAGGGAGGGGCGACGGGGCCAGCAGAGGCGGCGCCGGGGCCGGAAGAGCGGCGCTAGGGCCGCAAGGGTGGGCGACGGGGCCGGGAGGGTGACGTGGAGGGGTCGCTAGGGCGGCTCGAGAAGGTCGTGAGGGTGGCGCGAAAGGGCCGCGAGGGCGGCGCGAAAGGGCAGCAAGGGTGGCGCGACGCAACGGGGCCGCGAGGGCGGCGGAACGGGGCCGCGTGGGCGGCGCGACGAGGCCGCGAGGGCGGCGCGACATGATGGGGCCGCGGGGGCGGCGCGACGGGGTCGCAAGGGCGACTCGACGGGGCCGCTAGGGAGGCGCGACGCGACGGGGCCGCTAAGGCGGCGCGACGGGGTCGTAAGGGCGGCGCGACGGGGTCGTGAGAGGGGAGCGCGACTCGGGCAGAGGCTGAGCGCGCTCCGGGCAGGAAAAAAATAAATCGGTGGGCCCTAGGAACAGTTCCCACAGGGGAACCTGCTCTATACCTACTCTATAGCAAGGAGAAGCATGGTGTGTCAGAATGTCATTGTTCTCTAGCCTGCAGAGGGGTACTCTATAGCGAGTACAAACCCTTAGGGTTTCCTATATGTATCCTGCTACTTTCTAGTGAAGCCCCTTCTTTCTTCTAAACTTTCACATGCTATCTTAGCAGGTCGATCCCGTTGGATCGATCCTGTGGGTGGGCTTATCACCTCGTTGCTTCCGCTGCAACTCCAACTTCTACTCTCTGTGCCGCACGCCCCGTGGCGTGCGGCAGTTTTTTCTTCCCGTCGTGCGCCCCGAGGCGCGCGGCGGTTTTCTGCCCGCTGTGCGCCCCGAGGCGCGCGGCGGTTCTCTGCCCGCTGTGCGCCCCGAGGCGCGCGGCGGGCTTCTGCCCCGTCATTTGGCGCGTCGCCCTCGGGAGGCGCCGCGACGGGCGACGGGGACCCGTGCGTCGCCCCCCGTCGCCCGTCGTGGCCTGCGCGCGGCTCGTACAGGCAGCGCGCGGCCCGTACGGGCTGCGCCAGGCCCGCGCGCGGCCCGTACGGGCTGCGCCAGGCCCGCGCGCGGCCCGTACGGGCTACGCCAGGCCTGCGCGCGGCCTGTACGGGCGGCGCCAGGCCCGCGCGCAGCTCGGGCCGCCTGCGCGCGGCTCGGGCGACGATACCAGGCCCGTGGTGGGCCCGTTCCTTGCTACCCCTGCCCTCCCCGCTGTCCCCCAGTGCTTCTTCTAGCGCCCCACCCCTCCTACTCCCCATTCTCCTGAATTAGGGTTTGGGGGTGAGGGGTATGGGGGTGAAGCCACTATGTGCCATTCCCTTCTCCTCCTCCTCCTCCGTCTCCCTGTGCTGCAGCTGCCGCTGAGGGGGGGTGGACTTGTTGGAGCCGGTGGAGTGGTACTTGGGGGGGGGGGGGGGGGGTGAAGGGGGAGTGGAGCTAGGGGTGTAGCTGTTATAGTCACAATAGGCTCCAATGTGCCTAAAACGAAAGATGGAGTGCACAGTCGGATTTCTGCACAGCGGCTTCAAACGTTCATAGCGTTCTGGTCACAGCTTCAAATGACTTGATTCAACTTGGATCTGGAGCGTCTTATTGTCGCCTACAATAGGCAATTTAGATCGCACGATTTGACCAAGTATTGACGACACAGCGTTGGTTTGAACGAACGGCACTATGGCAGCCACTATAGTCTTAGAACACAAAATAGGAAGAGATCTGAAGAGTTACGAGTTGGGAATGACTCCCAGCTCCTACAAACCCCAAGAGCCGAGGTACAGTGATGTGGAACAGTGCCACACTGTCCCCAACCACGAAGGGTCTCGAAACTACCCTTCACTAGGGCCTACACCAAGTGAAATGTTACACTACACAAAGTAATGTAACTATCTTCAATATCTTGAGGTGTACCCTTTTGGCGAGCTTCGAAATCACTTGAGGCTTGACACCAAGGCTCGGGCTCTTCATCACAAACTCATCCTTGAGTTCTTGATGGGTCTGCTGCACACACCTGCGACACACCGAACGTTCGACACAGGACAAAATAGAAACCGCGCACGACAAAATAGAAACCGCGCGCGAGACACAAACGACCGCGTAACACGCGTCTAGCGATAACTCGCTATTGACTCAACACACACACTCGACATCATGACTCAACATTCACACACAATTATAAGCATGAAATATATATTATCCCATGCCCTCATACCATTCCATACACACACACATGCATGCACACGGACAACAAGCCGAGTGCAAACCATAGGGTTGCACCAACAGTAGCAGCGGGTGTGTGTCGAGAGTGTGGGGCAGTTGGGGGAGGTTGAGTGGAGGCAGCAGCCTTGTCGTCTGCAGCAGCAGCAGTCCGGAGGCTACAATCTCCGGTAGTCAACAGTCGCCCGTGGGCCCGTTGCTTGTCTGCCGCTACTATTAGCCGCGGGGCCAGTTACTCCAGTATTCCGGAGCGTTGTTCCGGTAGCCACTGAGCCAACAGCTCGTCTGTTTGTCTGCGGCGTCAGCAGTCGCCTTCCATCTTCTCTCACCCACAGCTCCTCCTCCTCCTCACTTGTCCGCTGTGATTAGCTCTAGCTTTGCTCATAATTGTGAACTTTTAAACTGTTGCTTCTTGTACTTGTGCTCAGAATGTGTGGTGACATTGTGATCCACCCTGAGCTTGTTTCATGCCTGCTTGCTCTGCTGATTACACCCCACTTTGGCTATGGGGGTGTGTCAGAATGTCATTGTTCTCTAGCCTGCAGTGGGGTACTCTATAGCGAGTACAACCCCTTAGGGTTTCCTATATGTATCCTGCTGCTTTCTAGTGAAGCCCCTTCTTTCTTCTAAACTTTCACATGGTGCACCACCTACAGCAAATTGGGATGTGCTACACTCTACACTGCAGACAATTATAAAGAACTTATATAAATATAGTTCAACACACCCCCTAATTGATTGCAGTGAGAACCATGTACAGAACACCCCCTAAAGTGGTACACCCTGCAGGCCGCAACAGAAGAGGCGAAGTGAGGACGAGGAGGAGGAGGGACTGTGAAAGGAGTGGAGATAGGAGGCGACAGATGAAGCCGCAGTCACACGGGCAACAGGAGCGACGCGCACATTGGCTACCGAGCGCACGAGGGCACCGGACTACGGGAGTATCTGGCTCCGCGGCTACGACGAGCGGCAGGAGCAACGGACCTACAGGCGACTGGCGAAGCAGGCTCGCTGTGTTAGAGAATGAGTGGTTGAATTGGAAGAGACGTGAATACAAGTACCTAAACCTAGAAGTGTGCACCCCCTAAAGGCTAACCCACTGTAGCCTAAACAACTACAACATATATAATGTTTGACACACCCCCATAGGCGAAGTGGGGGAGAGCAAGGGGTCACAAGACTAGTCAAAGCAAAGTAAGGCAAAACAAGCTCAGGGTGGATCTCAAGGATACCACACAATTTCCGAGCACAAGCAAGCGGTCACAAGACCAGTTCAGATGCAGTTTGATAATATAACAAGAAATACAGTGATCACAACCTAACAAGTGTAAGCATGCGGGTATATATAAAGAGATCACAGTACAAGCAGAGTCAAGAAGTGAGCAAGTGAGGGAAAGTAGGCACAAGGCCTAGAACAGTACAGGTTCGCTGATGGTCACAAGGCTGAAGCGCCTTGGTGAACACATCAGCAGTGTTGGCCCGAGTGGCCACGTAACGCAAACGAAGCTGACCACGCTGCTGTAGCTCTCAAGCAAGGAAGTACCGCAGAGCGATATGCTTCGTTCTGTGCTCCAGTCTGTGCTCCTCACACAAGGCAATGGTAGCCTTGTTGTCGACGTACAGCACTGGAGGAGAACTAGGCCGCTCTCCCAGGTCGATCAGCAGGTAGGTGAGCCAGCGTAACTCCTGTGCAGCCATGGCTGTGGCGTAGATCTCAGCCTCATAACTAGAGCTGAGAACAGAAGAAGAACGAGTAGAACGCCAAGAAAATGAACCAGAGCCAAGGCTGAAGGTGTAACCCTAAGACGACCGCTGAGTAGCCTGGTCGTCAGCCCAAGAAGCGTCTGAGTGCCCAGTGAGTACAACTCGGTCTCATCCTCCAAGCACTAGCCCCATGCCCGACGTACTGCACAGGTAGCGCAACACCCTCTTAGCTGCATCCATGTGCTCCTTCTGGTGACGGCCAGGAGCTACATAGTGTGCAAGGATGCTAAGAGAGTATGCGAGGTCAGGTCGAGTGCAGGTCATCAGGTACATGAGGCAGCCCACAAGCTCTGGATACGGGCCACTCGGCTCTACGAACTCATCCAAAGGTAGAGCTGATAGCGAGTGACCTGTAGGCAGAGGAGTGGACTGAGGCGAGGAGTACGTGAAGCCGAAGCGCTGAAGGACCTGCTGCACCATGTGTGACTGAGTCAAGGTGATGGTGCGCCGTGCTCTGTCCCGGGTGATCCACAAGCCAAGATAGCTTGTCAGTTCACCCAGGTCTGTGCACGTGTGTCTCTTCTGTAGCTCCGACTTCACGTAGGCGAGTGCCGCAATGTCAGCAGTGGCAAAGACCAAGTCGTCAACGTACACGAGGATGTAGAACGGCGGCAGAGAAGTGTCGGTGCGCAGAAACAGCGACGGGTGAGAAGTAGAGGGAGCGAACCCAAGAGCCGCAAGTGTAGTCCTCAGTGTGTCGTGCCACTCACGCGGCGCCTGTCGGAGACCGTAGACTGGCCGCCGGAGGCTCCACTGGGTACCAGGAGGGAACGACCCAGTGAAGCCAGGTGGGCGGCGCAGCC
The DNA here is from genome assembly GCA_948144175.1 of Closterium sp. NIES-65. NCBI lineage: Eukaryota > Viridiplantae > Streptophyta > Zygnematophyceae > Desmidiales > Closteriaceae > Closterium > Closterium sp. NIES-65. Next base: position 939,107 of record CANXME010000905.1, read on the forward strand.
AGATCTCCTCGTGCAGGCTGCCCTGTAGGAAAGCAGTGCTGAAGTCAAGAGAGTGGAGCTCGTAGTCACGCTGAGCGGCGACGTGCAGCAGAACCCGAAGAGTGGTCATCTTCGGAGTCGGGGAGAAGGTCTGGAAGAAGTCCACTCCCTCTCGCTGACTGAAGCCTCGTGCACCGTAACGCGCCTTGAAGACAGGCGGAGAACCCGGCGGCCGCTTCACCCTGAAAATCCACATACCACTGACGATGTTCTCCCCAGGTGGGGGAACCTCGTCGACGTAGGTTCCTGTGGACTTCTAAGAAGCCATCTCTGCGTCCATGGCTGACTGCCACTGTGAGGAGTAGGGACCCTTGATCGCCTCAGCGTACGATCGAGGAGTCGGGATGTTTGGTGCATCCGGGTCTCCCTCAGGGGCAATCACCGTGGACACGAGATGAGGCAAAGCAGCAGCAAAACACTGGAACTCCTCCTGCCTGTCCTCAAGAACGTCCGTGCCAAGATTACACTCACCCCCGACGGACGGAGGACAGACAGACTCAGACTCAACAACTAGGCTAGCGGCGTAGTCTAGACGACAAGTGGCAGCAAAGTCGACAAGCTCAGCAACTAAGGCAGACGCAGCAGCGGGCGCAAAAGAAGGGTCAGTGACAACAGTAGCCAGGAGACGCGTGACAATAGGACTGGTAGCAAGAAGGGAGTTAGACTCTGGGTCAGCAAGAGTAGGAAGAGAGGACGCAGGAGGAGACGGGAGAGGGACACGCTGGGAAGTAGTGGAAGGACGCAGAGTCATATAGTGTGTGCCGGGGACAGTAGGAGGACGCTCACGCGGAACACGGCGAGCAGTACGAGCAGCACGAACAGGTGAGGCAGGACGAGACACAGGCGACAGAGGACGAGACTCTGGCTCACGACGCTCTGTAAGACCGCCTTTTGGACCAGTATAGGGAGAAGGACCAGGAAGGGGCGAGGCAGGCGGCAGCTGTGACTGCGACTGGACAGGCGGAGGACACTCTAAGGAGGGAGGAAGACGACAAGGAGGAGGCTGACCAAGAACCTGCTGAAGGAGCGGAACCAAGTACGGCCGCGGCCGTGCAGTGTCTCCACAGCCAGGAGAGACAACAGCGCCAGGGTCCACAGTACCAGCAGCAGCACCAACACCCGGGTCCGCAGCACCAGCAGCAACACCAACACCCGGGTCTGCAGCACCAGCAGCAGCTCCAACACCCGGGTCCTCAGCACCAGTAGCAGCTCCAACTCCAGGGTCAGTAGGCCCAGCAGCAGCTCCAACGCCCGGGTCCGCAGCACTAGCAGCAGCTCCAACGCCCGGGTCCGCAGCACTAGCTGCAGTCCCAACACCCGGGTCCTCAGCACCAGCATCAGCTCCAACTCCAGGGTCAGCAGCACCAGCAGCAGCGCCAACGCCCGGGTCCGCAGCACCAGCAGCAGCTCCAACGCCCGGGTCTGCAGCACCAGCAGCAGCTCCAACGCCCGGGTACGCAGCACCAGCAGCAGCTCCAACTCCAGGGACGGCAGTACCAGCAGCAGCTCCAACGCCCGGGTCCTCAGCACCAGCAGCTCCAGTAGCTCGGTCCGTGACACGAAGAGCGCCACTCCTGAGAGTGCAGCGCCGAGCGTACCACTTGCGAAGCCGCCGGGGAGAGGGCAGCTCTCGCCTAGGTGGGGAAGCACGAGCACCAGCTCCAGCAGCACTCCGAGCTCCAGAAGTACCTATCCTGATGTTGCAGTACTCTAAGTACCACTCCCGCAGCTGCTGTGAGGAGAGAGCTCCTCCAGGTGTAGCACTCCTAGGCTCAGCACCTCCAGACTCAGCACCCCCAGGCTCAGCACTCGCAGGCTCCGCACCCTGAGACTCCGCAACCCCAGGCTCCGCACCCGCAGGCTCCGCACACTCAGGCTCAGCACCGCAAGCAGGACGAGAGACGATAGCTACCTCAACAGGCTCAAACGGGTCTACCTGGGACACACCTGAGGGAGCGGCACCCTGAGGGGGGAGGGGGTCTACAACAGCAGCACCTGGCGCGAGGAAGAGAGGCGGGGGGGGAGAGCGAGGCAGTGCGGTAGGGGAAGAGGCGGTATTAGGGCATAGACTCGTCAAAAGTGACGTCCTGAGAGGGCAGAACACGGCGCGAGGTGGGGTGGTAAAATTGCCAACCGGATGCGTCCGGGACAAAGCAAAGGAAGACGCAGGGAACAGCGCGGGAGGAGAGCTTGTCCGCGGACGTGTCGCGAACAAAAGCTCGAGATCCCCAGACCCGAAAACGCGACGCATCACCAACCTCTCCCGTCCAACGCAGTGTCGGGGAAGTCTCTGGGAAGGAGACACGGGGCCAGAGGTTGAGCTGATACGCAGCGTATCAGACCGCAAACGGCCACAGGAAATGGGGGGCAGCCGTATGGATCAAGAAGGTACGAGCGACCTCCATGACCAAGCCAATGCGGCGCTCAGCAACCCCATTCTGCTGTGGAGAGGCCGGACGCGTGAACGACTAGCGGATGCCGTGCTCCGCATAGTAGGCTGCCAAAAGGTCGGAGGAGAACTCACCACCTCTGTCAGAGTGCAAGCGCAGGACAGGAAAGTCCGAGTGGAAACGCTCGCTGAGCTGGAGACGAGAAGCACGGATCCAAGGGATCAAAACATCAGGGACCTCACCCTTGGTGTGAAAGGGGAAGACCGTGGTGTAGCGCGAATAGTCGTCAACAACTATCAGGAAGTACCTCTCCTGACCCTGACCTCGGACGCGGGCGGGGTCCCACACGTCCATGTGGAGCGTCTGCAGGGGAGCAGTCGTCGGGGAAAAGAGGAGGAGTGAGGAGCAGCGCGCTGCCGCCCCTCGACACAGGGAAGACAGGGAGGAGCAGGCGAGGGTGGGAGGGGAGGGAGAACCCTGGGAAGACCAGAGACAAGGTACCATTTGTGCATGGCCCGAAGGCGCTGCACGGACGGGTGACCAAGTCGGTGGTGCCAGAGGACGGTCTCGTGCGCTGGAGAGCGACACGAGCAGGGAGCCGACAACTGACCTGACGCAGACGCAGAAGCAGCTACCTAAGGGGACTCAGTGGTCAGTGTGTACAGGCCGGACCCCGGCTGCCGTGTGAAGGTAGCAAGGTGACGGCCCGTCCGAGCACACGTGCAGTGTGTCACGCGCTCGTAGGCAGGGGTGAACTGGTGGACACCCCCGTCCTAGAGCGCACTACCCGCCACCAAGTTCGTAGAGAACGAGGGGAGGTAGAGACCTGATAGTGTGCCTGACGGGACCGCAGGACAGGGGAGGACAGTGGAGGAGGTCGCAAGGACCGGACCCCCAGATGGTTCAGCGAGGAAGATTGCAACCGGCCGAGCAAGCTGCTCGAGGGCCGTGCGGTCACGAAAGAAACAGCGGGAAGCACCTGAGTCCAGTGTGAAGGTGTGGAGTGCCTCAGTCGGCTCAGTACTAGGGGGCGCAGACTCACTAGCAGCTAGAGCGGTAGCCTCACCAGCACCTGGGGTAGCAGACACTCTAGCACCTAGAGCGGCAGCCTCACTGGTCCGAATGCCCGGGTCGGGCGGAACACGCAGATACTGAGCACCCTCTCCACTAATAGACATCACATCCATGGCAGTTAGAATAGCATCAAAGTCTGGTGCAAAGATATCAATGTTTTTCTTCATCAGATCAGCCCAGCGGGGCAGCTCAGTGGCCTTAGGAAACTGAATGCGCCAAGCGTCGTCGAGGCGAGAGAAGCAGCGATGCGTGGGGTGAGCCCTCCCACACGTCTGACCAGTGCGGTCACCAGTGCCGATAACGTGCGTGCAGCTAAGGCCACCCCCCCCCCCCCCCCCCCCCCCCCCCGTGCTGAGAGTACCACTCACGGAGCTCCTGGGGTGACGAAGTGTGCTGTTGGCTCTGGCCACTGTCAGCGCCTCCACGACCACCATTGCCACCGCCACCTCCTCGACCACCCCCTCCCCTGCCGCTGCCGCGTCCACCGCCGCCCCCACCACCACCCCCGCCCCTGCCACCTCCCCCGCCGCTGCCGCCACCACCCCCACCGCTGCCACTAGCCCCTCCAGCCCCACCACCACCCGCACCGCCGCCACCACCCCCACCACTGCCTCCCCCGCCGTCACCTCCGCCTCCCTTGCCCCCTTTGCCCTTGCTGCTGCGGCGCGAGCTCAAAGCAGACACAGCCCCGACCTTCTCAGCACCAAGGAGGTCGACAGCAGAAGCAGAGGCTATAGAGGGAAGAAGGGGGGAAGGGGAACACCCCTCGAAGAAAGGGGTGCGGGGGTCGCCACGAGAGGCACCTACAGCGACTATGCTAGCCTCAACTGCAAGTAGTTCTTTCTCGAGGAGGGCAATGGTGAGCTCAGTGGGGTAGCGAGCTAGGAAGTGGTCCCTGACTGCACGCAGAGAGTCAGGGAGGCGGGTGACTAGGTGGCAGAGAGTGAGCCAGAGCGGGGGGGGGGGGGGGTTCGTGGCAAGAAACTCATCAGGTATAGCGGCACGGAAGCGGGCCTCACTAGTACGGAGGTGCGTGATGAGGTCAGCGACTGTCTGGAAGGAGGCGAGGTCAGGGAACAGGTAGGGGAGTGAGAGACGGCCTAGCGCGGCAGAGGCAGGTGAGCAGTAGCGGGCAACGACAGCAGTGTACAGTGCCTGTGCAGTCTTGTGCTGGCCAAAGTGCTCGCGCTCATCTATCGGCAGGGAGTTGCGAATAGCAAAACGAGCGTGGGCGTCACAAGTCTGCCACTGTGAGCGGGCAGTGCTGTCAGCAGTAGCAGCAGGGGCAGTGGCATGGCCTAGGGCGTGATCGAACAGTGAGATGTCGTCCTTGGCAGTGAGCTGTAGGAGGAGGTGCAGGTCATCTAGCCAGGTGTCAAACTTCACTAGGCGGCCCTCAGCATCAAAGGCTAGCACAGGGGGGCTAGCCATAGTAGCAGTAGGAGCAACAGTATAGTAGAAGGAGCAGTAGCAGTAGGTGCACCCTAAAAGTAGTAGGCAGCGCGACTCAGGTAGGGCGCCTCGGTCCAAAAGGGCTGCTCAGTACGGGCGGCGCGGCTCGGTTCGGGCGGCGCGGCTCGGCTCGGGCTGGGCGGCTCGGTTCGGGCGGCTCGGTTCGGGCGGCCTGGTTCTGGCGGGGCCGTGGCTGTTGCATGCGGGGCGCTAAGGGGCGGCGCGTGGGGTCGACGGGGCCGCTAAGGGGTGGGCGCGCGGGGTCTACGGGGCTGACGGGGCCGCTAAGGGACGGCGCGCGGGGTCGACGGGGCCCGCGGGGCCTCTAGGCTCGGCGCACGTGGGGTCGACAGGGCCAGCGCGGCCTCTAGGCGGGGCCGACGGGGCCTCTAGGTGGGGCGCACGGGGTCGACGGGCCGACGGGGCCTCTAGGTGGGGCCGACGGGGCCTCTAGGTGGGGCGCGCGGGCCGACGGGGCCTCTAGGTGGGGCCGACGGGGCCTTTAGGTGGGCCGCGCTCGGGGTCAACGGGCCGACGGGGCCTCTAAGGAGCGGCGCGCGGGTTGCTAAGGGGGAGGCGCTCGAGGGCGCTCCGACAGTGAGGCACACGAGGGCGCTAGTAGGCAGTCAGCAGTGGTGGGCCCTAAGAGATCGGTCCTAGCGAAGGACCTGCTCTGAATACCATGTTAGAGAATGAGTGGTTGAATTGGAAGAGAAGTGAGTACAGGTACCTAAACCTAGAATTGTGTACCCCCTAAAGGCCAACCCACTGTAGCCTAAACAACTACAACATATATAATGTTTGACACGCTGGGCTACCGAGAGCACGAGAGCTCCGGACTACTGGCACTGCTGACGACACGACGGCAACCTCTGCTCTACCTCCCCTAACAGTCCCACACCCCCTTATCACACACCCCCTTGCTGCACCCCTGTCTCCACTCCCACGACACCCCCTTAGCTCCACTCCCCTCGGCTCCCACACATCCACCCCCCTTCAGCGGCAACTGCAGCAGTGGGAGACAAAGGAGGAGGAGGGGAAGGGGTAGCACCCACACTCATCACCCCCACACCCGCCACCCCCATACCCTCCCCCCACGGCTGCACAGGGTCCAGGAGCGACGTCGCGGGCAGCTGCAGGGTCGGCTGCTGCAGGGGCGGCTGCTCCAAGGGCCAGGGGCGGCTGCTGCAGTGGCGGCTGCTCCACGGGCTAGGGGCGGCTGCTGCAATGGCAGCTGCTCCAGGGGCCAGGGGTGGCTGCTGCAGGGGCGGCTGCTCCAGGGGCCAGGGGCAGCTGCTGCAGGGGCGGCTGCTCCAGGGGCGGCTGCTCCAGGGGCCAGGGGCGGCTGCTGCTGGTGCAGAGGCGGCTCGCACGCTGCTGCAGGGGCGGGTCGCGCGCTGCTGCAGGGGTGGCGTCGCGAGTTGCTGCTGGTGTAGGGGCGGCTTGCGCGCTGCTATAGGGGCGGGTCGCGCGCTGCTGCAAGGGCGGCGTCGCGAGGTGCTGCTGGTGCAGGGGCGGCTCGCGCGCTGCAGCAGGGGCGGGTCGCGCGCTGCCGCAGGGGCAGCGGTGCGAGCTGCTGCACGTGCGGGTCGCACGCTGCTGTAGGGTCGGCGACGGGGCGGGGGGGGGGGGGGGGGGGGTGGGGAGCAGCGGGCGGGCCCCCTGAAGGCGCCGCGACGGGGGGAGCAGCGGGCGGGCCCCCTAAAGGCGTCGCGACGAGCAACGGGGGGAGGGGGGGGGGGGGGGGGGGGGGGGGGGGGCAGCTCGCAGGCCCCACGGGCGCCGCGACGGGCGACGGAGGGGGGCAGCGCGAAGGCCCCCACAAGGGCGCCTCGACGGACGGTGAAACCACCATGCGCCCCGAGCGCGTGGCGGGCAGAAAAATCCTGATCGAGAAGCACCTCCTTGCAGCTGAGACCAGCATAGTCGTTGTAGGCGCTTCTCGTGGCACTCTTCTCACTCCCTTCTTTGAGGGGTGTTCCCCCTCCCCCCTTGTCCCCTCTGTCGCCTCTTCTGCTGCTGTTGACTTCCTTCGTGCTGAGGAGGTTGGAGTTGCATCTTCTCCTAGTGGGAGGCGCCGCAGCGGCAGGGGCAAGGGAGGCAAGGATAGTGGGGGTGGCAGCGGTGGAGGCGGTGGTGGGGGCGGTGGAGGCGGTGGAGGTGGCGGTCGTGGCGGAGGGAGTGGTGGTGGGAGTGGAGGAGTTGGTGGCGGCGGTGGTGGCGGCAGTGGGAGTGGTGGCGGCGGCAATAGTGGCGGTCGGGGTGGAGCTGTTCAGAGTGGAGGTTCTGGCGATTGCCAGAGGCAGCAGCTGCAGCGTTCGAGCAAGACCCCTTCGCCACAGTAGCTTCGTTAGTGGTTTGCTCAGCATGGGGCGCTTGGGAGCAGTGTTCGCTGCCCGTATGTCATTCGCACAGGTGGCCGCGCTGGAACATGCGAGAAGTTTCACACACAGCACCGCTGCTTCTCCCGCCTTGACGACGCCTCTCGCGCAGAGTTTCCCGACGCGACTGAGCTCCCCCGCTGGCTAGAGATGCTTAGGCAAGGTGTTGATATCTTTGATTTTGACTATGATGCTATCCTTGCTGCCATGTATGCATTGAGTGTTCGTGCTGAGGGTGACTGTTTCTTGTGTGTGCCGCCCGACCCAGATATAGAGGTTGCTGCCTAGGTGCTAGTGAGTCTGCTCTCCCTGGTACTGCGCCTACTGAGGCCTTGCACACCTTCACGCTGTTTCTTTCGCGATAGCACTAGAGTCAAACCACTCCCTACACCTGTTGCAGTCAAACAGGCTGACCCCTCAGGGGCCCAGTTCTTGCCCGTTCCTCCACTGTTTTTCCGTGTCCGGCGGTTCCGTCCGGCTCACTCTCAGGTCTTCACCTCCCCCCGCTCTCTACGAACTTGGTGAGTACTGCCGCCCTCCCGGATGCGATGGTCACTACCACCACTCCTGGGGGCCAACGTGTGTCGATCTGCACGTGTACACGGATGGGTCGTCGCCTGGCCACGTTCATCTGTCGGCCTGGGTCGAGTTTGTACACGCTGACTACAGTGCCTCCTCATGTAGCTGCTCCTACGTCCGCGTCAAATCAGCTTGCAGCCCCCTGCTCTTGTCGCGCCCTGTCGCTCCAGACTCTCCTTTGGCACCACCGCCTTGGTACCCCCTCCCTGCCACGCCTCCATGGCATGCACTCCCGTCTCCTTGTCTCTGGTCTTCCCAGGTCTCTGCCTCCCCTCCCACCCTCCCCTGCCCCTCCCTGCCTTCCCTATGTCGAGGGGTGGCAGCGCGCTGCTCCTCACTCCTCCTCGTTTCCCCCGACGACTGCTCTCCTCCAGACTCTCCAAATGGACGTGTGGGGCCCAGCCCGCGTCCGTGGACAGGGCTGCAAGTGATACTTTCTGCTGGTTGTTGACAACTACTCGCGTTACACCACGGTCTTCCCCTTGCGCAGCAAGGGGGAGGTCCCTGATGTTTTGATCCCTTGGATCCGCGCTGTTCGTCTCCATCTCCGCGAGCGGTTGGACACGGACCTTCCAGTCCTGCGTCTGCACTCTGACAGAGGTGGTGAGTTTGCCTCCGACCTCTTGTGGGACTTTTGTCGCGGGGAGGGCATCACCTAGTCGTTCACGCTTCTGGCCTCTCCGCAACAAAATGGGGTTGCTGAGCGCCGCATTGGGTTAGTCATGGAGGTCGCTCGTACCTCCATGATCCATGCGGCTGCCCCCCAATTTCTATGGCCGTTTGCGGTCCGGTACGCTGCGCATCAGCTCAACCTCTGGCGTCGTGTCTCCTTGCCGGAGACCTCGCCGACACTGTGTTGGACAGGAGAGGTTGGCGATGCGTCGGTGTTCCGGGTCTGGGGATCTCATGCCTTTGTCCACGATACCTCTGCGGACAAGCTCTCCTCCCGCGCCATTCCCTGTGTCTTCCTTGGTTTCCCCCCTGACGTGCCTGGCTAGCAGTTTTATCACCCCACCTCGCGCCGTGTCCTGCCTTCTTAGGTTGTCACGTTTGACGAATCGGTTCTAGTTTACCGTCTCTTCCCTTACCGCACTGCCCCTCTCCCCCCCCCACCGCTCTTCCTTGCACTAGGTCCTCCTCCAGTAGACCCCCTCCCCACTCAGGGTCCTGCCCCCTCAGGTGTGTCGCAGGTAGACCATGTCGAGCCTGTCGAGGTAGCTGTCGACTCAGGTGCTGCTAAGGGGGGTGCTTCTAGAGGTGCTGCGACTGGGGGTGCTGAGCCTGAGCATGCGGGGCCTGGGGTTGCTGAGTCGGAGGGTGCAAAGCATGGGGGTGCTGAGCCTGAGCATGGGAGCCAGGGGTTGCTGAGCCTGGGGTTGCTGAGTCTGGGGGTGCTAAGCCTGGTAACACTGTGTCTGCTGGAGGTCCTACGGCTGCCTCGTTAGGACGGGAGCCGCTCTCTCCACTGCAGCTGCGCGAGTGGTTTGCTCGGCGCACCCGCCTTCGGAGTGGCGCTGTTGGAGCTGGGGGGGCTGCCGCTGGAGACACTGCCGCTGGAGCTACTGGAGGTGCTGGAGCTGCTGGTCCTGGAGGTGCTCTTGCTAGAGGTACTAGAGCTCCCGGAGCTAGTGGTGTTGCTGCTGCTAGAGGTGCTGGAAGTGCTAGAGCTGGTGGTGCTGCAGGTACTGGAGCTGGATGTGAAAGTACGAACGAGAAGGAAAGAAAGAGGATTGAACTAGCAAGAATGAGGATACAAATAGCAAACCCTAGAAAGGTTGTACTCGCTATAGAGCACCCCACTACAGGCTAGAACAATAAGATAATATTCTGACACTGGAGACCCTGGAGCTGGAGGTGCTGGCGCTGGGGGTGCTGGAGCTGTCGATACTAGTGCTGGAGGCACTGTGCGGCCACGACCGTACTTCGTTCCACTGCTTTGCTAGGTTTTTGGCCTCCCGCCTAATACTGACCTTACTCCACCTCTACTGTGTCCACCGCCTGACCACTCGCAGTCACAGTTACAGCCAGCCTCCCCATTGCCTGCTCCTTCTCTTTACACTGAGCAGACATACTCTCTTACAGCCTGCGTCTCGTCTTGCCTCGCCTGTTCGTGCTGTTCGCACTGGTCGTCGTGTCCCTCGTCCGCGTCCTCTTCCTGTCCCAGGCACGCACGTTATGGCACTTCGTCCTTCCTCTGTTCCACTGCGAGTTCCCTTGCCGTCTCCTCCGGCGTCCTCTTTTTCTAACGTTCTGGACCCTGAGTCTGATTTGGTTCGCGTTGCCAGCCCTACTGTCACCCGTCTTCTAGCCACTGTTGTCACTGACCCTTCGTTTGACTCCACTGCTGCGTCTGCCCTAGTTGCTGAGCCTGTTGACATTGCTGCCGCATGTCGTCTCGACTACGCCGCAAGTCTTGTTGCTAAGTCTGAGTCTGTTTGTCCTCCGTCCGTCGGGGGTGAGTGTGCTCTGGGCACGGATGTCCTCAAGGACAGGCAGGAGGACTTGGAGTGTTTTGCAGCTGCAGAACCTCATGTCGTGTCCATGCTGATTGCACATGAGGAGACCCGGATGCAAAAAACATCCCGACCCCGCGCTCTTACGCAGAGACGATTTCGGGTCCCTACTCCTCTCAGTGGCAGACAACCATGGATGCAGAGATGGCATCCCGTAAGTCCACAGGCACTTACGTTGACGCAGTTCCCCCTCCTGGGGCGAACATTGTCTTTGGCATGTGGATTTTCAGGGTGAAGCGGCCTCCGGGTTCTCCGCCTATCTTCAAGGCGTGTTACGTTGCACGAGGCTTCAGTCAGCGACAGGGAGTTGACTTCTTCCAGACGTTCTCCCCTACCCCAAAGATGACCACTCTTTGGGTGCTGTTGCACGTCGCCGCTCAGCGTGACTACGAGCTTCACTCTCTTGAATTTAGCACAACTTTCTTATAGGGCAGCCTGCACGAGGAGATCTGGACGCGCCGCCCACCTGACATCACTGGACCGTTTCCTGCAGGTACCCGGTGGAGCCTCCGGCGGCCAGTCTACGGTCTCTGCCAGGCGCCTCGCGAGTGGCACGACACACTGAGGACGACGCTTGCGGCTTTTGCTCCTTCGACTGCTGACCCGTTGATGTTTCTATGCACCGCCACTTTGCTGCCGCCGTTCTACATCCTCGTGTACATCGACGACTTGGTCTTTGCCACTACTGACACTGAGGGACTGGCCCTTGTGAAGTCGGAGCTGCAGAAGAGATACACGTGCACAGACCTGGGTGAGCTATCTTGGCTCGCTGATCACCCGGGACAGAGCACGGCGCACCATTACTTTGTCTCAATCACACATGGTGCAGCAGGTCCTTCAGCACTTCCGCTTCTAGTACTCCTCGCCACAGTTTACTCCTCTACCTACCGGTCACTCGCTCTCAGCTCCACCTTCGGATGAGTCCGTAGAGCCGAGTGGCTTGTATCCAGAGCTTGTGGGCTGCCTCATGTACCTGATGACTTGCACTCGACCTGGCCTTGCCTACCCTCTTAGCATCCTGTCACGCTACGTTACGCCAGGGAAACACCGACCAGAGCACTGGGCCGCTGAGAGGGTGTTGTGTCAGAATATGTTGTTTGTGTAGCCTGCAGTGGGGCACTCAATAGTGAGTACAACCCCTTAGGGTTTGCTATTTGTATCCTGCTGCTTGCTAGTTCAACCATCCCGTCTCAATTCCGTTCGTGCACACGTTCCTAGCTTGTACTTGGTGCCTCCTCGATCTAGTCCTACTGTGGCCTAGGCTACTAAGCCTAGGCCGTACTCCTCCTATATTTGACATGTTGCGCTACTTATGCATTACGTCGGGCATAAGGCTCGTGCTTGGAGGACGGGATCGAGTTGTGCTCACTGGACACGCAAACGCGTCTTGGGTTGACGACTTGGCTACGCAGCACTCGTCGCAGGGTTACACTTTCAACCTTGGCTCCGGCTCTGTTTCTTGGCGGTCTACTAGCTCTTCTTCTGTTCTCAGTTCCAGTTGTAAGGCTGAGATCTACGCAAGAGCCATGGCTGCACAGGAGTTACGCTGGCCCACCTTCCTGCTGACCGGATTAGGAGAGCCGCCTCGTTCTCCTCCAGTTCTGTACGTCGACAACAAGGAAATGATTGCCTTGTGTCAGGAGCACAGACTGGAGCACAGGACGAAGCACATCCCTCTTCGCTACTTCCTTGCTCGAGAGTTGCAGCAGCGTGGTCAGCTTCGTCTTGCTTATGTGGCCTCTCGGGTAGCTAACACATTCACCGAATGGCATTTTTCCGAGTAGCTAAGGGTTCCAAGTAGACCTTGTTCTTGACAATTTCACACCCTTAAATTATATACCCTTCAAGTACATACCATCGGTAATTAATGTCGTATATCGAGCCATTTTATGAAGATTCCCACAAATTTATTACTAATAGACGGAAATCAACAAGAAATTTATCGAGCAAACCTCTTCCCACCCCCGGCAAGTTCCCAACCTTCCTCGAGCAACCCCCCCTCGACCCCATCACACATCCATTCTCGAAACACAAAGTGCTACTTTAAAATCAGGCTCCCACGTAGATCATTTGTTTTGAAGTTGATGGGAAACTCCCGTTTTCCTATTAGTTGACGATGTTGGAAAAACGAGAACAGATGCAGCGATGCATCCGAAGGGAACTAAATCGTTCGCAGAGTTCCAAATTTAATAGGTATGACAACAGTTTAGGAGCCAAATTTATAGCGCCAGTGAAATGTCAAGTGTTGTCGAAAGTCTCATGTACATGAAGCAAGAGAGGGGGAGTGTCGCACACCAACTTCCTCGGTCAACTAGTCCACATCGCCTACAAAAACAAGGTTATTCAAGTCTCAAATATTTTGCAATTGATGGCAAAATCTCTTACGTGAGACGCTGGGTTTAAATATATTGCAGCTTCCGGCTGTCCATTGAAAGTCCCCCTATTTCTGGATGTCCGCCGTTTCAATCCAAAATCTTTTTATAAGGGGATCTTCGAAGTATTGGGATGGGGTAAGCAGTTATCGAGAAAATGGTGTATTGGTCCTTACACATACAGGAGTGAATTGGGGGCGGCATGCGTATCGAACACCCGCACCCAAGAACTGGCGGATTTCTTTACCACGATGGTGATATCTAGGTTCGTTCTGACGTGGATGTGGTTCGAAGAGTATATCTCAGCCGACAAGCGAGTCCGCCCGGGGGAGCTCGCTGCCCGCGGGCAAAAAAAATAAACCCCAGAAGGGCATGCATCCGGTCAGGGAGGCATCAACCCTAAACACAGGGAGGCATGGATTTAGGGTTGATGCCTCCCTCAGATGGCATGCCATCCGATAGGGTTTTAGTTTTTTTCTGCCCGGGGCAGCATGTCGTCAAGTCGTCAGAGGGTCGTCAGGCTTGACGACCCGTTTCCTTCGATTGGTGATATCTAGGTTCGTTCTGACGTGGATGTGGTTCGATGATGATCATGTGTTCCGACTTTGTTCTCACATGTGCTTTTGTGGTGCTGGCTGTGTATCAGACTCTTTTTTTACGACCAATCGAAGGTGCCCAATTTGTACATCGTCGTTCGTGAATTGTGGTTTCGAACTGATTTCGCACATGCGAACGGTATCATCTGCCGCCATTCAGCCACACATTTCACCCCATGAACATTCCAACACCTCAAAGTTGACAGGCAGTCATCATACCCAAGACAAATTGTTTTCTCTAGGCAGTGTGATCGCACTGTTTTGTACGCGTTGGTGTTGTACACGGTACAAGCCGATGTCAGGCTTCACTGTAGTGAGAAAGTGGGTGCAGTGCTGCCCGATAGTCCACGGCACAGACCAATCACAGTCTGAACTTAAACCACCCCTCAAGCTGAGCTGGAGCTGCCCGAACGTGCAGCATTCCCTGTCGACGCCGTTCCATATTCCTCCAAAATTAGGGGATACCCCGTGTTTCCATGGTTTTCAAAACGCTTTGCGTATTTTCTGGTGCTTTACTGTGCGGTGAAGAGCCTTAATTACCCGATTCCCGCCTCTGTTCCCTCACGTGCAGCGCAGCCGTTTCGTATTCCACTATTCCGCCTGGTTGTGGTAATGTTTATGTCGGCGGTACCCTAGATTTCGCCACAGCCCAACAATATCGGTTTTATGCGTTTTGGTAAGATTCTGTACGTTTTAGAGCCGTTAATTTACGTTCTAGCACCCTTCCTCTAGGGTTTGAGCGTTCTGAAGGCTTACCTCAGTTGTAGAATTCCCTTTCGTCTCCCTTGTTCCTAAGAATTCACCCTCTCCCTTTCGTCCTCCATAAATCTTTCGCGTTCGGCCAACTGCTGCCAGCGCAACCGCAATCCCATCGCGCCTGCCTGCTTACGTGCTAGTTGTAGCGCCGCGCTCTCTCGACGCGGCAGCGAGAATCGGTCGGAAGTGTCGAGGGAAACCGCAAAGTATCTTTCCTTGGTTCTGTGCTGTGCGGTTGTGCCTTTCGTCTCCCTTGCAACACGTAGTTCTCTCGGCCTGATATCCGCTCACCACTGGTCGTAAGGGATATGTGATTTGCTGCGCGGATGCCGGTAATCCCCGTTATGAACCGTAGCGACTCTTGAGAGACGCTTCGAATCGCTCTCGTGCAGTCGACAGCGAGAAGCAGCGAGAAGGGGCATAGGGGCAGAGTAAAGGGCGAGTGCTATACGGATTCCTTTCGCTCCGCCGCTAAACAGCTCCGAATAAGAAAACCTCGTTGCAAGTGCTCTCCGGGATTCCACTCGTTAAGTTAGCATCAAGACATCCGACGCGGTAGAGCAATCGACGGCGAGAAGCAGCGAGGGGAGGAATCCTTGCAATCTCGACGCTCCGAGTGACACTAGAAGGTAATATAAGCAGCCTCCCCCCCCGTGATGATACACGCAACCCCTCCGCTCTCTCCCTTCGTGCCCTATTAGTTAGGCGCTTCGCTCTTCGCAGCTGTTCACAGCTCTTTATTCCTTCGAGCTTCACGGTTCTTATTATCAGTGACTCATATTCTCCTAATACGACTTCAAAGCTCACTAGGTGTCTCATATTCGAGTGACATTCAATCCGAACTCACGCAAGCCTAATCATCCTGACCTTCAAGCCCGGTTGCCTTTCCAGTCGACTCAAGCCCGCTCCGTGAAACCCCTGACATATCAAATCTTATCACAGCAAACCAACCCCGTCAAGCCATGGCTTCGTCGTTTCCGCGACGCGTCAGAATGTCCGTTCCGTCGACCACGTGGTTCTCGTCCTCCTCCCACGTGGTCGTCGCTGCGCTTCTCTGCGTCATTGCGGCGCGTGCTGCCGCTGCGGGTAAGGCCAATATTTCTTCAGGTTTTTCTTGTTCGTTTCGTTGCCGTGTTCCGTTTCTTGTTTGCTGGTTTGTTTTTTAATCAGGGATTTACTTCACTTCGGTTTTTTCGCCTGACTTCCTTTCATTCACTTCGATCTTCCATTTTCGTGTATCTTTCGTTCTCTTGTTCCCCCCTCCCCCCCTCTCCCCCGTCTCCCCCATCTCTCTCTTCCCGCCCCCTTCCTCCCCCCCACTCCTCCCTCTCTCTCCCCCACCACCCCCCCTTTCCCCTCCGGCTTTCCTGCGTTCCGCTCTCAAACCATGTTCTTTTTGCAGAGTGTCTGGTTGGTTCCGGATTCTACGGAGTTGATTGCACCGCGTGCCCTGGTAAGGACGACGCCATGCCATGCCATGCCGTGCCATGCCATGCCATGCCGTGCCATGCCATGCCATGCCGTGCCATGCCATGCCATGCCGTGCCGTGCCATGCCATGCCATGCCATGCCGTGCCATGCCATGCCATGCCATGCCATGCCATGCCGTGCCATGCCATGCCCTGGTAAGGACGATGCCATGCCATGCCATGCCATGCCCTGACACGGACGTCCGTATGCCGTGCCTTGCCGTGCCATGCCATGCCGTGCCGTGCAGAGTAGGAGCTCGGCAGGTGTCGTTATGACCTGTTAGTAATCTGATATGCCGTGCTGTTGCTATTAGGAAGCTGTTACGCTTCGTGAAATCCCTTAGGCTTTACGATTACGCCCTTTTGATTTACTCTCCGCCCCATCTCGATTTATTCCACCATACCCCGCTTCTGATGGAATTGCAGTGTGTCAGAACCTGGGCTCCTGCTGCGACAGGCCCGAGGGTGACGGCAAGTGCGCCTGCCCTCCCACCGCCACGCCACGCCCTCACGACTCCCCTGCTTACCACCTCTCCCCTCCTCCCTCCCCCTCCTCCCCACTCCCCCTTGCCTCCGGATTGCAGTGTGTCAGAATCTCGGCACCTGCAAGGACGGGCCTGAGGGCGACGGCACGTGTGCCTGCCCGCCCACCACCATGTGGCGCCCTCACGATTCCTCTACTTACCACCTCTCCCCACTCTCGTCTCCATCCCCCCGACCCTCCCTTGCCCCCGGGATTCCAGTGTGTCAGAACCTTGGCACGTGCAAAGACGGGCCCGAGGGTGACGGCACGTGCGCCTGCCCGCCCACCACCACGGGGCCTCTCTGCGAGCTCTGCGCGCCCAACTACGACCCTGACACCAAGTGCACCACCAGTGAGGCTCCTAATCTACGAGCCCTTGTGTTTGGGCTCAAGGTTCTCAAGAGTGCTCGCTCTGATGTGGCTTTTGAGGCAAGTCAAAGGTCACCTCGAATGCTCTCTGCGAGCTCTGCGCGCCCAACTATGACCCCGACACCAAGTGCACCACCAGTGAGGGCTGTTGCAGTGACCAGTCGACTGCACCATCAGCAAGGGCTTGGACCAATGTGGCTTTTGAGTCGACTCAAAGGTCACATTGAACCCTCTCTGCAAGCTCTGTGCCCCCACTAGCTTCTGACTTGACTACGAGGAGGCATTTTGCGCGTGTGTCCTACTGCAGTAGCTTTTCGTTGACCCCGTCACCCAGTGCACCGCGAGTGCACTTCGGAAACGAGTCCTTTTGTGCCCAACTCCACGTGCCTCTTGGACACAAAGTGCTGCTCCTGGCCTCCCCTGTTGCTGCTGCCACTTCTGTTGCTGCTGCCTCCTCTGACGCTGCGCTGCTGCTTCTTCTGTTGCTGCTGTCTCTGCTTAAACTGCTTCCTTCCTTTCACCCCAAGGCACTGTTTTTTTTTTTTTCCCTGCTGCTACTCTGCTCTTCTGTCTTTCCCTCGCTCCAGTCCTGGACGCCTGTGCATCGTACCTAAATGACACGGCTGCAGAGGACAGCGCGTTCGCCAAGTGGTGCAAGATGCGACCCAATGGGGAGTGCATTACTGATTTCGACGCCGTGCCGACCCGCTCGACCTGCGGGTGCCAGGCGGGATTCACCCTTGACGAGGCGACCCAAACATGTCTTGGTGAGTGTCCATTTTCTGTGCTTATATGTGGTTGATTTGTTTAGGATAATTTGTGTTCGGAAATGGCTAGTGTTGATCTGTGCTTATTGAGGTTTGTGTTTGTTAATGATGCAGATGTTAACGAGTGCAAGATGAGGCCTTGCGTGGATGTGAAGTACTCTGTTTGCATCAATCTGGTGGGGACATACAACTGCACGTGCGCAAAAGGTTATGTGGCTACATCTGTTGATTCTCTTAACATCGTTCGCACATGTGAGAAGCCAGTTCCTCCTGTGACGACCAAGGTCATGTTTCCTATGCCATGAACGGAAATTCGTGGCACGGTAGTTGTATTGTGAATCATAGTGGGCAATAAGCAGGTGTGGGATGCTTCCATTGTTATGGGATTTCTTGAAAGAGTTGCAATTTGTCTGGATAGTGTAACATCAAGACCAGCGGATGCCTTGTCCAGGTGGGCTGTACATATTCATGAATTCAGTGGGATTGACGTCAGATGATGCTGGGACCACTTCCGATTGGGGTTGACGTGGCGAAGCGAACAAGGGTGTTAACGAAATTCTAGTCGTAAACAAGTCGCAAGCCAAGAAGTTCTCGCAAGGCTCGTTCCAATTTATGTTTAGAGTTTGGGTTCTCGTACAGGTTTGGAGCACCTGGACTCGTCGCATACCACAAACACAGCTTTGCTCCAAGCCACAGACTACTATCGGGCAAGTTCAGACGGCCCGGATTCTTTCAGGCAATATTTGGACCCCAATTACTTGACCTCCATGTACACTACGCTTACTGGATGTTTAGCGAACTTTTACCATTTTATGGCAGGAAACCCCAGTTTTCACGGTCAGCTATATTTTTCCTGTGATGCACCTGACCTGACCGCCCCCTAGCGTGCATGCTTCCATGCACCCCACCCCCCCCCCCCCCCCCCCCCCCCACCTCCACCTATCCTCCACCAGTCCATCCCACACCACACCACCACCACATCCGACGAAACGCAAGTCTCCCACCTGACCGACTTTGCGGTTTGCTTTGCAGCTGCATGCACTGTGCTCTGTTATTTCGGCCGCCACGCCACGCCACACCCTTGCGTTGCATAAAATGTGCAATTCCACAGTATCTTTCCCTCATTCCTCCGCCGACCGACCGCGCCGCCCGCCAGCCTCTTGCTTCTTGGCTCGGCTGGTCCAGCCTGGTCCCTCCTTCTCTAATCTCCTACAGAGCTGGTTCATAAAATTCGTTTCACGAGCCCCATACCAGTTTCTGCTTTCCTACTCTTTGATTTATGATAAGTGACAGCCCAGACAGCCTGTGATTGAAGATAAGTGACAGCCATTCTTTGTAGCTGTCAGAAGGGGTCGTCTTTGATTGAAGTCCGCCGTCTTAAGGGGTCATCTTTGTAGCTGTCATAAGGGGTCGTCTTTGATTGTGACAGCCATTCTTTGTAGCGTTTGTGCTATTGCCGCCTTCTGTGTCACGAAGCGCAGTGACGGAAGCCATATAAACGTTCGTAGCCGGACTTCTGATACCGTTCTTTGTAGACTCTGCCATATCTAGCCTTTCTTTCGAAGGTCGTTCGCAGGTCTTTTCGAGAACGCTGCTTTTGAGTCGACTCAAAAGCAAGGCACGCTATGGAGGACGCGTGCAGACCGTCGATGCTACATCCGTGTCCGAGCCAGCCGACCAGCGGCTCTTTCTCCCCCTCCACCTTCGCAGCCGCGCTCGCCGTCTGCATAATCCTCGTTTTCACCATCGCCGTCGCCGTCTGCGTGATCCGACGGCTGAAATGGTTCGAGATTAATCTCGACAGCAGCCCTGCGACGGAGCGCGCGCTCCCACGGGTGATCTGGGTGCGACATCTGGACCAGAAGCCCGCGATTCCCGGGCTCGACCGCGCCACGATTCGCTCGTTCCCCGTGTTCACGTATTGCGGTTCGGACGCTTTGGACGGTCCAGGGAGTGATGGGCTTCTTATGGCGGAAGACAGCCGTTTTGGTAACCCCGCACCTTGCGCCGAGAATTGCGGAGAAAATTTCCCTGAAAATCACGGCAATTCTCACGCGATCGACCACGTGGCGATTATCGTCGCCAGCGATTCCGCAAATCTTCGCGAAGACGATGCAGTCGCGCCGCTGAGTGCGTCAAGCAACGCGTCAACGATTGGCCCAAGTCCGTGCGACAGCCTTCCGCGGGGGCCTGGGCGCGCGGAGAGGCTCACGCGGGAGTGCGCGGTGTGCCTGGGCGAGTACGCGGCGGGCGAGCGCATCAAGGTGGTGCCGGCGTGCACACACGGCTTCCACGCCGACTGCATCGACCTCTGGCTCGCCGCCAAAACCACCTGCCCCATCTGCCGCCGAGACCTCCGCAGCCCCGCTGCAGCCCCCGCCACCCCCACCGTCCCCACCGTACTTACTCAAGGGAACGAATCCTAAGGCCCTGTTAGCCTCAATGCCCTCGTCATCCCACTCGGCTCCGAAACCGGAGCCTGCCCCATCTGCCACCGCGACCTCCGCAGCCCCGCTGCAGCCCCCGCCCAAGACAACGACGCGCAAGCCGCCTCCATTACTCCCACCCACCATCCCCACCAGTCCCACTTGAGAAAACGACTCCTAAGGCCCTCTTGAGGCGCCTCAACACTCCCCGATTTCTTAAAATATTTTCAGAAATTTCCGAATCTTCACTATTCTTAGAGGTGACTCAAGAGGGCAACTCCGAAGGCCCGCCGTCACCCCCTCTCTGCGTGTTCACCTGTCCCTCATCTGCCGCCGAGACCTCCGCTGCCCCGCCAGAGCCGCAAATCGAAAACCATTCATAATCTCCCCATCATTTCCCCCACCCCGTCTCCCCATCGCCCCCAATGCCCCCCGTCATCCCGCTAAAATAGAATGCCCTGCCCGCCGCGTGGTTCCCCCGCCCAAACGCCGCCACTACCCGCTTCAACTGGAAGTGACTAGAGGTTCGACTCAAAAGAGTTTTTTGCGCCAGACGCCGCTACTACCCGCATTCTCCGCACCCCCTCTCCCCCCGTTGCAATGGGGGCCGTGGGGACGCGTTAGACGCGTGGGGAAGCAGCGCAGCGGAGGGGATGGGGGGGCGCGGGGTGGAGGAAGCGGAGTAACGCCAGCAGCAGCAGTGGACGAATTGGGAGTCGCTGTTAGAGGCAGCAATGCCGTTAGACGAGATTGGAACCAGCAACGTTTTTGGATTTCTAGTCGACTCAAACTGAGTCGACTCAGAAGCAGCAGCAGCAGCAGCAGCAGCAGCAGCAGCAGCAGCAGCAGCAGCAGCAGCAGCAGCAGCAGCAGCAGCAGCAGCAGCAGCAGCAGCAGCAGCAGCAGCAGCAGCAGCAGCAGCAGCAGCAGCAGCAGCAGCAGCAGCAGCAGCAGCAGCAGCAGCAGCAGCAGCAGCAGCAGCAGCAGCAGCAGCAGCAGCAGCAGCAGCAGCAGCAGCAGCAGCAGCAGCAGCAGCAGCAGCAGCAGCAGCAGCAGCAGCAGCAGACGAATTAGGGTTTACACGGGTGCAGCTGCATGCACGCGGAAACAGCAGAGCAGAGATAATTGGAGCGGTCAGGGTGAGGCTGAACAGTGCCAGCAGCAACAGCAGCGAACGAATTGGGAGTCGCAGGAGTGCAGCTGCAAGCACGCGGAACCAGCGGAGCGGAGATCACAGGTGGGGGAGGAGGGATTTGGGGGGGGGGGGGGCTTAACAGTGCCAGCAGCAGCCGCGGACGAATTGGGGGTTGCAGAAGTGAAACTAGGAGCACGCGGAAACAACAGAGCGGAGCTGATGGGAGAGGGGACAGGATAGCGGAACGAATGTTGGTTGGGGGGGGGGGGGGGGGGGGGGGGGGGGGGGGGGGGGAGGGAAGACACAATGGAGGCGAAACCTCCCTAAAGCTGACTTTTCTGGCAGCGGAATGCTCACAATAAGTGGATTGACTTTAGAAAAGGAGAATGGATGGTGGAAGGGGTATGAATGGTGGTGGGAGCATGGATGACAGGGGGGCATGGATGGTGGAGGGAGTACGGATGGTGGAGAGTGTGAGGTGTATGTATGGTGGAGCTGCAGAGAGTAGCAGCATTCCAGGAAGGACCATTGGACTGGGAGCAGCGGAGGTAGCATAGCATATGGAAAAATGGTACAATTTTCCGTTTTCCATGTAGTACGCAGATGTAGATAATACTACGGAACATAGAACCGAAGGGTTATGATGACTGGTTTTAGAGGCATAACCTCAGCCCCATAGCTGGCTAGAGTTTTACAGACTCCTGAAGTCCCAGGACAATTTTGGTACTCAGATCAGAAGGGTTTGGCCATTCAGGCCATGGGTTGGATTAACTACAGTTGTAGCTGATTTGTTCCTCGTCATAAACGTATGATCTACCAATCAGACTGTTAAAGCGATAAGGGCCAAGTGTTTAGCAGGAGATCCTGCTACCAAGGATAAATGTTTGGGTGTGGGACCTTCCCAGTGCGCGTACAGTACCAACCCACTTGTGAGTTGTGCCCAGCCTGAATCACTGACTAAGGTGGTTCACGGTTAAGAGCCGTCGAGTAGCATCACAGAACAGTTGAAGAGTTTCCAAAGCGGCAGCGAGTTTTTGCTACCAAACCTGTCATGACGGAGCTACCGACCAGACAGTGGGGGATGAAAAACACTTCGAGCGGTTTTTTTCGGTGGGAGACGGTGAAAATGGATGTAATGCACGTCACCGTTTTGAACCGCTACTCGCCTATCTGTAAATCAACTCGTACGGCGCTCCTGTGCGAATATTGCAAATTACCGGACTTCGGTTCAGTCCAGTCTCGTTGTCAGGTGGTTCGCTCTTCGCCGCTTTGGAACGCAATACCACCGTACTGAACCCAAGGAACGGATGGGTTGAACACCAGCATGCCTCTGACATACATCAAAGGCGGGTCGGCCATCGGTAGTATCAATTTGAACAGTCATGGCGGCTCGCACAATGCAAGTACTACCTTACCGACCTCTTCAGCCTCTGCAAGAAGCGGTCCTACTGTCACGGCGGTTTTGCGCGATCCTTGGTGTCTTTACTTCCCTCGATCTCCTCGCCGCTGTCACTAGCTCATCGCAGCAGGCTGAGTCCTGGAAATGTCCGTTCTCGCAGACCGTCGCAGCAAACGACGTTCGTCGCACAGGCGCAGCCAGTGGAGTCTGTTTCTTACTTATTTTAATCTTCGCATTCGCACGTAGACGACCAACGGTTGAACTTCGGGAGGTATGATCGAGGTGACTTTTGAGTCGACTCAAAAGTCAACTTTGGGAGGAATGATCGAGGTGACTTTTGAGTCGACTCAAAAGTCAACTTCGGGAGGTATGATCGATACTACTGTACGCGTTTAGTGCTGTCCTCGAAAGCACCGCTTGCATCGAGTCCGACTGAATTCCTATCGCCTACCAGACCACAGTGTCTCGCTGGCCAGCGGCCTCGAACGAAAGCCGGGTCGTTGATTTCGAGAACCATTCGCCGCGAGCAATGTGTCCCTTTGTTTCTCGAATCTCACACATTCTTCGCACGCGACGAAGGAATCTAAACCAAGCGCGGTCTTCGTGTCATTTCAGTGCTCCGCGAAGACGTCAGTTTCTGGTTACCAGATTGGATCACATTCGTCACCTCGAACGCATCAGCTCCCCGTTAAGACGTCGTTCACCTCAAGGCGCAAATCAAAGAGTCTTCCTGTCAGGATGCGAGCAGGAACAGCGGCTCTCGGTGGGGTCAGGAGCTTCTGCCGTGCCGCCGTTCTTCTTTGCGCGGCTCGTCGACACGGAGGAGCAGCAGAGCTGCTCTGCTGTGCCGCCGTTCAGCCAGCAGCTCTGCTGCTCCACCGTGTCGACGAGCCGCGCTTTCTGGCTCAGCGCTTCTGCTGCAAAACAGACGTGTAGAATTATAATGATTTCATAAGAGAGCGGGATTGCGTTGCTTTGAATGTAGAAGGAAGTTAGCCTGCGACTTCCTGCTTCTATTACCGCTCACCCTTTGTTCCGTTGGAAGAGGAATCAGGGGACTCAAGGGGTTGTGCAGTTGGTTCCGTCAGTCTCCGTTTCCTGTAGCCTGCTGACACGTGGCAGTCCGCTGTCCTTATCCGCTGAGCGAGCATGGCAGTTGACGTGGCATCCATGTCGGTGGAGGAGCTGGAGGCTGTGTGGCTGAGGCGAGCTGGCATGAGGAGCGACCTGAGTGTGACTATACCGGGGATGACTGCACCAGGAGTGACTGTACCCGGATTCTCTTTCAACGTTCACAAGTACCCGTTATACGCACGCACGTGAGTACTTATAACCCCATGATCACACCTTTTGAGTCAACTCATTCAGTGTCTTTCAACGTTCACAAGTACCTGCTATACGCACGCAGTCTCTGTGTGTGTGTGTGTGTGTGTGTGTGTGTGTGTGTGTGTGTGTGTGTGTGTGTGTGTGCGTGTGTGTGTGTGTGCGTGTGTGTGTGTGTGCGTGTATGTGTGCGTGCATGTATGCATGCGTGCATGCGTGCGTGCTGCTCCGGGCCTCAACTTCGCTTCTCCCTATCCTCTCTCCCCCTTCGCTGATCCCATGTTGCTCATCATCTCACCTTCCCCATTTTCTCCCCATTTTCTCCCCATTTTCTCCCAATTTTCTCCCCATTTTCTCCCAATTTTCTCCCCGTTTTCTCCCAATTTTCTCCCCATTTTCTCCAGTGACTTTTTCCAGGAGTCATCCACTGAGGACCCTGATTCTGGTCGCAACCACATCGACATCGTGGGCTTGCCCGGAGGAGAAAGGGCCTTCAAGCAGGTGGGTGGTGGTGGGAAATAGGGCTCAGTAAAAACGAATTAAGCTAGCCAAAACACCCATTCTCCTACTGGAATGATCCGGAAGACGAAGGACGTTTAAGCAGGCTGGTGCTGGTGGTAAATAGTGATAAGAGCGAAAAGCTAGGCAAGTTAAGTAGTGAGGCACGATTTCACTCACTAGTCTCTCCTCGCCTCTTGGGATTTCCCTGAGGAAAGAGGGAGCTCATGCAGGTTCAAGGGCGTATATGCAGGTCCCCTCACCCCTCCACACCCATCCACACCCTTCACACCCTTGTTTCCTCACTCCACCCCCCTCTTTCCTCCGAGGTTCGCCAGCTTTTGCTACGGGATGGATTTATTTTTGAGTCGACTCAAAAATAGATTCATAGCACACTTTTGCTGTGGCATGGATTTCAAGATCCATTCCTTCTCACCGCTTGAAACTCCTGCCTGCTCCCTTGTCCCGTCTCACATCTATGCCGTCCCCCATCCCTACGCCCCTCCAAAGGTCGCCAGCTTTTGCTACGGGATGGATTTCAAGATCTCACCACTTGATGCTCCTGCCCTCGCCTGTGCTGGTGAGTCAGTGTGAGCGTGGGAGAGTAAGCGTGAGTGAAAAAGTGAGTCTGAGTGAGAGAGAGAGTATGAGGGTTGGTCGGCAGCGGTGGTCGGTGGCGCTTCAAAGGGGGCAGTCGATTGGTTACTTGGAGAAGTGCAACATAGCGGCTGCAGTAGAAAACCCACTGCTGGAGGTGGTGGGGGAGGCACCGTCCCTAGGGGACTGCCTCTCGGTCCTCGATCCTGCACTGGACCTAGCTTAGGGGAGGGGGGGGAAGTGATAAGGGAGTAGTAAGAGCCTTTTGTGCACAAGACTCACACATTAGCCACCACCTTGCATGCCTGTAACTCCTGTAATAACCAATGAAAGGACCATTTGAGAGTATGAGTTGTGAGATCCTCCCTTTCTTCTCTGCGTCCTTCCTCTCTCCTGACCCCCCCTTCTCTAGCTGCGTTCCTGGGAAAGGCATGGGGAAATACCGTGTGAACCTGCTGTACTTTTGCCCCTCTCTCACTCTCACTCCCCCCCTTTCTCCCTTCTCTCTTCCCCTTCCCTCCCCCCCAGCCGCATTTCTGGGAATGACGGACGACTCGTGCAAGGGCATGGGCAAGTCCTGAGTGAACCTGCTGTCCCTTCATCCCTCCCTCACCCCACTGCCTTCCTCCCTTTCTTCCCCTCCTCCACTCCCCACTCAGCCGTATTCCTTGGAATGACAGACGATTCGAGCAAGGGAATAGGCAAGTACCGCGTGAACCTGCTGTCCTTCTGTCCCTCCCTCACCCCACTCCTTTCCTCCCTTTCTTCTCTGCGTTCTGCCCCCCTACCATCCCCCACCCCTCCAGCCACATTCCTTGGAATGACCGACGATCCACGCAAGGGAATGGGCAAGTACCGCGTGAATCTGCTGTCCCTCTGTTCCTCACTCACCCCTCTCCCTTCCCTACCTCCCTCCTCAACAGCCGCGTTCCTGTGAATGACGGACAATTCCCGCAAGGGCATGGGCAAGCACCGTGTGAACCTGCTGTGCTGTCCTCCCTCTCTCACCCCACTCCCTTGATCCCTTTCTTCTCTGCGTCCCTCCTTCCTCCCTCTCCTCCCCTCCAGCCGCATTCCTGGGAATGAAGGATGACTCGCGCAAGGGCATGGGCAAGTACCGAGTGAACCTGCTGTCGTTCGCTGCTGCAGCCATGGCAGGCATGCTCAAACACGCCGATGCTGCCCTTGCTGTACTCAGAGGGTGAGAGGTGGTGGTGAAATGGGGGCATGGGCGTGAGCTGTGCTTGCTGTACGGGCACGGGCAAGCACGTCCGCTGCTGCTGCTGCTGCTGCTGCTGCCAGGGCAGGCATGCTCAAACACGCCGATGCTGCTCTGGCCGTGCTGTGAGGGTGAGAAACAGGGGGGGGGTGCATGGGCATGGTGGGCATGGGCATGGCTACTTGCCAGGGCATGGGGATGGGCATGGCTGCTTGCCAGGGCATGGGGATGGGCATGGCTGCTTCCCAGGGCAGACATGCTCAAACACGCCGATGCTGCTCTGGCCGTGTTGTGAGGGTGAGTGGTGGTTATGTGGTGGGGGCATAGGCATGGGCTGTGCTTGCTTGAAGGGAATGGGTAAGCACCTTCGCTGCTGCTGCCTTGGCAGGCATGCTGAAACACGCTGATGCTGCTCTGGCCGTGCTGAGAGGGTGAATGGTGGTGGTGGTGGTGGCATGGGCATGGGAATGGACTGTACTGGCTTAAAGGCATGGACAAGCACGTTCGCTGCTGCTGCTATGGCAGCCATGCTGAAACATGCTGATGCTGCCCTTGCGGTGCTGAGAGGGTGAGTGGTGGTGGTGGGTGTTCGAGACGGTGCAAGAGAGTGCGTGTCAAGGGCATGGTTGCTGCTGCTGTTGCTGCTGCTGCTGCCATGGCAGGGCTGCTGAGAAGGGTGAGAGGCGGCAGGGGGAGCGAGAAAGAGTGTGCTTCCCGTATGGGCATGGCCAAGTCCCTTCGCTTCTGCTGCATGCTGAAACACGCCGATGCTGCTGTGGCAGTACTGACTTTTTGAGACGTCTCAAAAGTCGTATGCTCTGGCCGTACTTAAAGGTTGATATTGAGAATTCTCAAAATCAACCTCCGTACTGAGAGGGTCAAGCAGATGCCTAGGAAATTGTGGACAAGGCATGGCCCTTACCGCCCACACTCCCGCCCCCCCAACCCCACACCTTTCAAACTCTCTCCATGTATCCCCTCCACCCACTAACTTCCCCTCCTTTCTCCCTCCTCAGCTGTGCAAGGCCCCTGCCTGCTGGTTGAAGCATACGCCTTGCTGACACACCTCCCCTCCTTTCCCTTCCGTTGCCTTCCGTTTCCTTTCCTTTCGCCCCTTCCCTTGTCCCCCCTCCTCCTTCCCTCCCCTGTCAGCTGTGCGGGCCTGCTGGCTGAAGCAGACGCCCTGGGAATCGTGGATGAGGCAACAGACAGGCTGGCGGACCATGCAGTTACCAGGTAACCCCATTTCATTGCATGTATATCTTACTTGAACACGGTCATGCTATGACCAGGCAAAGCATGCAGTTACCAGGTAACGCTAATGGATTTTAAGCATCTCCTCGTCATCATTTTTTCTGGTTTGGATTCCCCTCCTCAAATCACAGGTTTCTCCTCAAATCACAGGTTTCTCCTCAAATCACAGGTTTCTCCTCAAATCACAGGTTTCTCCTCAAATCACAGGTTTCTCCTCAAATCACAGGTTTCTCCTCAAATCCAATACTCTTCTGTCTTAACGTGCTTTCTTTCCTCCTCTGCTTCCTCCCTCCCTTCCTCTCCCACCCCCCTCCCCTTCTTTCCCCTCCCCTTTGCCTGAATGATTCCTCCCCTCCGTCTGCTCGGCCCCTCACTGGTTCCAGTCACAACCTCTGCACCACACCCATTCATACCAGTGGTACGTACCCTTGCTTGCTCTCTGATTTTACTAAATTCCCATCTTTCCTTCAATCCACCTCACAACCTCTGCACCACACCCATTCATACCAGTGGTACGTGTCCATGCTTGCTCTCATTTGAATCTTCTGCTCTGAAATCTGTTCCTGTGGTGATCTTTTATCAATCAAATTATGGGCGCAAGGCTTTGTTGTTTTCTCTTTGCTCGCTCAAACACCCTCCTTCTTCCTTCCCCACAAGTTCTGCTTCCCCACATCGTACTTTTCCCTCTTATATATCGAATCATGAAGCTAGAACTAACTATCTAAATGGGTATAACGACATTTTCTGCTCTCTTTCCCTTCTTTTTTTGCAGACGGCATTGCTCTCCTGCCTCTCAACATCTTCCTTCGCCTTCTGGCCAAGTTCAAGGTACACTTTTAAAAATACACTGGAACTTAGAATACATAACCTAAGTACACTGTGAATACTTAGAAACTGAGTTCCTTGTACTTGAAGCACCTCAACCATGCTACACATCTACCAACGTCTCCCGACTCATCACCTCCTTTCTCTGTTCCTCCCAATTCCCATCCCTCCTCCCCACCCTACCTCCTTTCAGGAAAAGAATCTGCCCGAGAAGGAAAACGGCAGCGCAATCGCCTTCTATGCACAGCACAACCTGCCCGACCCAAAATCCCTTGCTGCCCTCTCTCACTCCGACCCTCCCCCTCCCCACTCCTCGTCCACCTCCTCTTCCTCCGCCTCCTCTCTCTCCCC
The DNA here is from genome assembly GCA_948144175.1 of Closterium sp. NIES-65. Taxonomy (NCBI): domain Eukaryota; kingdom Viridiplantae; phylum Streptophyta; class Zygnematophyceae; order Desmidiales; family Closteriaceae; genus Closterium; species Closterium sp. NIES-65. The sequence continues at coordinate 967,414 of CANXME010000905.1, forward strand.
CGCGCACTACCGTCGGGTTCTGGAGGGCCTGACAGCAGCGTTGCCTGCTGCTGCTGCCAGTGTGCCCATGCAACCGCTGCTGGGGCTGCTGCGTTGTGCTATTGTGCTCAACGCAAGTGAAGGGGTCAAGGCCACCCTGCAGCGGTGAGTGAGGTTTAGGTGTAGCACCTAGAAGGTTCTGGAGGGGCTGACAGCAGCGTTGCCGGCTGCTGCTGCTAGCGTTCCCATGCAGCCGCTGCTGGGACTGCTGCGCTGTGCCATAGTGCTCAACGCCTTGGAGGGTGTGAAAGCCACCCTGCAGCGGTGAGTGAACACTGGCGGAGTGGTAAGCGGTGTGAAGGGGTTGAACGCGTTTGGGTGGAGGTGGGGTGTTGCCTGCTGCTGCTGCCAGTGTTGTCTGCTGCTGCTGCTGCCAGTGTTCCCATGCAACCGCTGCTGGGGGTGCTGTGCTGTGCTGTGCTATAGTGAGGCCACCCTGCAGCGGTGAGTTCATGTTCAAGTCAACACCTTCCTGTCTTCCTCTCCCTCCCTCTTCCCCAACCGAGCAGGGGCGATGTTCACTGATGCATCGCTGGACGATCTGCTCATGCTTCCCCTCCCCTCCCTCTCCCACCCTAACGAAACTGTATCTTCCATGCCATCACCCCCTCTCCCTCTCCCCCAGTCGAGCAGGGGCGCTCGTCACTGATGCATCTCTAGACGATCTGCTCATACTTCCCCTCCTCCTCCCTCCCGTCTAACATTTTCATCTCTTTTTTCTCACCCTCCCGCTCCCCTCCCGACAACCGGGCAGGGGCGCTGTTCACCGATGCATCGCTGGACCATCTGCTCATGCCTCCCTTCCCGTGTCGCCTCCCTTGCCTGTCCATCTCGCCCCTCCCTCGCCACCCCATCCCTCTCCTCCACTCGAGCAGGAGCGCCCTTCACCGATGCATCGCTGGACGATCTGCTCATGCTTCAACCATTCCTCCCCTCTAACTAATCTAGCCTCCCATCTCCCCTCTCTCACCCCCATCCCCTCCTGTCGCCCTCCCCATCCCCCAGTCGGGCAGGAGCGCTCTTCACCGATGCATCGCTGGACGATCTGCTCATGCTGGAGACCAGTGACGTGCAGGTGAGGTTTGGTGGGGTCGGGAGTGGTACAGAGGTGTGAGTGCGATTGGTATGAACCTCGTCTCTGGATGATCTGCTCTTGCTGGAGACAAGTGATGTGCAGGTGAGGTGGGGAGTGGTGCAGAGGGATTGAGCGCACTGGCCTGCGGTAGTGGTGGAGCACTAAGGTCAGGTTGTGGGTTCGTGCCTTGTCTCGGACAATTTGCTCATGCTGAAGACCAGCGACGTGCAGGTGAGGCGGGGACCGGTGCATTGCAGGGCATTTGAAATCGTTGCAGTAGTGCATCCACCTTAATGGTGTCGCTCCGTCTGCTCGTGGAGCAATAGCTCAGTGGTAGAGCAATCGACTGCAGATCGATAGGTCCCCGGTTCAAACCCGGGTTGCTCCTTAGTGCGCCTTTGCCATCATAGGCACGTAAGTTCTGGAGCAGAGCTGTTTTTTCCCAGCTCTACAAAGCAACCCGCCCTGCTACACTTACCTGAAATTTCTTACGGAGCACCACAGCTTGCTGTGGTTTGAAACCCTTTCCTGCTGTGCATTTGGTATTTGTGTGGTGGTGGTGCGGATAGGCTGGTTGTGGCTTTTGAGTCGACTCAAAAGTCACCTCGGCTTGCTGCGGTCGTTCACCCCTGCTCCTCTGTCCCCTCTGCTGCACGGGCTTGCATAGGAGGAGCACCTCTCCACTCTCCTGATCGCTCTCAGCATGTTCCACTCCTTTCCCCTGTCATTCCCCCCTCTCCCGCTCCCTCTCAGCATGTTCCACTCCTTTCCCCTGTCGTTCCCCCCTCTCCCGCTCCCTCTCAGCATGTTCCACTCCTTTCCCCTGTCGTTCCCCCCTCTCCCGCTCCCTCTCAGCATGTTCCACTCCTTTCCCCTGTCATTCCCCCCTCTCCCGCTCCCTCTCAGCATGTTCCACTCCTTTCCCCTGTCATTCCCCCCTCTCCCGCTCCCTCTCAGCATGTTCCACTCCTTTCCCCTGTCGTTCCCCCCTCTCCCGCTCCCTCTCAGCATGTTCCACTCCTTTCCCCTGTCATTCCCCCCTCTCCCGCTCCCTCTCAGCATGTTCCACTCCTTTCCCCTGTCATTCCCCCCTCTCCCGCTCCCTCTCAGCATGTTCCACTCCTTTCCCCTGTCATTCCCCCCTCTCCCGCTCCCTCTCAGCATGTTCCACTCCTTTCCCCTGTCATTCCCCCCTCTCCCGCTCCCTGTCATTCCCCCCTCTCCCGCTCCCTGTCATTCCCCCCTCTCCCGCTCCCTGTCATTCCCCCCTCTCCCGCTCCCTGTCATTCCCCGCTACTCTCTCTCTCCCCATCAGGGTCTGCTGCACGGCTTTGCATCGGAGGAGCACCTCTCCGCTCTACCTGATCGCGCACAAGCCCTGCAGGTAGGGGTGTGTGCTATGCAGGCCGTGCTGAGATGCTGTCTGCTGCCTTTTTTAGAAAGTTCAGTGGTGGTGCTTTGAGGATTTGCATCGGAAAAGCACCTCTCCGCTCTCCCTGATCGCGCACAAGCCCTGCAGGTAGTGCTTTCTTGTTGTTTCGGTACATTTGGCATGTGTATTGTCGTGTAGTGCAGTTTCAGGTGGTGCTTTCTTGTCGCTATGGTACTTTTGGACAGTGCACTGAACGGGGTATGGTATTGTAGTGCAGTGTTGAGAGGGCCGTCCTCGTTGCCCTCCTATCTTCTCCCTTTTTCATATGTTCTCTCCCCCATTTACTGACAATCCTGCAAGCAGCAGCATCTATTGTCAATGCCTAAGTCCTTCACCTCTCCTCCTCTCACAGGTAAATTTGCTGATTCCTCCCCTTCCTTTCTGCTCTCCCCTTCCCTTCCCCCCCTCCCCTTCCCTTCCCCCCCTCCCCTCCCCTCCGTGTCCGCCCCCTTACAGGCTGCAGCATCGCTCATCGATGCCTATCTCCTCCGCCTCTCCTCCCCTCGCTGGTAACTTTAATTTTCTCTCTCCCTCCTCCCTCCTTCCCCTGCAGGCTGCAGCATCTCTCATCGATGCATATCTCCTCCACCTCTCCTCCCCTCCAGCACTCCACCCTGATTCTGCTGCTGTTGGGGTTGCTGCTGCTACGTCTGTCTACGCTGCTTCTGCTCCAATGAACGGTTCTTCTGCTTCTGCCTCTGCTGCTGCTAATGCGTCCGCTGGCCTCTCCTCAAGCATCAGTGCCGGCGGTGCTCCTGCTAGTAACGAAGCAGCTGCTATCGAGGATGAGACGTCCAAGTCTGAATCACAGGCTTTCCAGCCGGCCCTAAGTGTGGCGGAGTGGAAGCATCTGGTCTCTGCCCTCCCGGCTGACGCGCGGCCGTCCCATGACGGGTTGCTTAAGGTGAGAGGAGTCAGTAGGAGTCGCATTTGCAGTCAGCCAGCCACAATCAGTCACACTCCCAGCCGGCTCTGAGTGTGGCGGAGTGGAAGCATCTTGGTCTCTGCCCTCCCGGCTGATGAGCGGCTGTGCCACGATGGGCTGCTGAAGGTGTGTGAAAATCACGGTGTGAGCCCCACAATCAGTCACAGTCTCACTCAGACCCTCCCAGCCAGCCCTGAGTGTGGCTAAGTGGAAGCACCTGGCGTGTGAAGCGAGGTTGTTTTTGAGACGTCTCAAAAACAACCTCGCTTCACGTGGCCAGCCGTGAGTGTGGCTAAGTGGAAGCACCTGGCGTGTGCCCTCCCTGCTGATGCCCGGACGTCCCACGATGGGCTGTCGAAGGTGAGAGGGAGCTTTTGAGTCGACTCAAAAGTCACCTGGCGTGTGCCCTCCCTGCTGATGCCCAGACGTCCCACGATGGGCTGTTGAAGGTGAGAGGGGCCAGTGTGAGTCACAATCGCAGGCACAGTCACAGTCAGTCAAAATCACAGTCACAGTCAGCCAATCACAGTCACAATCAGTCACACTCCCAGCCGGCTCTGAGTGTGGCGGAGTGGAAGCATCTGGTGTGTGCCCTCCCTGCTGAAGCCACGATGGGCTTCTTAAGGTAAGAATTAAGCACTGTGTCCCACGTGAAGGACAATCACAATCACAATCACAAGCACAATCACAATCAGTCAGACGGTCATAGTTACAGTCCGTCATTCTGGAGTGAAGGGGAGTGAATTGTATGATGTCTGCCCTCCCTGCTGATGCGCGGCAGTCCCACAATGGGTTGATGTTCAATGCTGTGTCCCCTACACTCACAGGTACACACACACACAGTCACACGCAAAGAGATACACACTCATAGACACGCATTGTCATAGTTACACATACACACACCTTTGTAACGAGGTGACTTTTGAGTCGAATCAAAAGTCGACACGCATTGTCATGGTTACACGTACACACACCTTTGATACACGTGCCACTCACACTAACATCCCACTCGCTTCCTCCTTCCCCCTCTCTCACCTGCCACACCCTACACCACAACCTCTCCCCTTGCCCCATCAGGCAGTAACCGCCTACCTGACAGCTGTTGGCACGGGATTGGCTGAATGGGAGGTGGCAACGCTGGTGGGTGTGGTAACCCCCTCGCGCCTCTCCCCCTCGGCCATGGAAGCTGCTGCTGCGTGCTCTCTGCTGCCTCTGCCATTCCTGGTCGCTGTGCTGCGCATTCAGAAGGAGGTATGGAGTCAACTCAACAGTCATCATTCTCTGTAACCCCTTAGTGAGTCCTGTCCTGAATCGGGGTGGAAACGCTGGTGGGTGTGGTAACCTCTGCCATCCCTGGTCGCTGTGCTGCGCGTTCAGAAGGAGGTATGGAGTCAACTCAACTGTCATCATTGTCTGTAACCCCTTCGTGAGTCCTGTCCTGAATCGGGGTGGAAACGCTGGTGGGTGTGGTAACCTCTGCCATCCCTGGTCGCTGTGCTGCGCGTTCAGAAGGAGGTATGGAGTCAACTCAACTGTCATCATTGTCTGTAACCCCTTCGTGAGTCCTGTCCTGAATCGGGGTGGAAACGCTGGTGGGTGTGGTAACCTCTGCCGTTCCTGGTCGCTGTGCTGCGCATTCAGAAGGAGGTATGGAATCCTGTCACCACTATCTGTTACCCCTTGCTGAATGGGAGGTGGTAACGCTGGTGGGTGTGGCAATGGACGCTGCTGCCGCGTGCAAGTTGCTGCCTGTGCCGTTCCTCGTCTCTGTGCTGCGCATTCAGAAGGAGGTACTGAGATGGAAACCCCCATCCCCATATGCCTCATCCCCATATGCCTCATCCCCATATGCCTCATCCCCATATGCCTCATCCCCATATGCCTCATCCCCATATGCCTCATCCCCATATGCCTCATCCCCATATGCCTCATCCCCATATGCCTCATCCCCATATGCCTCATCCCCATATGCCTCATCCCCATATGCCTCATCCCCATATGCCTCATCCCCATATGCCTCATCCCCATATGCCTCATCCCCATATGCCTCATCCCTCTTCCTCCCTCGCGCCTCTCCCCCTCGGTCATAGATTCTGCTGCAGCGTGCAAGCTGCTGCCTCTGTTGTTTCTGGTTGCTGTGCCATGCTTCCAGAAAGAGTTACCTTGGAATGTGAAACAGGTATGGAAAGAGGTACTGAGATGAGAAATCCAAACCCGCAGCTCTCTCGCCCCTTGCGCCCCTCTCCCTCGGCAATGGAGGCTGCTGATGCGTGCAAGCTGCTGCCTCTGCCGTTCTTCGTTGCATCCCTGCATATCCAGAAAGAGTTACTGTCGAACTTGAAAGATTTGTGGAGTCCTGTCACTGCTGTCTGTGTTACTCCTTCCTGACTCGGAGGTGACAGCGCTGGTGGGTGCGGTAACCTCCTCTCGCCTCTCCCCCTCGGCAGTGGAAACTGCTGCTGACTCGGCCATTTCTCGTTGCCATGCTGCGCATTCAAAAAGAGGTACCGAGATGGGAGGAGGTTTGGATTGAGGTACAGACATGGGAGGAGGTATGGAAAGAGGTACAGAGATGGGAGGAGGTATGGAAAGAGGTACAGAGATGGGAGGAGGTATGGAAAGAGGTACAGAGATGGGAGGAGGTATGGAAAGAGGTACAGAGATGGGAGGAGGTATGGAAAGAGGTAAAGAGATGGGAGGAGGTATGGAAAGAGGTACAGAGATGGGAGGAGGTATGGAAAGAGGTACAGAGATGGGAGGAGGTGGAAAAGGGGAAGTCCAGCTCCTGCCGGTTGAGATAAAAGTAGATTGTGATGGAAGGACGGGTTGTGAGCAGTTCAACGCAGCGCCCGCATCGTCACCAGCAGCAGCACCAGCATCCCTACTCCCTGTCCCTGCCCTTAACCTCTGCGCCTGCCGATCCCCTATCGCGACCCCTACCACTTCCAGTGCCCCCGCCCCTTCCCCTTTCCCGGCAAGCGCAGGGGCAGGGGCCGGGACAGGGGAAGGGGCAGGGGCACGGGAAGAGGTAGGGGCCGCGACAGGCGGATGGACAGGCACAGGGATAAGGACAGGGACAGAGGGTAGGGATATTGGTCCCACATTCAGAATGAGGTAAAGAGAACCCCCATCCCGCATCTATCCCCCCTCTCGCACCTCTCCCCCTCGGTATGGGTGCTGCTACTGCAGGGCCTGCTCTTCTGCGCGCCCTCATCTTCTTTCTCCTTCCTCTTCCCTCCTGGGACAGAGGCAAGGGCGGCGCTGCTGCAACAGCAGAGGCAGGTGGAAGCAGAGGAGGTGGAGACGAGGAAGGCAGAGGCAGAGGTAGCAGCAGGTGTAGTAGCACGTTGACTAATGACCGGCTCAGACTTCAACTCTTTCCCCTGTCCCCTCGCTCCCCCGGTACCACCAGGCGGCAAGGGCGACACTGCAGCAGCAGCAGAGGCAGGTGGAAGCAGAGGAGGCGGAGACCAGGAAGGCAGAGGCAGCGGTGGGGCAGCTGAAAGAGCTGGTGGCGGAACAGAGGGGGCGGAAGAGGGAGATTCAGAGAGAGCTGCTGGTGGTGAAGGTGAGTGAAGCATCTCGGAAATTGGGAGGGCAGAGGCACGCGGAAAGACACTGGGTAAAGAAAACAGAAGCAAACAGAAGAAAACAGAAGCAAACAGAAGAAAACAGAAGCATCAAAACAGTACTTTCAAAAAAGTCCCGTGTTGTTTGTACCCCTTACAGGCTACCCTGCTAGAGGACCACAGGGCGCTCCAGACAGAGCTGGCAGAGGCAGAAGCACACTACCCCGCACCCTCCTCCCAAAGATTTCAAATATTTCCGTTGGAATCTCAATTTCCTGATTCCCAATCACCTCCAATGCTGTTTATCCCTCTTACAGGCTGCTCTTCTGGAGGACCACCGTGCGCTCCAGACAGAGCTGGCAGAGCCAGAGGCACGCTGCCCTGCACTCTCCACCCAAAGATATCTGATTCTCCATAATAAATTCGAAGCCCTGATTCCCAATCACCTTCAATGGTGTTTGTCCCCATTACAGGCTGCCCTGCTAGAGGACCACCGTGCGCTCCAGACAGAGCTGGCAGAGGCAGAGGCACGCAAGGGAGCTCTGGAGCAGCAGCTCAGGGCCGCTGCTGTGGCTGCTCGCTAGGAGTTGAGTGCGGTTGAGTAGGGTTGAATGGGGATGAACAAGCAAGACAAAGGCGGAGGCACGCAAAAGTGCTCTGGGGCAGCAGCTCAGGGCGGCTGCTACTGCTGTGGCTGCTCGCTAGGTGAAGGGTTGGTTAGGGTTGAGCGGTGGAATGGGTGAACAGAGCTGGCAGAGGCAGAGGCTCGCAAGGGAGCTCTGGAGCAGCAGCTCAGCGCCACTTCTACTGCTGTGGTGGCTCGCTAGGAGTTGGATAGGGTTAAATGTGGTTGACAGGGCGAACAGGGCGAACAGGGCGAACAGGGCGAACAGGGCGAACAGGGCGAACAGGGCGAACAGGGCGAACAGGGCGAACAGGGCTGGCAGAGGCGGAGGCTCGCACCGCAAGGGTGCTCTGGTGTGGGGAGCAGCTCAGAGCTGCTGCGGCTGCTGCGGCTGCTTGCTAGGGGCTCGATATGAGTCGGTTTGATTACTGTAGGAGTACGACAGAAATGGTTCTGTTTCCCTTGTGGAAGCGGATTACAGTACCACCTCAAATCAAATCTGATCCGCAAAGAAAATGGTACCATTGAGAAAAACAGCCCAGACAGACTAGGTACATACTACCTAACACAAATCACGTTAACAATCAGCACAAAATCAGCCTGCTTACGATGATATGGTATCTGAAGGCCTGTGCACCATCTTATGTACACGTCCTGTTGGGGGGAGACCACCATGGTCTCCGTCAACATCTACCAAAGGACCAGGCAATTCATGGGATGACCTTTCGCCGGATGAAATGGATGACATACCGGTACTAGATCATATTGCCATGACCACCACGGTCATCATCGGCAACATCTACCGAAGGACCAGGCCATATGATCTAGTATGTCATCCCTTTCATCTGGCGAAAGGTCATCCCACCATTCGTCATCAGAATAGCCCATGCGTGACGACTTGTACAGCCCAAACAAGTGACCCTGCGGGACATGCACAAGTTATACATTGCGTCAAAACAGATTATATTGAAGGTGGCTATGGAACTAGTGGCTGCAGAGTGGAACAACCAGGGTGCAGATGCAGCAGCAAGCATCACTTTTTGAGTCGACTCAAAACACACACAAAGTGCAAATTATGGAACCGGTGGTTGCAGAGCGGAACAACCCAATCGGAGGTTGAGGAACAACCTGGGTGCAGATAAAGCAGCAGGCATCGCCCTCGTTGCACCCCAACGCAATGTGAGCCGTTGGTTTCAGCAGAGCAGTGGCGTTCCATGCCTGCTCAAGATCACATAACAAAGACAGGTGAGGGAGGGGTACAGTACAAGAAAAGCTGGTGCTCAAGGTCATATCATCTGTTTTTGAGGCGCCTCAAAAACAGGTTTCAGCAGAGCAGCGCCGCTCCCTGCCTGATGGACAGCACACGGGTGAGGGTGGGGTACCTAACATGCTAGAGCACCCATGTTCAGCAGCAAAGCTGGTGCCCATAATCACATCGCAACCTATGTTTGAACACATGAAATACTTCAACAACTAACACTCCCTTTAAAACTCATCCTGCAAAAGAGGTCGCGCACAGCTGTTAACCATCTCACCCGGTCATGGCAGAAGGGGCAGGTGCTTGAAGCAAACGCCTGGCCTTGCAGCATCCTGTGAAATCTGCAGCCAGGCATTGGGAGAGAGGTATGAGGCTCACCACGCACAAAACAGACCAAAACAGGCACAAAACAGGCGTTACACCATGGTCTATCCCACTGGCGAGACCAAACCCTCACACCAGTGCCAGCCCCCATCTTCTTGGCTCATAGTAAAAGGGAGGCAGTACAAAAAGTTTTGAGGAGTCTCGTAAGTCATTCCCGCACACCCGTACCAGCCACCAGCGCAACAACCACCCATGCACCCAAAAATATCGCCATGGCTTACCGCGAGTGCTTGAACCCAGCAACGCTCAGCGTGAGCCCCATGCTCCTGTCTGTCCGCAGCCCACAGGTGCCTGTGGGCCCATCTAAGTTGCCTTAGAAGACTTACTGTGAATTCTTAAACCCAGCAACGCTCAGCCTCAGCCCAATGCTCCTGTCCGTAGCCCACAGGTGCCATCTGGGTTGTCTCTTTTGAGTCAAAAGACTTACCGCGAGTGCCTATGGGCCCATCTAAGTTGCCGCAAAAGACTTACCGTGAATTCTTGAACCCAGCAATTGCTCCCCGCACCACATGACAAGACAAGCCTTGCCCTCATCATCATCCTCATGCTCGTCCCCACAGCCCCCTGCTGCCATCAACACCGCCGCGCCCTCCTGGTTTAGAGACGTCTCAAAACGCTCATCCTCACCCCCCTGCTCCCGCCCACGGCCCGCGGCTGCCATCAACACAGCCGCGCCCTCTTGCGCCCCTTTCCCCCCATCTTCCTCTCTTTCTTTCCTCTTTTTTCCCCCGTCCACTTCACCCACACTCCTGTCATCCCCCGGCGAGGGGCATGGAGGCAGGACGGGGTGGGAGGTGTTAGAGTGGCGGGAAGAGCGGTGGGAAGAGGAGCGGCTCGGGGTGCAAGGAGGGGGACGAGGCGACGAGCGGGAAGGAGGGGCGGGAAGGAAGCACTCGTCCACAAAAAGCTGAGCGGCGAGGGCGGAGGAGAGGGCAGAGGAGTCGCTAACGTGATAATCAATGGGGAAGTGACTGCCGCTCTCCTCCAATGGATCCTCACTTGCCCCGTGCACTCGCAGAGCGATGGAGCACGCCCGAACCATGCCCGGACACGCGCTCATGCAGCGCGCCAGCCTGCTCGCCGCGTTTCGCGGGGCATCGGCGCTGGCCGCCTCGCGCACCAAGCGCGCCGCCACCGCCGCTACCGCCGCCGCCTCGCCGTCTTCCGCAAGCGCGGCGCGCGCGAGGCAGTAACGCGGCCATAGCTCCGCGCGGGCGACGCGAGCGAAGGCGCGGGAGACGGAGGCGATATTGGCGATGGTGGTAACCGCATCGCCGGTAGCGCCCGCCACACGAAACAACACCAGCCCTTCTAAATCCTCCATGGCATAATGCGGCTTGAAAGATACCAAGACGACGAAACAAAGTGCAGGACCTAGACGTAATCAGACTAATGTCGAACTCCATTCAAAAGCCTCTCTAGAACTAGGAATTCGTTTTAATTTCTCCGTCGACGGCGAGAAATTGGCGTGAGGTCGAGGCGCGTGATCGAGAAGAGGGCGTGAGCTCGAGAAACGGGCGTGGTTACAGGGAAATGCATGTCGTGCCACTTGTCAGAAATCCCGAAGTGCATCACATACTAGATGCGCTCAGCAACAGCAGACGCGTTATTACCGACATAAATACCCGCAATAAAACACTAAAGCCTAACTGAACCCCTGTTTATCCGTAAACTCGTAACCAGATCAGTTGTCCTGATTGAGGCTCAGCGCAAGCTCGTGGCAGCTCGTTAGGGGTTGGATGCGATTGAGTTGGCTGAACAGGAAAGCCAGGGGTATCCAGAGCTGGCAGAGGCACGCAAGAGAGGTCAGGGCGGCTGCTGTGGCTGCTCTTCAGGAGTTAAAAGTGGTTCGATCCAGAAGCAAATGGGTGAAATATTTGTCAAATGTTGTAGCCTGTAGTGAGGTTTGTCTTAGGGGGTACAGAAGTTAGGGTTTGTCATATGTACCCCAACCAACATCAATGCAACACTCATTCCTCATTCTGACATGGTATCAGCTAGGTTAGGATCCTGTGGGATCCCGTTCCTCCGTTCTCCGTTCGTACCTCCCGAGCCTGATCCTACCTCTCGTTCGTACCAGTTTCGTAGTTACCGCGCCTAGTACCGAGCCTAGCGTCATCTCCCCCGTCGCGTCACGCCTGTTCCCCCCCCGTCGCGTCACGCCCGTTCCCCCCTGTCACGTCGCGCCCGTTCCCCCCGTCGCGTCGCGCCCGTTCCCCCCGTCGCGTCGCGCCCGTTCCCCCTGTCGCGTCGCGCCCATTCCCCCCCGTCGCGTCGCGCCCGTTCCCCCCCGTCGCGTCGCGCCTGCCTGTTACCCCCCCCCGTCCCGTCGCCCTGTCCCGTCGCGTCGCCCTGTCCCGTCGCCCTGTCCCGTCGCCCTGTCCCGTCGCGTCGCCCTGTCCTGTCGCGTCGCCCTGCCCTGTCCCGTCGCGTCGCCCTGCCCTGTCCCGTCGCCCTGTCCCGTCGCGTTGCCCTACCCTACGTCTTGGCCCGTCGTCCTAGCCCACTCTTCCGCTGCGACTGAGTCCTCTTCCCCCCCCGGTTGTTACTCGCCTGTTCGTTCTCACTATGGCGACTCCGCGAGTTCTTCGTTTCGACGCCGACGGTAGACCCCTTGACTTTTCCGTCTGGCTTCTTCGCGCTCGTCGTCTGTTAGAGAGTCAGGTCCAGGGGGGCGAGACCCTCTGGTCACACGCTACTGGTGACCTCCCCGAGCCCCCCGAGCCTACAACTTTAGGCCCTGCTCCTGACGATGCTGCTACGGCTCGCTTTGCCCGTCAGCGCGCTGACCGGACGGCTTGGACGTCGCGTGACGCTGCGGCCTGCATCGCACTCAGCAGCCTCCTCCCTGAGTCCGAGGAGGTCCACTTTACTCAGGTTCGCACCGCTGCTGCGTACCTCACTGCGATTAAGGCCCGCTACTCTACTCCCGCTACTGTCTCTCTCGGCCGTCTTTTCCTCCCGTTCCTGTTTCCTGATCTTGCCTCGTTTGAGCGCTCTGCTGACTTGATCGCTCACCTCCGCTCGCTTGACGCTAGTTACCGCGCTGCTTGCACTGAGGCACAGCTTGCACTGCTTCCTCCCCCCATGGCGATTACTGTCTATTTCATCGCCACTAGCCTCCCTGACCGCCTTGCCTCCGTTCGTGACGCGCTTCTGCTGAAGCACCCTAGTGAGCTGACTATCGAGGTCCTTGAGTCTGCACTCAAGGATGTCGAGAGCAACCTTCGTTCGGTAGCTGCCGCCTCTGGTACTGTATCCCCCCCACTCTTCCACGGGTGCACAGTCCCGCAGTTACCCACCTTCACTGCCTCTCTTGCCACTGCCGCTACTGACGCGACTGCGGCTGCTGTTACGACTGCGTCGCGGTCCCGCGGCAGGGGGGGCAAGAAAGGTGGTTCCGGTGGAGGTGGAGGCGGAGGTAGCGGAGGTAGTGGGGGTGCTGTTGCGACTGGCGGTGGTGGGAGTGCAGCGTCTGGAGAGACCCCTCGTGCAGCGGCCGGTGACTCCACTGCACCTGCTGGTGGCAGCGACCCTCGAGCTCGTCAGTCGCCTCCTGTACTGTCGGCCCCGCTAGGTGGAGCAGCGGCGTGGTACCAGGCTCAGCGTCAGCAGCACCTTCAGCAGCAGCAGCAGCCCCTTTCCTCCCAGCAGCCTCAGCAGCAGCAGCGTCAGCAGCTGGCTCCGGGGTCGGGACTGCGTCAGCCCCAGCGCGGTGCTGCTTACCCTCCCTGCCCCTACCAGGTTCAGACAGGTCCTCGTCGGGGCCACCCTTGTGGCCGCTTTCACCCCCCTGGTCAGTGCTTTGCTCAGCTCACTGACACGGTCCGGTTGACCTACGGGGTTGGCGGTCCTGCTCCTGACTGGCTTCCTCTGGTTCAGCGCTACGGCTCCGCTCTGTGGGGCATGTCTGCTGAGCAGTTAGTTGATCTGATTAGTGCTCCTCATGCTATGTATGCTGTTGTTGACTCTAGTGTTTCTGACTCTGTTTACTCTGGTGTTGTTAGCTTAGGTGCTAGTCTTACTGAGTTGCCTGTTGCTAGTGTAGGTACTTGTGTAGACTCTAGACCAGCGACTACCTCAGAGGACGCTTCGCTGTCGTTCACACTGGACTCTGGAGCCTCCCACTGCTTCTTTCGGGACAGCACGACACTTACACCACTTCCTGCGCCTGTTTCTGTAGCGTTGGCTGATCCCACTACGGGACCAGTCACTGCACGTCACACTACCACTTTACCGTGTCCTGCTGCTCCCTCCGGGTCTCTCACTGGGTTCACGTCCCCTCGTTCTCCCGGAACTTGGTGGGCGTGCGACCCCTCGTGAGCCAGCACGTGGGTGTGTGGTTTGAGCCTTCTGGAGAGACTGCGGTGTGTGTTGACGGAGACTCTTACCAGCCTCTTGCTACCTTTACTGCTGAGCCGGGGCTCGGGTCTCTACACTCTTCACACTGGCCCGCGTGCGCCGCAGCAGCAGCCGCAGCAGCAGCAGCAGCCGCAGCCGCAGCAGCAGCAGCAGCAGCAGCACCAGCGGCCGCACCAGCAGCCCCCCCTACTGCCACTGCCCCCGGTTCCCCCCCCCGTTCGGGTCCCCGCGTCTCACCAGGTTGCTACGTCCCCCCAGGTGTCTGTGTCGTGTCAGGTTCCTCCGTCTGTTCCAGTCGCTGCGTCGTGCTCCTGCCGGTCGCTTGCCCACCCCACCGTTCTGTGGCACCACCGGATGGGGCACCCGTCCCTTCCACGTCTGCGCGCTATGTCTAGTCAGCGTCTTGTCCTAGGCCTCCCACGTGTCTTGCCGTCGCTGCCGCCTTCGCCTGCGCCGCCGTGTCGTCCCTGCGTCGAGGGTAGGCTGCGCGCCACCCCTCACTCCTCCTCCCTTCGTCCGGCCACCGAGCCTTTTGAGACGCTTCACTTGGACGTCTGGGGCCCCGCCCCTCGTCTAGGCCCTGAGCGTGAGCGTTACTTTCTGGTGGTCGTTGACGACTTCTCCCGCTACACCACAGTGTTCCCTCTGGCGAAGAAGTCTGAGGTGACTTCTACGCTGATCAGGTGGTTGCTCACCACCGAGGACACTCGTGGTCGTCGTGTCAGCTGTCTCCACTCCGACCGTGGGGGTGAGTTTCGCTCCGGCATTCTCGCTGGATTCTGTCGCGAGCAGGGCATTCGTCAGTCCTGGACGCTTCCAGAGTCCCCACAGCAGAATGGGGTTGCTGAGCGCCGCATAGGCCTGGTCATGGAGATCGCCCGCACCTCCCTGACTCACGCCTGTGCCCCCCATTTTCTGTGGCCCTACGCGGTCAGGTACGCCGCGCACCAGCTGAACCTCTGGCCACGTGTCTCTCGACCAGAGGTTTCACCGACCAGTCTTTGGACAGGGTTCCCTGGTGTTGCGTCGCGGTTTCGTGTCTGGGGGTGCTTGGCTCTTGTCCGCGACACCTCCGCGGACAAGCTCTCGCCTCGTGCCGTCCCCTGTGTCTTCCTTGGTTTCCCTGAGGACTCCTCTGACTTCACCTTTTACCACCCTCCCTCTCACCGGTTCTTTGACTCCCGTGACGTCCGTTTCGAGGAGTCCACTCCGTACTACGTCAGGTACCCCAGTCGAGGTCTCCCGGTTCCTCCTCCCCCCCTCTTCCTGACTGCCGTTCCCCCTCCTGCTCCCCCGGTACAGCCTCCCCCCCCTGGTCCAGCCCCGTCAGGTGTGTCCCAGGCTACCCCTCCTCCTTCGGTAGCCCCTCCGGTACAGCCTCCCTCCCCACAGTCCTCCTCGCAGCGTGCCGCTGGTGCTAGCTCTCGAGAGGTTGGTGCGACGCCTGTTCCTGTACCGGTTTCTGGTTCTGGGGGTGCTGGAGTTGGAGCTGGAGTTGGAGCTGGAGTTGGAGCTGGAGTTGGCACTGGAGTTTCTGGTTCTGGGGGTGCTGGAGTTGGAGCTGGGGTTGGAGCTGGAGTTTCTGGTTCTGGAGTTGGAGCTGACCAGGTGGGTGCAGAGGACGCTTGTCGTCCGGGAGCTGGTGCTGGCCGCGCGGACACTGGGGGTGCTGCGTCTGGGGGTGAGGGTGCGCCTCCTTTGGGTTCAGGTGAGCCTGGGTCTGGAGCTGGTGTTAGTGCTGCCTCTGGGGGTGGTGAGCCTAGTTCTTCTGGAGTGGACTCTGGAGCTGCCGCTGCTTCGGACACTACTCCGCCCCCCCACCCCTACCCGACTAGGCACCAGGCTCGTGTTCGCCGTGCCCGTGACGATCAGCTGGCGTTGGAGAGAGAGGAGAGGGAGTTACAGCGGCTGGAGGAGCAGCAGCAGCAGCTGGACCCGCAGGAGCAGCAGTCCCAGCAGCAGCCGCGTCCGCAGCAGCAGCAGTCGCAGCCGCAGCAGCAGCAGCCACTTCCTCCTCCTGTCTCGGGTCTTCGGATCCTTGGTCTCCCCTCCCCTTCTCCTCCCTCCTCCGCCTCTCCTCCTGTCTACGGTCCCACGTTTCCTCCTCCTGACTCCTCCCCCGCTGTTTTCCCCAGTTCTCCGCCCTTGTCCTCTTCTCCTCCGTCTCGTTCTTGGGCTACTCGTCGCTCCCCTCGTGCTCGTCCCTCGTCTCCTGTTCCCTTCACTGACCTTCGTACTGCCTTCCTTCTTTCTAGTCCACCTCGTCCGTCTCAGTCTGTGCTTCCGTCTCCTCCTGAGTCGGCCCTCACTGTGTCGCTCCCTACTCCTGTCACTGACTACTACCGCACGTACCGTCCTGTTCTCTCTCGTGTTCTCGCCTCTCTTGTTACTCACCCTCGTGCCTCTGTGTCCTCTGTGTCCGCTCTTACTGCCGCAGTTACTGACTTTGCCTCTACCCGCCGCCTTGACTACGCCACCACGCTTGTGGCTGCTCCTCCTACCAGTCCTCTGGCCGTCGGGGGTGTGTCTGCCCTTGGCTGTGACGCCCTAGAGGACAGGCAGTTTGAGCTAGAGTTCCTGGCGGCCGCTTCCCCTCATCTCTGTGCCATGCTCCTCGCCCCTGAGGGTGACCCCGACGCCCTTGACATTCCGACTCCTCGCACTTACGCTGAGGCAGTGTCAGGGCCTTGGGCCTCTCAGTGGAGAGCTGCCATGGACGCAGAGATGGCCTCCTACAGATCCACAGGCACCTACGTCGATGAGGTTCCCCCCCCTGGGGCGAACGTAGTCGACGGCATGTGGATCTACAGGGTGAAGCGGCCACCGGGATCTCCCCCGGTCTTCAAGGCGCGCTACGTGGCTAGAGGTTTCAGTCAGCGCGAGGGAGTTGACTTCTTTCAGACCTTCGCACCTACCCCGAAGATGACCACTCTTCGGGTGTTACTACACGTAGCAGCACAGAGAGACTACGAGTTACACTCTCTTGACTTCTCCACTGCTTTCCTTCAGGGCAGCCTACACGAGGAGGTCTGGTTGCGTCGTCCCTCGGCCTTCACTGGCACCTTCCCTCCTGGGACCCAGTGGAGGCTGAGACGACCTGTTTACGGTCTTCGCCAGGCCCCTCGTGAGTGGCACGACACTCTGCGTTCTACCCTCTCTGACCTTGGGTTCCAGCCGTCTTCTGCCGACCCGTCGCTGTTCGTTCGTCGTGGCTCCACACCGTTCTTTGTTCTGGTTTACGTCGACGACCTCGTTTTCGCCACTCCGGACAGGGTTGCTTTGGCAGACGTGAAGTCCGAACTGCAGAAGAGACACACGTGCACTGATCTTGGTGAACTGCGCCACTACCTTGGCCTGCAGATCACCAGGGACAGAGCCGCTCGCACCATTACACTCTCACAGTCACACATGGTGCAGCAGGTCCTTCAGCGGTTCGGGCTTCAGCACTCCACCGTACAGCGCACACCTCTAGCTGTTGACCACAGACTCACTGGTCCCTTTCCTGACGAGCCGTTTGAGCCTAGTGGTCCCTACGCAGAGCTTGTGGGTTGCCTCATGTACCTGATGACTTGTACTCGCCCGGACCTCGCCTTCCCTCTCAGCATCCTTGCGCGCTTTGTTGCGCCAGGGAGACACCGTCCTGTTCACTGGACGGCAGCTGTGAGGGTGGCGAAGTACCTAGCGACTACATCAGGCGTGGGGCTAGTTCTTGGAGGGCAGCAGTCTGTCGTACTTACTGGTCACTGTGACTCCTCTTACGCTGACGACGCTGAGACTCACAGGTCTACTCAGGGGTACTGTTTCAGTCTGGGTTCTGGAGCTGTTTCCTGGCGTTCCACGCGCTCCTCTTCTGTCTCGACCTCTACAGCTGAGGCTGAGATTTACGCTGGTGCCATGGCGGCACAGGAGTTGCGGTGGTTGACCTTCTTGCTCACTGACCTTGGTGAGCGGCCGAGCTCTGCACCGACCTTGTTTACTGACAACAAGGCGTCGATCCTCCTCTGTCGTGAGCCGCGACTGGAGAGCAGAGTGAAGCACATTCACATCAGGTACTTTCTTCTGCGAGAGTTGCAGAGGCGTGGACAGGCTCGCTTCGAGTTCGTAGAGTCCGAGGCCAACACTGCAGACATCTTCACCAAGGCGCTTCCGCCTTGTGACCACCAGAGGTGTTGTGTGCAGTTAGGCCTTGTTGACACAGGTTCTAGTCATGCGTAGACTTGAGTTTATTGCCTGCTTCGTCTGTACATTTACTATATATACTTGTGATCTCTTGGACTGGCCTTGTGGCCACTGTTGCTTGTGCTCAGAGTGTGTGGTGACGTTGTGATCCACCCTGAGCTTTGTTTTCTTTTGGACTGGTCTTGTGACCGTACTCTTTTTGTTTTTGCTAGACACCCCTCACTTAGGCTATGGGGGTGTGTCAAATGTTGTAGCCTGTAGTGAGGTTTGTCTTAGGGGGTACAGAAGTTAGGGTTTGTCATATGTACCCCAACCAACATCAATGCAACACTCATTCCTCATTCTGACAATATTGATTACATCTTAATCTCCCAGATGCTGTCTTGGCTGAGATTAACACACCCCCCATCTTTGTGGATTAACCTTACCGATATGTACATACCTACCTTAACACACATCACGCTAAAAATCAGCATGCTATATGACTACCTATCCACCATCTTACTGTACGTACAAGTCCTGTCAAAAAGCCCATCGCTCATCCTGCACCAAACCTAGACGGTCCATCCTATCATCCAAGTCATCAACCTCATCCGACCAACGACCCCAGTCATCCCAATCATAATCGTTGTCTTCATCAGAATAGTCCGAGCACTGCCAAGTAAGCCATGACGAGGTTATACATTGCATTGAAACAAATTATGTCAAATGTGGATCGAAAAGTGTGAGTTATAAAACAGGAGGCCGAGGCAGATGAAGATGAAGCAGACCTGGGTGCAGATGAAGCAGCAGGCATCTCCCTTATCGCAACCCAACGCACTGTGAGCCGTCGATTTCAGCAGAGAAGTGGCGTTCCATGCCTGCTCAAGATCATAAAGCACGGGGAAGGCTGGTAATCATCATCATTTCTTCTTTTGAGTCGCCTCAAAAACAGGTATCAGCAGAGCAGTGGGTTCCATGCCTGCTCAAGATGACAAATTAAACACGGGTGTGGGAGGGCTACAAGGAAAGTTGGCACATCCTGTGTGCCGTCCTGCAGGAAAGCTGGTGCTCAAAATCATACCAAGACCCATGCTTGAAACACCTGACATTCATGAACAACCAACACTCCATTCCAATAGCAAAGGAGAAACAGAAGTGCTTGCATAAGATGGCACATCACAGCAAAGTTCAAACAACCTCACCTGGTCATGGCAGAAGGGGCATGCACTTGCAGCAAACGCCTGGCCTTGCAGCAGGCTGTGAAAGCTGCAGCCAGGCATTGGGAGAGAGGTATGGTACGAGACAAAAACATGTACCTACGTTTTGACTGTGCACAAAGCAAGCGTTACACTGTGGGCCCATCCCACTGGTGAGACCACAGCCTCACACTCGTCCTAACAACATCGCCATGGCTTACCGTGAGTGCCTGAACCCAGCAATAGCTCCCCGCACCACCTCACAACGCTCCTCCTCCTCCTCCTCATCCTCAGCCTCTGCCTCGTGATCCTTCCCACAGTCCCCTGCTGCCATCAACACAGCCGCGCCCTCCTGCGCTCCTTCGTCCCTAACTTCCTCCCTAGCTTTCCCCCTTTCGTCCCCTTCCCCCTTATCTTCCCCCCTAGCTTTCCGCTTTTCGTCTTCTTCCACCTCGCCCAAAATGAGCGGCGATGGGCAGAAAGGGGCGGGGAGGAAGCATTCGTCCAGAAAGAGCCGAGTGGCGAGGGCGCAGGAGAGGGCACAGGAATCGCTGACGTGAGGATTGACGCCGCTCTCCTCCAATGTATCTCCATGTACCTTGCCGCCTCCCACACCCACACTTCCCCCGACTGCGCCGCTTTCCTCCTCCGTATCGCTGCAGAACTCCCTTGCGAATTTCCCGGACCAGCGATTCCACGGCTCGGCTTCCACTCGCAGCGCGTTGGAGCACGCGGGTACCACGCCCGGGCACGCACTCATGCAGCGCGCCAGGACGCTCGCCGCGTTTCGCGGCGCATCGGCGCTTCCTGCCTCGCGCACCAGGCGCGCCGCCACCGCGGCCACCGCCGCCGCCTCGCCGTCTTCCGCAAGCGCGGCGCGCGCGAGGCAGTAACGCGGCCATAGCTCCGAGCGGGCGACACGGGCGAAGGCGCGGGATACGGAAGCGATATTCGCGATGGAGGTAACAGCCTCGCCGGTAGCTTCCGCCACACGAAGCAACAACGGCCCGTCTAAAGCCTCCATAACATGCTCATGCGGGGATCAAGATGACGACACAATGTGCTGGTAATCAGACTAATGCCGGACTCCATTGTGTAACTCTCTACACCTAAGTATCCGTCAGCAATGGGCGGAAAATGGGCGTGAGGTCGAGGCGCGTTGTCGAGAATTGCGCGTGAGCTTGAGCAACGGCGAGGCTTTGGAGAAATGCATGTGATGCAACTCGTCAGAATCTCTAGCACCATCGCTTGGGAAAATTTGCTCGACAACAGCAAATGCGCTATCACCCTCAGCCACAAAAACACCCGCAATAACACTAAACCCTAATTTAATAACACTTCATCACCAGGAGGAGCTCCTAAGTGGTTTAATATCTACTCCCTCACCACACTGCTTTACACATTGCTCCTTTTTATGGAGTCTAGGTGCTACAGTACTGTTTGTCATCTTCACTACTACAAAACAGAGACATGCTATCGTATGACCGACTGCATTTACGAATGAAAAATGTCTTCATTCACTGGAGGCTCCTGATTGCAGCTCGGCAAAGCGCATGCCGACTCTCGCAAAGTGGTTCAGAAACTTCTCGCCGCACCGTTTCACACACTGCTCCTCCGTCTTATCAAGGGTCTTCCGCCTGAAATTGTCCACGCAGTCCCGGAAGCACCGCTCCACCAATGAGTTGTACATGCGAGCTCTGGTGTGGAGATAGGGTTGGGGTGGGGAGCAGTGATGAGAAGTCCTGAGACCTTATCTAAAGTCTTCCGCCTGAAATTCTCAACGCAATCCCTAAAGCACAGCTCCACCGGTGAGTTGCACATGCGAGCTCTGGTCGTGTTGGGCGGAAAGGGGTGGGTGGGTGGGGGACAGGGAGAGAGAATGCAGAGACTATATTAAGTCTTCCTGCCTGAAATTGTCCACGCAGTCTTGAAAGCACAGCTCCACCAGTGAGTTGTACATGCGAGCTCTGGAGGGGAAATAGGGTTGGGGTGGAGAGCAGTGATGAGCAGACCTGGGAGGGACCTAATACAGGGTCTTCTGCTTGAAATTCTCCACGCAGCCCTGGAAACACTGTTCCGCCAACGAGTTGTACATACGAGCTCTGGTGTAGGAAGGGTTTTGAGAGGACACCGGATCATATGTTCGAAATTGTCAATGCAGTCCCGGAAGCACCGCTCCACCAACAAGCTACAAGCTGTACAAACGAGTTCTGGTGTGTGTGGTCCGGGAAGGGAAAGGGGGATGCGGACTGGGGGGGAACAGGGAGGGGAGAGCGAGGGGTGAGTTTGTTTGGGGAGAAACATTGTATTCAATCGCGTAACAGTTCTTCAATATTCTTCTGTCTAAAGTTGTCCACGCACTCCGGAAGCACCAATCCACCAGCATTACGAGAACTTGAACCTTCTGATGAGGCAGACTGGTTCGGCATTGATACAACTCGAACCTTGAATTGAAGGGTACTGGTTCAGGTGAGGCTCAATACAATGCATGCCTAGAGTTGTGAAATCGGCCAAGTGTCAGAAGGTTCCTCATGCAGCTCTTACACGGGATTCAACTTTAGAAGCCAAGTGCGGGAACACCTGTGACCTAATCAGGAACCCAGGTGGCTTTTGAAGCAACGCTGGATAGATTCTTGATCGGGACCTGATCAGGACGGGATATAAGAAGTTAGGTGTTCTTTGGTCCGCACCAAAAGGAAGCATTCGAGCCGATTCTTTGTCTGAGAGGTGCAAATCGGATCAGGCAACCTGGACAAACGCAACTTGTTTTAGCAAACTTCTACACACGCTGAACCATTCACCTGCGGGCTTAGGCCACACTGCATGCTGATATATGTAGTGCTCGTGAGAGAACCAGAGGTTAAGACGTTTTCACACCTCCCAGAAGTCTCGGCTCACCCGTCTCGTCGCTGCGCGTTCTCGATCATCTGCGTGAGACGCGCCTTATCCTCCTCGGGAACTCCCTCCAGATCGAGATCCATGGCGACGAGATGCGACACGCGACGAGACTCGACGCGATGCGACGGCACGCGATGCCACGCGACCAGACAGAGACGAGCAAGACAGGTGGCGTGGATCGCGGCGCGGATGGACGTAGGAGCGAGGATGGTCAACGACGGAAGGTGAGGTAAGGATCAGTGCTATGGAGTGACAGGATTCAGAAATATTGTACGCAGTTCGCGTTATAGGCGTAGTGACGAGTGGAGTGAAGAAGCCGTCGCTCTGCTCGAAGCGGGAGTGGAGTGTAGTGGAGTGAGATGTTTACAAGCATAAGGAAAAAAAGGAGAGTTTCCTTTTGAAGCGAAACCCGTTATGAGGAAACAATGCTCCAGTCAACTCTAAAGTGCAGATTTCATATGCGGAAGCAAGTCAGAATATACTGCTTCTCAAAAGTAAGTCAACTCGCTTGCAAGACCCCGCTATTATATATTCCCCACCACCATTGTTGGTATTGCCGGCTTTTCCATTATTGTCATGCCCTTTCTTCCAGCCCTGAATAGCTCGATAACAGTTACAGAACCCCAGACTGGCAGCATTAGGACCAGAGAGACTCGACTGAAGCAGACCTAGCGGCTCTTAGACCACAATTTCCGCCGCACTGTTTCCCGCTCCGTATGCCATCACGCTGAGTGCCCCATTACCGCCAGTCGACTCGAAGGTTACCTTGCCATTGCCTCACTTGCGTCTCAACAGCGCTATCACGGCCGTTTATTGTTGAATCTGAACAGTCGATTTGTTGACGTACGCTGTCAGTGCCTCGATGACGTCACTAGCAGGTTGGCCAACTGGCGCAGTAGAAGGCGAAGACGTGGTAAGCCTCCGCCTGTAACGTCTGAGTAATTATTATATTTTTATCTATTTTTTCAGGCGCCTCGAAAATCGTCTGTTGCCGTTTAAGAATTACTTTCTTTATATTAGTCTATGCGCACCAATCAACTAGCACCTTAATCCGCTCCGTTTGTTTTCGTCCGCCCCCGAAGTCCAGTTAATATTGCCTCAGTGCCTCTCTTACCATTAGCCTCTATGTTCTTTCCCCTCTCTCTGATTGAAAGTTCGCATTGACGATTTTGACTTGCTGATTCGTTTTTAACGGCATTTTTATATTTTTTTATCGGGCTTTCCGCCGAACGTAATGGAGCGCGATCTGTACCTATTTCCCGATTTTATAAATATTATCATGGTTCCAGGTTCGTACGATTTTTATAACGGGTTTTCCGCCCGACACAAAGGAGCGCGAGCTGCAGAACCTGCTGCGCTGGTGGCCGGGCTACGAGTCGTGCCAACTGTCGTACAAGGGCGACCAGCCAATGGGCTTCGCGCTCTTCTCCACGTCAGCCATGGCCTTCGCCGCTCGCGACGCCTTGCAGGTACGGCCGTCGGTCGGTCGCTGGGCTGACGTGGCCAAATCAGAACAGATCTGGTTGCGTCAGCACCGATTGCGTCAGTTCTGCTCGCTTTTGATCCGGTCGCGTCAGTTTGGCAGGTCAGTTTTCTCGTGCCTTGAGAAACAGATGGTTGGAAAGTCAGCTAGGCAAGTGTTTTTACTTCTGGTTCCTCTTTTCTCTCTTATGTGCAGGGTCTGCTGTTCGATGTCGAGTCCAATGCGGTACTCCGAGCGGAAATGGCCAAGAAGAACCTCTTCAGAAAAAAAGGTACTCATGTAAAAATGTACTCTTCCTCAAAGACGAAAAACAAAAGTGTAGGTTGCAATAACGAGGCCTGTTCCGATGGCATTTCGGGGACAAAAATCCGCTTCTTGGTCCAGTTCAGAGAGTCATGATTAAGTGCGTGCTCACGTTTGGTCGCCTGTTCCACGTTTTATTTATCTTCCTTTTTTTTCCCCCTTTCCCCTCGCATGGTTTAATCTTCACTGGATATTATAGTCTTCTCCCACTCCGTATTCCTGTCTCCAATCCGTCTTCCCGCCCTCCTCAGGTTTCGAAGATCCTGCCAAGAGGCTCCGAGTCGCTGACGCCTTGACCTCGTATTCTTGAGCATTGTATTTCGCCAAAAGGCTTTCTGATTCCTTCGTCCTTCCCCCACTCCGTCTTTCTCCACCCCACCTTCCCGCCCTCCTCAGGTGCTGAGGATCCAGCCAAGAGGCTCCGAGTGGCTGATGCCTTGACCTCGTAAGCCTTGAGCAGTGTATTTTGCCAAGATGCTTTCTGATTCCTTATTTCTTCTTCCACTCCCCCACTCCCCCTTCCCGCTCTCCTCAGGTGCTGAAGATCCAGCCAAGAGGCTCCGTGTCGCTGACGCCTTGACCTCGTAAGCCTTGACCTCATGTGTTGTTTTAAGCTCTGAGCAGTATGTTTCGCCTTTCTCACTTCCTATGTGCCGAGCTCCCTGGCATTGATGTCATTACGCGGCGTTGTTGGTATCCCGATATTTCCACCCTTGTTTCGTCAAATGTGGTACATAAACGCCCATCACGGAACCCTCGTTCTTCCTCCTCTCCCTTGCAGGCAGCTACATGGTTCCTGGAGCAGCTTCTTATGATCCCTACGGCGCTGCTGCAGCGGCTGCCTTTCCTGCAGCAGCTGTGGCTCCATCCCCCTCCAACCTTAACCTTTCAACCCCCTCCTCTTCTTCCTCTCTCTCCCCCCTCCTCTTCTTCCTCTCTCTCCCCCCTCCTCTTCTTCCCCTCTCTCCCCCCTCCACTCTCTTCCCTTCCTCCCTTGCAGCTACGTGGTTCCCGGAGCAGCTTCTTATGATCCCTATGGCACTGCTGCAGCGGCCGCCTTTTCTGCAGCAGCTGTGGCTCCATCTTAACCTCTTCCTCTCTCGTCCCCCTCCACCCTCTCCCCTTCCTCCCATGCAGTTATGTTGTTCCAGGAGCGGCGTTCTACGATCCCTACGGTGCTGCTGCAACAGCTGTAGCCTCCACCCCTGCTGTCTTACTGCCTCCTCCCTTCCTTCCCCCCCTCTCCCTTTCCATTGCAGATACGTGGTTCCAGGAGCGGCTTCTTATGATCCCTACGGCGCTGCTGCAGCAGCCGCCTTCGCGGCAGCAGCCGTGGGCTCCGCTCCTGCTGCTGTCATGCCGCGGACTGTAGCGCCGTCGTACACTCCCTCTAAGGTGAGTGGGCCGGTAAAGTCCTGCAAGGTGGGCTGGCGGTTGAGCAGCCATGGGCTCCGCTCCTGCTGCTGTTATGCCGCGCACTGTAGCGCCGTCGTACTTTCCCTCTAAGGTGAGTGGGCTGGTAAAGCCCTGCAAGGTGGGCTGGCGGTTGAGGAGCCGTGGGCTCCGCTCCTGCTGCTGTCATGCCGCGCACTGTAGCGCCATCGTACACTCCCTCCAAGGTGGGTTGGATATAAAAAGATTCCCCATACTGGGATGTGGGTTGTGCTGGGAAGAATTGTGCAGGGGCTCCGTAGCACTGTCTTGCCACGCACTGTACCAGCAACATACACCCGCTGCATTGGAGCGACTTTTGAGAATTCTCAAAAGTCGCACTGTGCCATCAGCATACACCCGATGCACTCCAGAATGAGAGCAACGAATTCTGTTATTATGCATGGTTTGTCTTTGCCATGTAGGCCGTCGTTGTTTTTATTGCATATAGGCCATCAAAACACTTCAATTGTTGTTTTTTTTCTTTCATTCTCTCCCTTTGTTCAGGTATACAAGGACAACCCGCCCTGCAACACGCTTTACATTGGCAATCTCAGCCCATTCGTCAACGAAACAGAGATTCTCAGCGTCTTCGGCACGTGAGTGCCTCCTCCTCTGTCTCCTCCCCTCCCCCTCCTCTCCCGCCCTCCCTCCGCCCCCCCTCCTCCCCCTTCCCCCCTACTCTTTCCAAACCTTTAGCCCCAGGTTTCCACCCACTACTCTCCACCCCTCCTCCTCTTGTCCTCTTAATCCTCTTGATTGAACCAAATGCAGCCTTTTTTCGCGGCCGTCCTTGCACGGATTTAGCCTTGTGCGCGGGCAAAAGTTTTTCTGTCTCCCTCCTCCTCTTCCTTCATATTCCCCTGTCCGTCCTACCTCCCTCCACCTCCCCCTCCCAGGCAACCGGGCTCTGTGCAAATGAAGCTGACGAGGCAAGGCGTCATCAACACATGCTGCCGTCCTCCCCCTCCCTTTCCCCCTCTTCCTTCATGCTCGCCCTTCCCTGATATTGCCTCCCCCTCCCAGGCAACCGGGTTATGTCCAAATGAAGCTGACGAGGCAAGGCGTCACCAACACATGCTGCTTCGTGCAATATTCGGTGAGATTTGTTCCAAAGTCAAAACAAGAGTACTACCGAAGCCACACATGCAGCCCTTTTAGTTTGTGCTGAAGTCAAAACGAGAGCTGCTGAAGCCAGAGAGCTCCTTTTCTTGCTTTGTGATAAAAGAGATGTTTTGAGACGTCTCAAAACATCTCTTTTATGAAGTGAGAGCTGCTGAAGCCAGATCAGAGAGCTCCTTTTCTTGCTTTGAGTTATCTGTACAGTATACCTGTCCTGTCGTGCCCTCTCTCCCACTTCGCCCCGCCCCGCCCTCGCAGGACATAGCGTCAGCGTCAGCAGTGCACGCAGCACTACAAGGCACCTCCCTCGCGTCATGAGACACAGAGCCCATCCGCATCCAGTTCTCCAAGAACCCCCTCCCTCGGAGTGAAGGGGCCGGGCTTTGGGGAGTCGCTCTCACCCCCCCTCCCTCCCTCCCTCCCTCCCTCCCTCCCTCCCTCCCTCCCTCCCTCCCTCCCTCCCTCCTTCCTCCTCCCTCCCTCCCTCTCTCCCTCCCTCCCTTCCTCCCTCCCTCCCTCCCTCCCTCCTTTCCTCCCTCCCTCCCTCCCTCCCTCCCTCCCTCCCTCTCTCCCTCCCTCCCTCCCTTCCTCCCTCCCTCCCTCCCTCCCTCCCTCCCTCCCTCCCTCCCTCCCTCCCTCCCTCCCTCCCTCCCTCCCTCCCTCCCTCCCTCCCTCCCTCCCTCCCTCCCTCCCTCCCTCCCTCCCTCCCTCCCTCCCTCCCTCCCTCCCTCCCTCCCTTCCTCCCTCCCTCCCTCCCTCCCTCCCTCCCTCCCTCCCTTCCTCCCTCCCTCCCTCCCTCCCTCCCTCTCTCCCTCCCTCCCTCCCTTCCTCCCTCCCTCCCTCCCTCCCTCCCTCCCTCCCTCCCTCCCTCCCTCCCTCCCTCCCTCCCTCCCTCCCTCCCTCCCTCCCTCCCTCCCTCCCTCCCTCCCTCCCTCCCTCTCTCTTTCCCTACTCCCGCAGGACATAGCGTCAGCATCAGCAGTGCACGCTGCGTTACAGGGAACCTCTCTAGCCTCCTCCGATAGAGGCCCCATCCGAATCCAGTTCTCCAAGAACCCCCTCGGAGTGAAGGGGCCGGGCTTCGGGGGAGGAATGGGGGGAGTGGGGGGAATGGGGGGAGTGGGGGGAATGGGGGGAGTGGGGGAAGTGGGCGGAGTGGGGGGCGTTGTGAAGAGTGAGATAGGCCCAGTGGCGGAGCCTCCGCCAGCAGGGACCGATGGAGGAGCAGGGGGGCCGATAGGGGCGGAAGCTGCAGCAGCAGCGGCGCTGGCAGCAGCGAGTGGGTTGACATAGATTGCGTTGAGGGGCGGACGGACTATGGGGGCAGCGGGGGGGAGTGGGGGGAGTGGGGGCTGTTGGGGAGAGTGAGATAGGCCCAGTGGCGGAGCCCCCAGCAGCAGGAACGGATGGAGGAGCAGGGGGAGCAGGGGGAGCAGGGGGAGCAGGAGGGGAGGGAGGGACGGACAGGAGGGACGATTGGGGCGGAGGCAGCAGCAGCAGCAGCGAGTGGGTTGACTTAGGAGTGTGTTTTGGGTGTGAAGGATCGGCTAGGTTTGGGGA
Source organism: Closterium sp. NIES-65 (assembly GCA_948144175.1). NCBI lineage: Eukaryota > Viridiplantae > Streptophyta > Zygnematophyceae > Desmidiales > Closteriaceae > Closterium > Closterium sp. NIES-65. The sequence continues at coordinate 995,237 of CANXME010000905.1, forward strand.
TATGGTGGAGAGATGGGCCCCACCGGCAGCAGGAATGAACGTAGAAGCAGGGGGGGCGGGGGGGTTAGGAGGGGCAGGAGGGTTGGGAGGGGCAGGAGGGTTGGGAGGGGCAGGAGGGTTGGGAGGGGCAGGAGGAGGGTTGGGAGGGGCAGGAGGGTTGGGAGGGGCAGGGGGGCTGGGAGGGGCAGGAGGGTTGGGAGGGGCAGGAGGGTTGGGAGGGGCAGGAGGGTTGGGAGGGGCAGGAGGGTTGGGAGGGGCAGGAGGGGCGATTGGGGCAGGAGGGGCGATTGGGGCAGGAGGGGCGATTGGGGCAGGAGGGGCGATTGGGGCAGAAGCTGCAGCATTGGCAGCAGCGAGTGGGTTGACTAAGTGTGTGTTTTGGGCGTGAAGGTGTGTGGCAGTAGGAGCTGCAGGGGCAGTAGGGACAGCAGGGGCAGTAGGGATAGCAGGGGCAGTAGGGACAGCAGGGTCAGTAGGGACAGCAGGGGCAGTAGGGACAGCAGGGGCAGTAGGGACAGCAGGGGCAGTAGGGACAGCAGGGGCAGTAGGGACAGCAGGGGCAGTAGGGTCAGCAGGAGCAGTAGGGGCAGCAGGGGCAGTAGGGTCAGTAGGAGCAGTAGAGGCAGCAGGAGCAGAAGGTATTGGTACAGTTGAAAAGCTGAGATTTTGTTAACAGGGATGTATGCAGGTTTGGATGGAGGTTCAGAAGGAGGTTCGGATGGAGGTTTGGATGGAGGTTCGGATGCAAGGCCGAATGGAGGTTCGGATGGAGGGCCAACAGGAGCGGTAGGAGCGGAGGCTGCTGCTGCTGCTTTGTCTGCTTATGGAGGTAGCATACATGGCATCCATGTGGCATCCATGTGGCATCCACGTGGCACCCATGTGGCATCCATGTGGCACCCATGTGGCATCCATGTGGCACCCATGTGGCATCCATGTGGCATCCACGTGGCATCCATGTGGCATGCACATGGCGTGGCATGCAGGCATATGCAGGACATGGTTATTGCACGTATTGCACCTGTGTTGGGTCATTGCAGTCAATTGGCATGCCAGCCACTTGCATTCCGATGGATTGCCATTCCAACTCCCCCAATTCCATTTCCCTGCCAGTACCATTGTTTGGCATTGCAATTCCAACCACTCGCTTGCATTACCATGAATTGTCATTCCAATTTGAAGTCACTAGCATTACTATGGATTGCCATTCCAACTCCCCCAGTCACTAGAATCAGCATTGCGCAGCATTGCAATTCCAGCCACTAGCATTAGCATGTCTTGTCATTCCACCTTCATCACTAGCATTACCATGCATTCCCATTCCAATTCCAATCACTAGCATTAGCATTAGCATTAGCATTGTTTGACATGCAGTTTTAGCCACTTGTATTCCCATGGCCTGCCATTCCAATTCCCATCAATAGCATTGCCATCGATTGCCCTTTCAGTTCCTAGCATCATCACAGGTTGTTGTTCCAATTTCCATTGCTAGCATTCCCATGGTGGGTTGCCATTGCATTGCAATCGCCAACATTACATGGTTTTCGTTCCATCCAATTCCCAGCACTACCATTGATTGCCATACCAATTCCGGGCACCACCATTAGCATGGGTTGACCATGGTTGACATTTAAACGAAGCACTATTCGAGAGTACCATCTCAAATGCCATCGAAACGTATCATTGCAAGCGTGCATTAGCACATCAGTATCAACACAACATCAGCACCATCAGCAGGAACATTCACTGCTCACTGTGTGCTGTGTACAACCAGCATCAGTATTCTACTGTGGGTGGGCCACATTCAACCATGACCAACATCCATCCACATCCTCCCATGGCCCTTTTCATTCAACCATCAGCTTCACCATCAGCATCAGCATCAGAGCATCAATCTAACATCCGCAGCTTACTTGTCCCATGTACAATCAGTATCACCAGCAGCACCATAACCAGCACCAGCACCCATCAGCACTAGCACCAGCATCAACATCACCGTCACCATCCGCACCCTCAGCACCGGCACCATCAACCATGTTATTCGTTCAACACTGCAAGTAGTGTCTCTTAGTCAAGCATTTCGGTGAAGAAGCATGGCAGTAAAGAGTCGAGACATTATCAGTTAATGAATCACTCTTGAGAATTGAGCACTCTTCTCAAAAGTGTCCCCAATTTTGTGAATCCGATGTTGATCACTGCAAAGACATGGCATGGTCAAACCAGGGACGGTTAGCATTCAGCTGGCATGTCATCAGAATGACGAGTGGCATGGCACCAGCATGGCAAGTGGCATGGCATCAGCATGGAAAGTGGCATGACAAGTGGCATGGCAAGTGGCATGGCAAGTGGCATGGCAAGTGACATGACATCAGTATGATTAGTGGCATGACATCAGCATGGAATGAGGCTCATGTAGTAAACATTTTCTAGCATCCCCGATTCCCCGGTCATTAACTGCGTCACCACTCACGATCGTTCATCCTGCCACCATCAGCACCTCTTGAAACCAGTAGTATCGTCGTGTGTGAAAATTGGCGATGATCAATGTTCTTCTCAGTATAAAACCATGGTGAATGGGCTTTAGTATCTCGTGTCACGCACCGTCTGGCATGTGTCATGTGGGTCCTTGTGTGACGTGCCATGTACGTAGCATGTGTCATGCATGCACTGTCGGTCATGTGCTATTTGGGTTCATCATATGCCATTTGCATTTTCCATGTACCGTACTCTCCCGGACATAGCACCCTAGGGTATAGCTAAAAATACAGGGAAAAAATGGGGGGGGGGGGGTCTCATAGGAAAAAAATACATAATACCCGGGTCTTTACATATTGCATATTTTAGTATTAGGGCGTATTCCTACGGCCTCCTATCAAGAAACCTCCTATCAAGATTGTACCTTTTGCCTGGTAAAAGTAGCGAGAGATTTTGGGTTTAGGGAATTTTCCAGTGAGAGCTTGATAGGAGGTTTTCTTGATAGGAGGATAGGAATACGCCCTTAGTGTTTTTTAATTAGTCAATGTGGGTGTTTTGCTGGTCCTTTTAGCATCACTGCCTGAGGCGCGAATGTGAGTTTCGGCCTCGAACTTCATCGCCCTCACGAAAATGCCATGTGGCACCTCTCTTGCCACTTGCAACGGAAGATTCACCTGCACGTGGCAACAGAGAAACAGTGGGAGGGGGCAAATCTCGGCAGATTGCCTTTGAATGTACCGCGAAATTTCATTGAGGGAGAAATTCACACGATATTCTTCCGTATTGCAGCTACTCGTTAACGACTATAATAATGAATCCGTAAGAAAAGAGGGGTGTTATAGAAAATCAGCCAAAAAGAGGGGTATAGTAGAAACGAGGTCTATCATAACACCCACCCCGCACAAGCTACCCGGGGGTGTACAATTATGGGGGGGTGTTTTGTCCGGGAGTATACGGTACCGTACAAAGGATTCGTTGTGCATCAACCCCTTCCTTGATTGCCCATCTCAACTTCCTTTCACACACTCATTCTCATACAGTATGATGCCGTGCAAACACATAATTTGCCCGGGCATTCTGATGGATTGCTTTTGTCTACATGGTCTGTTCTCACCATATCAGGAGTTTGTTTTGTTGTACACCAGATGGTGCCCACATTACCTGGCTTGTAGCGCCCGACGCCCGTCCATGCACAATTGTTTGCAGCCTCTGGTGGTGAGCTGATATATCTCAAAACTACTTCCGGCTCTTTCCTTTTGTGCTTGTAGTCTGGAATCTTCTATGACTTGAAAGGAAAAGGTGAAGTATATGTCAAGCAGAATAGATGCTCATTTGAGGTTTAAAATTATTTTGGAAAAGAGATGTACTCGTTCTGCATTGTAGCTGTGATCAAGGTTTGAACATCTTCTTTCAGTAAGAGCACTTGTGTCTTGGCACATCGGCTTGTCGCTTTTACCTCTTTACAAGCCTTCAAGCCAATCACAGGCTGTCAAACCTGGTCTTCGTCGCTGACGTCAAGCCAGGTGTGTTCGACGTGGAGAAAATGCTGTCGGTCTCCCGCCGTCATCCCTAGGGGGGAAGCAAGATGCGAAGCTACAGTGACATTGACCCATGTGAGTCCACGCGGAATGTTGAGAATCTGACGTCAACTCAGCATTACATACGGGAGCCTTTATTGGTCAGTGTGAAAATGTGAGCACGTCTGCCACCGACACGTCAGAGCAGCGTGATGCTTGGAAATTGTTGGTGTCGCGTGGCGAGCTGAGCCCTCCACGGTGTCCATGACAACTCTACCATGGGATTCAACTGCGTACGCAGAGGGGAGGACGTTGCACGGCTCCGGGGAGAGACCAATGGCGTTCAAGGGGGCAAACGACCGTGTGAAAGTATGTGCGCGTGCGTGTCACAGCATTCTTGCCCCTCCCCCAGTTGGATTCAGCTCGGTGGGACGCGGAGGTTGCGTTTCGTTTCGTCTTGCTACTTCCGTTCCATCCGCCTGATGGGTGCCACCAGCATGAGCTCAAGACAATCCGTCCGTTTCCACCCAGCACGTTCATTTTTGGTTCCTATTGGTACGTTTCGGTTCACTGCATTTCAGCACGGTTGTCAAACAGAAACCGCGTTTAAACGAGAAGAACCAAACTGAACCGCATTTATAACGAACAACCCAAGAATGTGCCGGTGAAGAACTTCCCAGCTCTTCGTCCTTTCGAAACCAGTCTTGTCTTGTGCTTCCGAAATACTTCACTGGTCTCAATTTCCTTTTGGTCATTTCTGCTAGACAACTTCCTGGACAGATAGAGCATTATTAGTGCCCAAATAGAGAAGGTTGAAGTTAGGTGTTAGCGAAATCTATTCCATCCCTTCATTACTGTCAATTTCAAGAATCACGAAATGTCCACGCCAACTGCCATGGCAGCAGGAACACAGAACCAGTCCGTGGCAGCCGCAGCCGCGGGATTCTCCACCAGCGTCAGCGCCGTGCTATCCGTATTCGTTATTCTCTTCATCTTCCTCTTCTTCTTCGTTATGGTCATCCGCGCGTGCCTCCTGGTGCTGAACGCACGCGACTCTCCTGGACCGCATGATCGCACACTCACCTTAGAAGAGCACATGCTGCGTCGCACGCAACTCAGCGCGATGCAAAAAGCACCGACGGCAGGACTCGATCCCAAGATCGTTCAGGCGCTGCCGACTGTTACTTTCTCCCGCGAAAAGCTTCGCGAAGGCTGCTGCGAAAGCTTTCGCGAGTGTGCGGTGTGCCTTGGCGAGTACGAGGACGGGGAATGTATAAAGACGCTGCCCTCCTGCGGACATAGATTTCACGCGACATGTATCGACATATGGTTTTGCGCGCATACCACGTGTCCCATCTGCCGCTTCAACCTGAAACCCCCGAAACTCCCGGCCCAGCAAGAAGACTCTCAAGGTCCGGCGACGGATGCAGGCGATCCAGGCGATGCAAGCGAGAGAATTGCGACGGCTAACGACGAGGAGGATCCGTCGGCAACTGTGAGTGAGACAACAGCGGATAGTGTTAGCATTCAGGTCGAAATTGTTGATAATTCCCAGGAGCAGCACGAAATTGTAGACACTTTTCAGCGGCAGCATGAAATTGTAGAAATGGATTCTTCACCTGAAGTATTGGCACGACCGCCTGTGGTACGAGCACCTGCGGTTGCGGGAACAGGGGAAGCAGAAGCGTCATCCACAGCAGTGGCAGTGGCAGTGGCAACAGCAGAAACGGATTCGTCATGCGAAGCAGCGGGGAATAGGGTTTCAACGGTAGTAGAATCATTAGCAACACAACACGCAGCAGTAGTTTCGCAAAGAAGACGAACCGGAGAGGCAGACAGACGGCGTTTGCAAAGTGGGGAGGGACAGGAGAATGAGGAACGTCTGGAAGGTCAAGAGAAATTGCAAGAGATTAGCGAATCTTGGTCGGAAATTGCGTTGACAGCAGAGACGAGTTTGGGTGACTCGAGGAGGAGGGAGGAGCTGCGGCGATTTCTAGGGGTGACAGATGAGGAGGAAGATTCAGGGTTGAAAGAGGGGAGGGTTGATTGGGAGTTGGCGTTGGGAGGAAGGGAGAGCAGCGGAGGGGACAGATTGTGTGTCAGAATAGAGGTTTAAGGGGTTATGTGTAAAAGAGCGTCACAAGCGACTCTCGGAAAGGTAGAGTGCGTTCTTTAACAGTTCAGTAGGGTCAGGTACGGTTGGATGCGGCACAACAGGTTGGCCTTCAGTAGGGTTGGCTTAGCTCCATTGATGCCTCAATCCTCGCTCTGGGTTGAGGCTGGTATGGCACTTGTAAATATTGGAGCTTTTTCTGATGAGGCTAGAGAGGGGGAGATGAGGTGGGAACGAGATGGTCAGTCCCCCTACAAAGCTCGGCCCCTCCGAGGGAGGGGGTTCTTGGAGAACTGGATGCGGATGGGCCTACAGAGGGGAGAGATGATATGGTGGCGTGGAGGGGAGTTGGTCGGGGTTAAATGAGGGGGGGGGGGAGGGAGGTGTGTCGAGGATGTGCGTTCCATAAAAACAATAAATGCATGTACAAATAGATCTATGTAGAAGGTAGAATCATAGAAAAGCAAACACTAAGTATCGTAGTGGTGCACAAAGGAGCATGTGTTTGTGATGCCTTGCCTTGTCAGTACACATGTTGGGTGTTGCTTGGTATAACACACACATTCCTCAGTACTGCACAGCGTTGCACGGTGCCCTGTCTCTAAGCCATCTCATCCAATATTGCATGAAACAGCAGCAAGTGTTTGTGACGCCACGCCATGCCTTGTCTGCTTCATTTGCAGCATACTCGTAAAAATAATTATTAGCTACAATTTTAGTACAGTACTTAGCTACATACGCCTGCTGTAGTGGCTTTGTTTATGATCATATGAATCCATTTTGATTTTGAACCTAGGAATACGGTAATGCTGGCCAGGGTGGTAGGCGGTAAGAGGCAGAGACTTGCACAGCAAATGTGTTCAGGCATTTTAGCCCCTTCTATTGAAATTACTGTCAAATGTTGTAGCTTGTAGTGAGGTTTGTCTTAGGGGGTACAGAAGTTAGGGTTTGTTATATGTACCCCAACCAACATCAATGGCATCATCATTCCTCATTCTAACATGGTATCAGAGCTAGGTTAGGATCCTGTGGGATCCCGTTCCTCAGTTCTCCGTTCGTCCCTCCCGAGCCTGATCCTACCTCTCGTTCGTACCGGTTCCGTGGTTACCGCGCCTAGTACCGAGCCTAGCGCCCTCTCCCCCGTCGCTTAGCGCCCTTTCTCCCCGTCGCCTAGCGCCCTTCCCCCCCCCCCCCCCCCCCCCCCCCCCCCCCCCCCCCCCTCTTCCTGACTGCCGCTCCCCCTCCTGTTCCCCCGGTACAGCCTCCCCCCCCTGGTCCAGCCCCGTCGGGTGTGTCCCAGGCTACCCCTCCTCCTTCGGTAGCCTCTCCGGTACAGCCTCCCTCCCCACAGTCCTCCTCGCAGCGTGCCGCAGGTGCTAGCTCTCGAGAGGTTCGTGCTGCGCCTGTTCCTGTACCGGTTTCTGGTTCTGGGGGTGGTGGAGTTGGAGCTGGAGTTGGAGCTGGAGTTGGAGCTGGAGTTGGAGCTGGAGTTGGAGCTGGAGTTGGCACTGGAGTTTCTGGTTCTGGGGGTGCTGGGGTTGGAGCTGGAGTTGGAGCTGGAGTTTCTGGTTCTGGAGTTGGAGCTGACCCGGTGGGTGCAGAGGACTCTTGTCGTCCGGGAGCTGGTGCTGGTCGCGCGGACACTGGGGGTGAGAGTGCGCCTCCTTCGGGTTCTGGTGAGCCTGGGTCTGGAGCTGGTGTTAGTGCTGCCTCTGGGGGTGGTGCGCCTGGTTCTTCGGGGGTGGACTCTGGAGCTGCCGCTGCTTCGGACACTACTCCGCCCCCCCACCCCTACCCGACTAGGCATCAGGCTCGTGTTCGCCGTGCCCGTGACGAGCAGCTGGCGTTGGAGAGAGAGGAGAGGGAGTTACAGCGGCTGGAGGAGCAGCAGCAGCAGCTGGAGCCGTAGGAGCAGCAGCAGCAGCAGCAGCAGCTGGACCCGCAGGAGCAGCAGTCCCAGCAGCAGCCGCTTCCGCAGCAGCAGCAGTCGCAGCAGCAGCAGCAGCAGCCACTTCCTCCTCCTGTCTCGGGTCTTCGGACCCTTGGTCTCCCCTCCCCTTCTCCTCCCTCCTCCGCCTCTCCTCCTGTCTACGGTCCCACGTTTCCTCCTCCTGACTCCTCCCCCGCTGTTTTCCCCAGTTCTCCGCCTTTGTCCTCTCCTCCTCCGTCTCGTTCTTGGGCTACTCGTCGCTCCCCTAGTGCTCGTCCCTCGTCTCCTGTTCCCTTCACTGACCTTCGTACTGCCTTCCTTCTTTCTAGTCCACCTCGTCCGTCTCAGTCTGTGCTTCCGTCTCCTCCTGAGCCGGCCCTCACTGTGTCGCTCCCTACTCCTGTCACTGACTACTACCGCATGTACCGTCCTGTTCTCTCTCGTGTTCTCGCCTCTCTTGTTACTCACCCTCGTGCCTCTGTATCCTCTGTGTCCGCTCTTACTGGCGCAGTTACTGACTTTGCCTCTACCCGCCGCCTTGACTACGCCACCACGCTTGTGGCTGCTCCTCCTACCAGTCCTCTGGCCGTCGGGGGTGTGTCTGCCCTTGGCTGTGATGCCCTAGAGGACAGGCAGTTTGAGCTAGAGTTCCTGGCGGCCGCTTCCCCTCATCTCTGTGCCATGCTCCTCGCCCCTGAGGGTGACCCCGACGCCCTTGACATTCCGACTCCTCGCACTTACGCTGAGGCAGTGTCAGGGCCTTGGGCCTCTCAGTGGAGAGCTGCCATGGACGCAGAGATGGCCTCCTACAGATCCACAGGCACCTACGTCGATGAGGTTCCCCCCCCTGGGGCGAACGTAGTCGACGGCATGTGGATCTACAGGGTGAAGCGGCCACCGGGATCTCCCCCGGTCTTCAAGGCGCGCTACGTGGCTAGAGGTTTCAGTCAGCGCGAGGGAGTTGACTTCTTTCAGACCTTCGCACCTACCCCGAAGATGACCACTCTTCGGGTGTTACTACACGTAGCAGCACAGAGAGACTACGAGTTACACTCTCTCGACTTCTCCACTGCTTTCCTTCAGGGCAGCCTACACGAGGAGGTCTGGTTGCGTCGTCCCTCGGCCTTCACTGGCACCTTCCCTCCTGGGACCAAGTGGAGGCTGAGGCGACCTGTTTACGGTCTTCGCCAGGCCCCTCGTGAGTGGTACGACACTCTGCGTTCTACCCTCTCTGACCTTGGGTTCCAGCCGTCTTCTGCCGACCCGTCGCTGTTCTTTCGTCGTGGCTCCACACCGTTCTTTGTTCTGGTTTACGTCGACGACCTCGTTTTCGCCACTCCGGACAGGGTTGCTTTGGCAGACGTGAAGTCCGAACTGCAGAAGAGACACACGTGCACTGATCTTGGTGAACTGCGCCACTACCTTGGCCTGCAGATCACCAGGGACAGAGCCGCTCGCACCATTACACTCTCACAGTCACACATGGTGCAGCAGGTCCTTCAGCGGTTCGGGCTTCAGCACTCCACCGTATAGCGCACACCTCTTGCTGTTGACCACAGACTCACTGGTCCCTTTCCTGACGAGCCGTTTGAGCCTAGTGGTCCCTACGCAGAGCTTGTGGGTTGCCTCATGTACCTGATGACTTGTACTCGCCCGGACCTCGCCTTCCCTCTCAGCATCCTTGCGCGCTTTGTTGCGCCAGGGAGACACCGTCCTGTTCACTGGACGGCAGCTGTGAGGGTGGCGAAGTACCTAGCGACTACATCAGGCGTGGGGCTAGTTCTTGGAGGGCAGCAGTCTGTCGTACTCACTGGTCACTGTGACTCTTCTTACGCTGACGACACTGAGACTCACAGGTCTACTCAGGGGTACTGTTTCAGTCTGGGTTCTGGAGCTGTTTCCTGGCGTTCCATGCGCTCCTCTTCTGTCTCGACCTCTACAGCTGAGGCTGAGATTTACGCTGGTGCCATGGCGGCACAGGAGTTGCGTTGGTTGACCTTCTTGCTCGCCGACCTTGGTGAGCGGCCGAGCTCTGCACCGACCTTGTTTACTGACAACAAGGCGTCGATCCTCCTCTGCCGTGAGCCGCGACTGGAGAGCAGAGTGAAGCACATTCACGTCAGGTACTTTCTTCTGCGAGAGTTGCAGAGACGTGGACAGGCTCGCTTCGAGTTTGTGGAGTCCGAGGCCAACACTGCAGACATCTTCACCAAGGCGCTTCCGCCTCGTGACCACCAGAGGTGTTGTGTGCAGTTAGGCCTTGTTGACACATGTTCTAGTCATGTGTAGGCTTGAGTTTATTGCCTGCTTCGTCTGTACTCTTGCTATATATACTTGTGATATCTTGGACTGGCCTTGTGGCCACTGTTGCTTGTGCTCAGAGAGTGTGGTGACGTTGTGATCCACCCTGAGCTTTGTTTTCTTTTGGACTGGTCTTGTGACCGTACTCTTTTTTATTTTGCTAGACACCCCTCACTTAGGCTATGGGGGTGTGTCAAATGTTGTAGCCTGTAGTGAGGTTTGTCTTAGGGGGTACAGAAGTTAGGGTTTGTTATATGTACCCCAACCAACATCAATGGCATCATCATTCCTCATTCTAACTATTACCGTATGTGGAAAAGACTGTACATATTTTTGAAATGCAGGTTTTATTTATTTACACGCCTTTTCTCCGATTAGTGGTTCGCTCACCCCAAACAGACCTTCAAGCCTGTTACGAGTGCAATTGAGTGATCGAGCGAGAATTGCACTATCGAAGCAAGAGTACAATGAGCGAAGGCATGAGCGAAGAATATACGGTATAGCGAAACTACAGTGGTAACGGTAATGGACTGTGGTTGTCGCGCGACGCGCTTGGGACTAAGGTTTGGGGGAAATGTTGAAGCGGAGGCCCGGAGCGCGGGTTACCCGCCGAGCCGTGGGGTCGGGGTGCGACGTGCGAAGTTGGCGGGAAGATTGTCGGTGCGAGGGTTGCGAGTGGTAACGGTGCCGACAATGGTGCTACAGTGGTGTACGCGCTGAGCGGGGACGCGCAGTAAGGAAAAGGAATTTTCCTTACACTACCCCCCCCCCCCCCCCCCCCCAAGGAGGTCCTCCTTACGAAAGTGCGTGTACATCTCTGAAGTTTCGGCTACGCAGATACTCTGTGAGGACGGGGTGGTTTTCGACTCTGTCCAAGGGAACCCAGTTGTCTTCGGTGGGTGTACGGTCCTTCCAGCGGATCAGGAACTCGATCCTTCGGGCTCCTCGAGGGTCACGAACTCAGTGGCTCATAATTTTCTCGGGTGTGATGATTGGTTCGGTCGGCGGTCGTGTCATGCTGGTTGGGCGATTACGTGGCAGTTGTCAGAATATTATCTTATTGTTCTAGCCTGTAGTGGGGTGCTCTATAGCGAGTACAACCCTTCTAGGGTTTGCTATTTGTATCCTCATTCTTGCTAGTTCAATCCTCTTTCTTTCTTCTAACTTTTGTCATGCTATCAGAGCAGGTCGATCCCCTTAGATCGATCCTGTGGGTGGGTTTCCACCTCGCTTCCGCTGCTACCTTTCCTTCCCGCCGTGCACCCCGAGGCGCGCGGCGGTTTTCTGCCCGCCGTGCGCCCCGGGGCGCGCGGCGGTTCTCTGCCCGCTGTGCGCCCCGAGGCGCGCGGCGGGCGTCTGCCCTACCTTCGCGGGCGTCTGCCCTACTGTCGCGGCCCCGCCCCTCGAAGCGGCCCCGCCCTACGTCGCGGCCCCGCCCCGACCGTCGCGGCCCTGCCCTCGTCGCGGCCCCGCCCTACCTTCGCGGCCCCGCCCTACCTGTCGCGGTCCCGACCTGTCGCAGCCCCGCCCTACGTCGCGGCCCCGCCCTGCGTCGCGGCCCCGCCCCGACCGTCGCGGCTCCGCCGCCCCACTTCGTGGCCCCGCCGCCACACTTCGCGGCCCCGCCGCCCCACTTCGCGGCCTCGGCCCCGGCCCCGTGCCCCTACCTGCTACTCTCTCAGGTCCGTGGTGGGCCCTTTTCTCCACACCCCCCCCCTCCCCCCCCATTTCCCGTCGCCTGTCGCGGCTCCTTCGGGGGCCGCTGTGGGGTGGCGGGTATGGGGGTGCTCGGTGTGCCTTCCTCCCTTTGCTCCTCCTCCTCCTTCGTCTCCCACTGCTGCAGCTGTCGCTGAGGGGGGTGGTTGTGTGGGAGACTGGGGTTTAGGGTTTAAGGGGGGTGCGTGGGAGTAGAGCTAGCGGTGTAGCAGTGGGTGTGTATCAGGGGGGTGGGACTGTGTGCGGGAGGATGAGCGGAGGTTGCCAGTTTGTCGTCAGCAGCACCTGTAGTCCGGGGCGCTGTCCCGGTAGCCCAGTGAGCTAGACTTCTACGCCAGCCGCCTGTGGGTCCGTTGCCCGTCCGCCGCTATTTGAGCCGCGGGGCCTGTTACTCCTGTAGTCCGGGCGCTGTCCGGTAGCCGCTGTGCCAGTCTGCCTCCTGCTGCCCGTGTGTCTGCAGCTTCAGCCGTCGCCTCCTATCTCCTCTCCCCTCACTCTCCCTCCTCCTCCTCACTTGCCCGTTGTGACTACCACTAGCTTTGCTTATAATTGTTAACTCTAAACTATTTCTTCTTGAACTTGTGCTCAGAATGTGTGGTGACATTGTGATCCACCCTGAGCTTGTATTGCTTTGCCTGCTCTGCTGATTACACCCCACTTTGGCTATGGGGGTGTGTCAGAATATTATCTTATTGTTCTAGCCTGTAGTGGGGTGCTCTATAGCGAGTACAACCCTTCTAGGGTCTGCTATTTGTATCCTCATTCTTGCTAGTTCAATCTTCTTTCTTTCTTCTAACTTTTGTCAGCAGTTGGCTTGTGGACGGGACGTAAGGGTGAAGTAGACTGACGTGAATGAGGGGCTGACGTACCAGTCAGCGGGGAGGAGGAGGTGGGCGGTGACGGGCGTAATCATGTGGCTGATGCGGAACGGTCCACAGTATCGGGGGTGAAGTTTTGGGGTGATGGGCAGGCGCAGGGCTCAGGTTTGCAGTGTAATTTACCCTTCTGCACTACTGAGAAGGGTGAATTTTTATGTGTACACTGAGTCGCTGAGGTAAATTTTCAACAAACCAATGTTCCACTGCTCTTTAAGTGTATCGTTGCAGTTTACACTGAAGGGCGTACAGTCCCCCCCCCCCCCAAATCCACGAAATTTGTCAGAGCGTGATTTCCGTCAATCACGCAAGTACCGTTATTACCTTCCGTTCAGGACTTGCGTTGGCAGCAGTCACGCGTCTGATTGGTCAGTTATGAAAAAATCCCTTGCCAGCTCGCCACGAAACCCCGGTTTGGTAGCAGGTACAGTATTGCTGCCTAAACTTGTGTATTCAGTAGGACCACATTCAGCAAGTCGGTGCACCCGTGATGATCATCTCCACGCACCGTCATTCCACCACCACCCCAAAGTGCCTCATGTTTTTACCACTCTACCTAGCAACCGAGCGACGACTACCTAGTTGCCATGGCAGCTCCTGGAGACCTTGACGAAGCCAATGCTGGTGATGGTGACCCGTCCAGTAGCAACAGGCATAGGACTGGCCTCGATTTCTTGCGAGGCCATGTTACTGAAGCTGCACCCAGCCCTTTGCCTGAGCCCTCTGTTGACAGTGAGGGGTGGCAATATCTAGTGCGCAAAGTTGTGTCACAGTCACCACCGCGGCAGCAGGAGCTAGACAACGAGGACGATGTATGGCATCGTCCCACACGTGTTGAGTCGGACACCGTCGTTCGCGACTACGTGGAAACTACGGAGATCGTAATCGAGGCACCTAAATCTTCTACCTCGGTGGCGCTGAAACGACCCCGCTACACGCAGACGACCATTGGGTTTGGCACCCGCACACCTCTCGTGAAACCTCCTCCTCCGCCACCTCCCACTGTTACTCCAGCGCCTTCTCCTCTCAAGCTGACTGCCGTTGAACGCGCGCAAGCGAAGTTCCTGGAGGCTCAGCGACACTACATCACGAAATGGCTCCCGCAGTTCGACTGGCTGTTGCTCGACAAGGGTGAGGATGGGCTGCCTCGCTTGCGTTGCAGTGTGTGCAGTGAACATGGCCCAAAGAACGCACGTTACGGGAGAAATAGATGCGGCGGACGCGACTTGCAGCCAGCGTCAAAGCGGGCGCACCAGGCAAGCACTCGCCATGAGGTGTGCATCCATCGTCAGAAGGGCCTCCTCGACAAGCTGGCGGCGCAGAAGAAGATTGACGACTACGCGAGAGCCGACCTGTCATAATGTATTTGCTGTCTAGCCTGCAGTGGGGTACTCTGTAATGAGTACAACCCAATTTAGGGTGTTGTACTTGTATCCCAACTCTTGCTAGTGAAACCCATTTCTCGTTCATTCTCTCCTTTCAACTTTCTCGACATTCATCTTCAACCCTAAACCTAAGCTACTAAGGCACCTAAACTATGGCTTCTAAGTCAAAATCTACTTAGAACTTTGATATGTTATCAGAGCTTAACGCTCCTGGCCTGTGGGCCCACTTTCTTCCGCTGCCCTACTGTGTGTCGTGCGCCCCATGGCGCGCGACCTCCTATTTTTCTTCCCGCCACGCGCCCCGAGCGCGTGGCGGGCGCACGGCGGGTTCCTCTCTCGTCGCAACGTCTTGGGGGCCAGCGCGCCGGCCTCGAGCGTCGCCTCGTCGCGACGTTTTGGGGGCCCGCACGCAGGCCTCTCCCGTCGCCTCGTCGCGGCGCTTTCGGGGCCCGCGAGCCGGCCCCTCCCGTCGCCTCGTCGAGGCGTCTTGGGGGCCCGCGCGCGGTCCCCTTCCGTCGCCCGTCGAGGCGCTCTCGGGAGCTCTGCAGCAGCCGCTCCAGCAGCAGCCGCCCATGGAGTAGCCGCCGCTGCAGCAGCCGCCCCTGGAGCCGCCGACGCTGCAGCAGCCGCTCCTGGAGCCGCCGCCCCTGGAGCAGCCGCCCCAGCAGCAGCAGCCCATGGAGCAGCCGCCCCAGCAGCAACAGCCCCTAGAGCAGCCGCCCCAGCAGCAGCAGCCCCTGGAGCAGCCGCCCTAGCAGCAGCAGCCCCTGGAGCCGCCGCCACTGCAGCAGCCGCCCCAGCAGCAGAAGCCCCTGGAGCAGCCGCCCCAGCAGCAGCAGCCCCTGGAGCAGCCGCCACTGCAGCAGCCGCCCCTGGAGCCGCCGCCCCTGGAGCAGCCGCCCCAGCAGCAGCAGCCCCTGGAACAGCCGCCCCAGCAACAGCAGCCCCTGGAGTAGCCGCCCCAGCAGCAGCAGCCCCTTGAGCAGCCGCCCCAGCAGCAGCAGCCCCTGGAGCCGCCGCCACTGCAGCGGCCGCCCCAGCAGCAGCAGCCCCTGGAGCAGCCGCCCCAGCAGCAGCAGCACCTGGAGCAGCCGCCCCAGCAGTAGCCTCTGGAGCAGCCGCCCCAGCAATAGCAGCCCCTGGAGCGACCGCCGCTGCAGCAGCCGCCCCTGGCCCCTGCAGCAGCCGTTCCTGGACCCGGTGCAGCCGTGGGGGGGTGGGTGTGGGGGTACTGGTTGTGGGGGTGTCGGTTGTGCGTGCCATCCCCTCCTCCTCCTCCTCCTTCGTCTCCCACTGCTGCAGCTCTCGCTGAGGGGGGTGGATGTGTGGGAGTCTGGGGTTTAGGGTTTAAGGGGGTGCTGTGGGTGTAGGGCTAGGGTTTGAGCAGGGGGTGTGTGAGAGGGGCGTTGGGCAGCTGGGGGAGGTTGAGTGGAGGTAGCAGTCTTGTCGTCAGCAGCAGCAGCAGTCCGGAGGCTACAATCTCCGGTTGTCGCCAGTCGCCCGTGGGTCCGTTGCTCATCTGCCGCTACTTTTAGCCGCGGGGCCAGTTACTCCAATAGTCCGGAGCGCTGTTCCGGTAGCCACTGAGCCAGCAGCTCGTCTGTGTATCTGCAGCGTCAGCAGTCGCCTCCCATCTTCTCTCCTCCACAGTCTCTCCTCCTCCTCACATGCCCTCTGTGATTAGCTCTAGCCTTACTTACCTATTGTGAACTCTTGCTCTATGCTTGCTTATTGTGCTGATTACACCCCACTTTGGCTACGGGGGTGTGTCAGAATGTATTTGCTGGCTAACCTGCAGTGGGGTACTCTGTAATGAGTACAACCCAATTTAGGGTGTTGTACTTGTATCCCAACTCTTGCTAGTGAAACCCATTTCTCGTTCATTCGCTCCTTTCAACTTTCTCGACATTCATCTTTAACCCTAAACCTAAGCTACTAAGGCACCTAAACTATGGCTTCTAAGCCAAACTCTACTTAGAACTTTGATACGACCCTGAGGGCGCGCGCGTGATCAGGCTCATGCGGAGCATTCAGTTTGTTTGCGACGAGGACGCACCGATCTCAATGTTCCCACGCCTCGTGGAGTTTATGGCCAGGGAGGGTGTTTCCGACATCCCACAGCAGGGCTACGGCGTTTACATAACCGAGTGAGTACAGGGCGGTTATCTCACGTAGAGGGTGTGCTTACAACATTTGCGCTGACATATCTTTTTGCTTTTCTTGCAGGTACGGTTTCCAGGAGATGGTGAAGGGAATGAGCATTTATCAGCAGCAACAACAGCTGATGTACATACACGCGTCACCTTGGATCGGCATCAGATGTGACGAGAGCACGGACAGAGCGCGTGGGAAGCATCTGGTGGTGTTCGCGACTTTCCTGAAGGATCGCCAGGTAGCGACCGAGTTTTTTGCGCTGTTAACCGTCCACAAGTGTGACGCTGCTTCAATCTTCACCGTCTTGCTGGGCCACTTGGAGACCGTGGGCCTGGATCTGCAGAGGATCGTCCCCATCAGCACCGACGGTGCGGGTGTGATGGTTGGCTGCGAGAGGGGGCTTGTGGTGCGCCTCCGTGTGAGCGCATCCCTCATCTTGTCGGCACGCACTGCATCGCACATAGGTAAGTATTGCTTACGTTCATTGCCTACTGTTCTAGCCGACCACTCCAAGTGGCCTAATGCTCAAATGTTTTTTTATGCAGGGAAGTACTAGCCGTGAAGGAGTCGGCGCTGAAGTACAAGGACCTAGACATCGTCGACGCTGCAATCCGAGGGCTTGGCGACTTCGTCACGAAGACGTCCGTCTGGCATGAGCGCTTCAAGGAGCTGCAGCAAGAATTTCACAAGACAAACCTGGAGCACCAGGGGCTTTTTGACGTGAGGTGGCTGTCTCGAGGAGATGCTATGCAGCGGCTGTGCAAGGTCCTTGGTGCGGCAGTCATGGTATTCATTGAGTACAGCCACAAGTTGGCCGCCACGCTCCAAACGCTGAAGTTCCACTTCTGCGTCTAGTTCTTGGCGGATCTTCTAGCGGAGATCAACGCCCTCAACAAATTCTTTCAGCGCCGCAAAGTAAGTGATTCTAGTATAGATGGTTCGTGTTATTCACTATGCCAAAATTGAACAACATTTTAACGCAATCTACATGTTCCCGCCTCAACAACAGGTTGACATCACGCTCGTGCACCAAGAGGTGGACCGCATTATCGCGTGCATCAGGCTGCGTTACGTGGAATACGACAACGATTTCGGAGGGGGAGTCAGCAAGCTGCTGTCCCCATTTATCGCACGTATGGCCAACGGGAAAAGGAAAATCAAAGTGGATGGCGTGGATGCGGAGGGCGAGCCAACATCGCATGAGATTGAGAAGAAGTGAACGAGAGAGGATGAATGAACTATGAATGAAGTGAGTACAAATAGGAAACCCTAGTTGGGTTGTACCCCCTATGGGATACCCCACTATAGCCTACACAAATAAGTAAGCTATGATGTTCTGACACACCCCCATAGGCAAAGTGGGGGAGAACAAGGGGTCACAAGACCAGTCAAGCAAAGCAAAGCAAAGCTCAGGGTGGATCACAAAGTCACCACACAGTCCGAGCACAAGTTCAAGGGCCACAAGGCCAGTTCACATGCAAGATCGTATATAGAGATATACAAGAGTCAAGCAAGCAAGAACAAGAGTATATATAGGTGAAGGTACAAGCAAGGTCAAGAAGTGAGCAAGTGAGGCAAGACAGGCACAAGACCCAGCTGCGTGCAGCAACGCTGATGATCACAAGGCGCAAGTGCCTTGGTGAAGACATCAGCAGTGTTGGCCTCATACGCCACGTGCGCAAGTCGCAACTGTCCACGCTGCTGTAGCTCACGAGCAAGAAAGTAGCGGAGAGCAATGTGCTTTGTCCTGTGCTCCAGTCGCTGCTCTCGACACAAGGCCAGCATGGCCTTGTTGTCTACGTACAGGACTGGAGGAGAACGAGGCGGCTCTCCAAGGTCGGTCAGCAAGTAGGTGAGCCAGCAAAGCTCCTGAGCAGCCATAGCCCCGGCGTAGATCTCAGCCTAACAACTGGAGCCGAGAACAGAAGACGAGCGGGTAGCCCGCCACGAAACAGAGCCGGAACCAAGACTGAAGGTGTAGCCTTGTGACGACCGCTGCGTAGCCTGGTCGTCAGCCCAAGAAGCGTCCGCGTGCCCAGTGAGGACCACTGGACTGCGCCCTCCAAGCACTAGCCCCATGCCCGACGTACTGCACAAGTAGCGCAACACCCTCTTCGCTGCAGCCATGTGCTCTAGTCGGTGTCTCCCAGGAGCAACATAGCGTGCGAGAATGCTAAGAGGGTATGCAAGGTCAGGTCGTGTGCAGGTCATTACGTACATGAGGCAGCCAACAAGCTCTGCATACGGACCACTCGACTCTACGGACTCATCCGAAGGCAGAGCTGAGAGCGAGTGGCGAGTAGGCAGAGGAGTGGCCTGAGGCGAGGAGTACGTGAAGCCGAAGCGCTGAAGGACCTGCTGCACCATGTGTGACTGAGTCAGGGTAATGGCGCGGCGTGCTCTGTCCCGGGTGATCTGCAAGCCAAGGTAGCTGCGCAGTTCACCCAGGTCAGTGCACGTGTGTCTCTTCTGCAGCTCGGACGTCACGTAGGCGAGTCCAGCAGTGTCATCTGTGGCAAAGACCAAGTCGTCGAGGTACACGAGGATGTAGAACGGCGGCAGAGAGGTCTCGGAGCGCAGAAACAGCGACGGGTCGGCAGTAGAAGGAGCAAACCCAAGTGCCGCAAGCGTAGTCCTCAGTGTGTCGTGCCACTCACGTGGCGCCTGGCGCAGACCGTAGACTGGACGCCGGAGACTCCACTGGGTACCAGGAGGGAAAGACCCAGTGAAGCCAGGTGGGCGACGCAGCCAGATCTCCTCGTGCAGGCTGCCCTGCAAGAAAGCAGTGCTGAAGTCGAGGGAGTGCAGCTCGTAGTCACGGTGAGCAGCAACGTGCAGCAGTACCCGAAGAGTGGTCATCTTCGGGGTGGGGGAGAAGGTCTGAAAGTAGTCAACTCCCTGCCGCTGACTGAAGCCACGAGCCACGTAACGCGCCTTGAAGACAGGCGGAGAACCCGGCGGCCGCTTCACCCTGAAAATCCACATGCCACTGACTATGTTCGCCCCAGGGGGGGGAACAGCGTCAACGTAGGTGCCTGTGGACTTCCAGGAAGCCATCTCTGCATCCATAGCTGCCTGCCACTAAGAGGAGTAGGGACCCTCTATCGACTCCGCGTAAGAGCGCGGAGTCAGGAAGACTAGTGCATCCAAGTCTCCCTCAGGGGCGAGCAGTACAGACGCGAGATGAGGTGAAGCGGCGGCCAGACACTGGAACTCCTCCTGCCTGTCCTCAAGGACGTACGTGCCAAGGGCACACTCACCCCCGACAGACGGAGGACAGGCAGACTCAGACTCAGCGACAAGACTAGCAGCGTAGTCTAGACGACAGCGCGCAGCAAAGTCGACGAGCTCAGTAACAAGGGCAGACGCAGCAGAAGACTCGAAAGAAGGGTCAGTGACGGCAGTAGCAAGGAGACGCGTGACAGTGGGACTGGCAGCACGAAGAGAGTCCGACTCCGGGTCGGCAAGAGCAGGAAGAGAGGAAGAAGGAGGAGAAGGGAAAGGGGCACGCAGAGGAGCAGTGGACGGACGCAGAGACATCCGGTGCGTGCCAGGGACAGGAGGAGGACGCTGACGCGAACCGCGACCACTAGTGCGCGCAGGACGAACAGGCGACGCAGGACGAGACGCAGGCTCACGACGCTGAGTAAGACCTCCAGTCGGACCAGGGTGTAGCTGTGACTGGGACTGGACAAGCTGTGGACCCGCTAAGGGAGGAGGAGGAGGAAAAGGAGAAGGTGTAAAACCAAGAACCTGCTGCAGGAGCGGAACGAAGTACGGTCGGGGCCGCGTGGCTACGCCAGAAACAGCAGGGACAGAACCAGTACCCCCAACAGGAGTACCCGCTCCAGCAGCACCTCCAGCAGCACCTCCAGTAGCTCCAGAACCCCCAGCAGCACCAGGAGCACTGCCAGTCGGACCGCCAGCAGTAGTCTCAGCGCCAACACTCTCAGCAGCACCAGCTCCAGTCGAACCCGCAGGCCCAGCAGCTCCAGTACCCCCAGGACGAGCACCTCCGGGACCCGCGGCAGCGGCACCCTCAGCAGTCGAAGAACCTCCAGCACCAGCAGCACGCCTCCAGCGCCGGGCAATCCACTCACGCAGCTCCTGTGGGGAGAGTGGCTCTCGGCGAGACGAAGCACCTCCAGGCGGAGAACCTCCAGGCGAAGAACCTCCAGGCTCAGCACCCTCAGGCAAAGCACCTCCAGGCAGAGCACCCCCAGTCTCAGCACCCTCAGGCTCAGCACCCCCAGGCTCAGCACCCCCAGACTCAGCACCCCCGGGCTCAGCACCCCCAGGCTCAGCACCCCCAGACTCAGTACCCCCAGGCTCAGCACCCCCAGGCTCAGCACCTCCAGACTCCGCACCCCCAGGCTCAACACCCCCAGGCGTAGCACCTCCAGTCCCAGCACCCCCAGGCTCAGCTCCCGCAGCAGCACCAGAGTCACCAGTGACCTCGACAGGCTCGACCGCGTCTACCTGGGACACACCTGAAGGGGCAGGACCCTGAGGGGGGAAGGGGTCTACCGGGGGGGGACCTGGTACCAAGAAGAGCGGGGGCGGGGGGTGGGACGTAGTGCGGTAGGGGAAGAGGCGGTACTAGGGTACCGACTCGTCGAACGTGACGTCCTGGGAGGACAGAACACGTCGAGAGGTGGGGTGGTAGAACTGCCACCCACGGGCGTCGGGGGGGAACCCCAGGAAGACGCAGGGAGCAGCGCGAGGGGATAGCTTGTCCGTAGACAAGTCGCGGACAAACGCCCGAGATCCCCAGACCCGGAACGCCGACGCATCGCCAACCTTCCCCGTCCACAGCAAGGCTGGGGAGGTCTCCGGCCTGGAGACCCTGGGGTGGAGGTTGATCTGATGCGCCGCGTACCTGACCGCAAACGGCCACAGAAAATGGGGGGCAGCCGCATGCATCATAGACGTACGAGCGACGTCCATGACCATGCCAATGCGGCGCACTGCAATCCCATTTTGCTGCGGTGAGTCCCGAAGCGTGAAGGTCTGGCGGATGCCTCGCGCACGACAGAAGGCACACAGAAGGCCAGAGGAGAACTCTCCGCCTCTGTCCGAGTGCAGACGCAACACAGGAAAGTCCGAGCCAAAGCTCTGCCTGAGCTGGAGACGAGCTGCGCGGATCCAGTCGATCAGCACCTCAGTGACATCACCCTTGCTGCGCAAGGGGAAGACTGTGGTGTAACGCGAGTAGTCGTCAACCACCAACAGGAAGTAGCGCTCGTGACCGAGTCCACGGACGCGGGCAGGGCCCCACACGTCCATGTGAAGTGTCTGCAACGGAGCCTCTGTCGGAGGAAACTGGGAGGAGTGAGGGGCAGCACGCTGGCGCCCCTCGACACAGGGGACACAGGCAGGGCCAGGGCCCTGAGGAAGGGGAGGGAGGGACCGGGGGAGACCAGACACAAGGAGACGGGAGGCCATGCCTCTGAGCCGAAGCAGAGAGGGGTGGCCAAGGCGGTGGTGCCAGAGGAGAGTCTCGTGAGACAGACGGTGACACGAACAGGGGGCAGACTCAGGACCAGACCTGGACGCTGCAGCAAACACCTGACCAGAGGAAGGGACTCTACCAGACTCAGCACCAGGAGGAGAAGCAGTGGTCAGTGTGTACAGGCTCGACCCTGGCTGACGTGTAAACGTAGCCAGGTGGCGACCTGTGCTAGCCTCTGTGCAGTGTGTGACCCGCTGACGAGCAGGAGTGAACTGGTGGACACCCACATCCTGTAGGTCAGCACCACTCACCAGGTTCGTAGAGAACGAGGGGAGGTAGAGACCAGTCAGGGTGCCAGAGGGAGCCGCCGGACACGGGAGGACTGTGGAGAAACGAGACAGGACAGGACCCCCAGAGGGGTCAGCCAGGGACACCGCAACCGGCCGACTAAGCGGCGTGAGAGAGGTGCGGTCCCGAAAGAAGGAGCGAGATGCCCCAGAGTCAAGGGTGAAGGTGTGAGAGGCCGAAGCCGACACAGTACCTGAGAGTGCAGACTCACTAGCACCTGAGAGCACAGACGCACTGGCACCTAGAGCAGCAGCCTCACTGGCACCTGACGCAGCAGTACCAATGCCCGGGTCGGGCGAGAAACACCGGTAACAGTCACCCTCATCACTAACAGTCACAGCATACATGGCAGCAAGGATAGCATCAAAGTCAAGACCAAAGATAGCTACACCAGCCCTAGACAGCTCCCCCCAGCGGGGGATCTCAGAGGCCTCCGGAAACTGCTGGCGCCAAGCGTCGGTCAAGCGGGCAAAGCAGCGGCGGGCGGTGTGGGTGCCCCCACACTGCTCACCTGCGCGGTCGCCAGTGCGAAGGACGTAGGTGCAGGGACCGAACGCCCCACCACGCTGACGCTGCGAGTACCACTGACGGAGCTGCTGAGGGGTGGGGACGTCGCGAGGGCGCTGCTGCTGCTGCTGCTGCTGGCGCTGACCACCCCCAGTGCTGCTCCGCTGGGACGAGCCACTCCGACCACCTCCACCACCGCCACCCCCGCCTCCGCCGCCACCGCCTCCACCGCCACCCTCGCCCCCGCCGCTCCCACCGCCACCTCCGCCACCACCTCCGCCGCCGCCTCCACCACCACTGCAGCCACCAGTACCTCCACTCCCGCCACCACCTCCACCGCCACCCCCACTCCCCCCGCCGCCCCCACCTCCTCCGCCACCGCCCCCGCTAGCTCCACCCGCTCCCTTGCCCCCCTTGCTCCTGCCAGAGCGGCGCCTACCGCTGGGGGCAGACGCCACAACGACGGACTCCAAACCAACGAGGTCGGCCGCAGCAGCAGAGGCGACAGAGGGTAACAGGGGGGAGGGAGAACACCCCTCAAAGATGGGGGTGCGAGGGTCACCACGAGAGGCCCCTACAGCGACTATACTCTTCTCAGCCGCTAGCAGGGACTTCTCAAGGAGGTCGACGGTGAGGGTGGTGGGACAGATAGAGAGAAACTGGTCCCTAACGGCACGAAGGGACTCAGGGAGACGGGTGACTAGAAAGTAGAGAGTGATGTACATGGGAGGAGGGTTTGCGGCGCGGAACTCAGCAGGAAGCGCAGCGCGGTAGCGAGTGTCACTAGCGCGGAGGTGGGTAAAGAGGTCAGCGACTGTGGGAAAGGCAGCGAGGTCAAGGAAGAGGTACGGTAGCATGAGGCGGCTCAGCGTAGCAGAGGAAGGGGAGGAGTAGCGCGCAACTACAGCGTCGTACAAGGCCTGAGTGGTCTTGCACTGACTAAAGTGCGCACGCTCGGAGGAAGGGAGGTGGCGACGCACAGCAAGACGTGCAGCAGCATCGCGTGTGGCCCACTTGGAGCGCACAGTGGGGTCAGCATCAGCAGGAGGGGCAGGGACAGCGCCAGAGACAAAGTCAAAGAGAGAAACCTCATCTATCGCATCGCACAGTAAGTACAGCTGCAGGTCCTCGACCCAGACTGCAAAGTCAATGGCGCGACCCTCAGCATCAAAAGCCAGGACACTGGGGGTGGCCATTATAGCAGCTGATAGTCTCACCGAGCACGAAGAGTCGGGTAGCTCAGTAGTACAGCAACACGACAGCACAGCGGCTGCGCCGGTCCAGGAGCAGCAGCAGCCCCACAGGAGCAGGAGCTCGGCACCTCAGGTTGCTCGGGCGGCTCGGGTGGCTCGGGCGGTTCGCGCGGCTCGGGCGGCTCGGGCGGCTCGGGCGGCTCGGGCGGCTCGGGCGGCGCGGGCGTCTCGCGGGCGGCGCACGGGTGACTGCACGAGCGGCCGGGGCGGGTCAGGGGCGGCGCGCGGGCGGCTCACGGGCGGCTGGGGTGGCTCACGGGCGGCTGCACGGGCGGCTGGGGCGGCTCGCGGGTTGCTCGCGGGCGGCTCGCGGGCTGTGCACGGGCGGCGTGGGTGGCGCACGGGCGGGTGGGTGGCTCGCGGACGGGCGGCGCACGGGCGGGCGTCGCACGGGCGGGCGGCTCACGGACGGGCGGCGCACGGGCGGCGCCAGCTGCTCACGGGCGGGCTGGTGGCGCACGGGCGGGCGGCTCACGGGCGGCGCCGGCTCACGGTCAGGCGGCGCGCGGGCGGCGGCTTCGCAGACGGCGGCGCACGGGCGGCGTCTGACGGGCGGCTGCGTACGGGCGGCGGCTGACGGGCGGCGCTCATGGGCGGCGGCTGACGAGCGGCGCACGGGCTGCGGCTGACGGGCGGAGGCGCACGGGCGGCGCTCACGGGCGGCGGCTAACGAGCGGCGCTCACGGGCGGCAGCTCATGGGCGGCGGCTCACGGGCAGGCCGCGGGCTGCTCACGGGTGCTAGGGCAGGTCGCAGGCGGCGGCTTACAGGCAGGCCGCGGGTGGCTCACGGGCGCTAGGGCAGGCGCCGGGCGCTAGGGCGCTAGGGCTGGCGCTAGGGCGGGCGCTAGGGCGGGCGCAAGGGCGCTAGGGCGGGCGCAAGGGTGGGCGCTAGGGCGCTAGGGCAGGAATATTTTTTTTTCGAAGTGGTGGGCCCTAAGCAAAGTTCCCACAGGGGAACCTGCTCTGATACCATGAGAAGAAGTGAACGAGAGAGGATGAATGAACTATGAATGAAGTGAGTACAAATAGGAAACCCTTGTTGGGTTGTACCCCCTATGGGATACCCCACTATAGCCTACACAAATAAGTAAGCTATGATGTTCTGACAGAGATCGTGCTGAGCGAGGAGCCGATAAAAGGTCACAAGTTCGGCGGATCGATGGCCGTCTGCATCAAGCTGTGTAAGGCGTTTGCGCTGGAGGTGGCGACAAATCTGCACACACGCATGTACAGCATGAAGGATATGGAGGGCAGCAAGCTGTACAAGGTGGAGACGTGGCCAGTAGCGACAGGCAAACGGGAGCGACAGGTGGTACAGTGGCTAGATGCCAACGCGCGAGTCTTCATGAACAGGCTGTCAGGTGTGTTGATGTTCACGTGGCAGTCAATTTCCCTCCAAGTGCTGTTTGCTAGTGCGATGTCATTACACTACTGATTGTGAGTTTTGTTTTATGTTCACGTGGCAGGCTTCAACCACCGTGCGGCGGAGCTGGAACTGAAGAGCTTCTACCACGTCATGTCGCGCCACTACGAGGATGAAGACTTCTACCAAGGGCTTTCGAAGATGCTGAAGACCAAGGACTGGCCACGCAGCTTCCCTGATCTGGTGTCGATGTGGCAGGCGCTCGCAGTGATTCCGTTGAGCACCGTGGAGTGCGAGCGCGGATTCAGCCGACAAAATGTGATCAAAAGCTGGATGTGCACATCGCTCGGCGACGCCCGTCTATCCGAGCTGATGACTCTCAACATGCTGGACTATGATTACAACTGGCCTGACGTGGTCGACATCTGACGGAAGCAAAAGAGGAGGAGACCAACGGAAACACCAGTCCCGTACAAGGCCTGTGCTGGAAAGGGCAAGGCAATAGTGGAGTCGTTTGATAGCGAGGATGTGCACGATAGATTTTGAGTGACTCTAATTTAGTTGTTTAATAAATCACTTGATATGAATTTAGACGAAGCGTACATGCATCAGTGCACAGCATATATCTACACTGATGACCAAGTGTAAAATTTTCCAGAATTGATGTTACACTGCTCTATCAGTGTAATGAAAATACCTACACTGCTCGCAAGGGTTTTTGAAAACGCTACACTACCAATCGGGAGTAGGCAAAAACCAAACCTGAGCCCTGGTGTCAAGTAAAACTAGGTCGTCGGGCTGGTAAGTAACAGGTCTGCGGTGGCGGTCGGCGTTGCGTTTAGCGATGACGTTGGCCTTTTTAATAGCGTCGGCTGCTCTGTTCCGTGCTGCTTGCAAAATTTCGACGAACTACTGTGCGCGTGGCACCCGGTTGTCGGGATTCGGGGTCATGGGTACTGTCCGGTCTTGTCCGTAGTTCAGGTTAAATGGTGACTGTCGGGTCGTGGCGGATGGCGAGTTGTTGTATGTGAACTCAATTAGTGGCAGCTGTTGTTCCCATATGGTTAGGTTCGTCGCACGTGGCTCGGATGAGTTGCTCCGTAGTCTGATTTTTTCTTTCTGTCTGTCCGTCGGTTTCGGGGTGGTACGAAGAACTGAACTCTAGTCGCGTGCCGAACTGCTGCCACAGGTTCCGCCAGAAGTTGCTGGCGAATTTCGTGTCTCGGTCACTGATGATCGCTGCTGGTATCCCGTGTAGTCGAACGACGGTGGAGATGAAGAGGAGTGCTGTTTCTTCGACTGTGATTGATTTTTTGCAGGATGCGAAATGTGCCATTTTCGACAGTCGATCGGCGACGACCAAGATCGCGTCGTTTCCACTTGCCCCGACCGGTAACCCCGTGACGAAGTCCATCGTCACCTGCTGCCAAGCACGCTCTGGGGGTGGTATCGGCTGCAACTGTCATGCCGGCCGCTTTCGTGATGATTTCATGAGCTGGCACGTGGGACACGATGCCACGTGTCGCTGTACGTCGGTCAACATCTCGGGCCAGTAACAGTACCGTTGCAGCTGCTGCCATATTTTCTCTACCCCGAAATACCCCGAGGTAACTTCGTCGTGTGCCTCCTGTAACAGTAATGCCCGTAGCACTGTATACCCGGGCACCCAGATGCGGTCGGTCCCGGCTTTTACGTAGAGACTCCCCTTGCTGCTGCGTGTCAGAATATAATGCTTGTCTAGCCTACATTGGGGTACTCTATAGTGAGTACGACCCCTTAGGGTTTCCTATTTGTATCCCAAACCGTTGCTAGTCAATCCTCCTCTTTTGCCTATCTCTCTCTTGCCTAGCTAGGTAAACCCTAGCTATGGCTCCTCGTTCTAACTGCTCTTGTGACATGGAATCAGAGCTGTTACGCACTTGGCCTGTGGGCCTGCCTACTGCTTCCGCTGATACTGTTCTGCTGGTCGCGCGCCCAGGGCGCGCGACACTTTTTTTTTTTTTCATCCCACCGTGCGCTCGGGGCATACGGCGGTTTTCTGCCCGCCGTGCGCCCCGAGGCGCGCGGCGGTTTCCTGCTTCGTGCGGTGCCTTGGGGGCCTGCGCGCCGCCCTCCTCCCATCACCTCGTCGCGGCGCCCAAGGGGCCCGCGCGCCGGCCCCTCCCGTCACCTCGTCGCAGCGCCTTGGGGGCCCGCGCCCCAGCCCCCTCTCTTCGCCTCGTCGCGGCGCCTTGGGGGCCCGCACGACGGCCCCTCCCGTCGCCTCGTCGCGGCGCCTTGGGGGCCCGCGCGCCGGCCCCTCCCGTTGCCTCGTCGCGGCGCCTTGGGGGCCCGCGCGTCGCCCCCCCTCCCGTCGCCTCGTCGCGGCGCGAGATGGCTTCCTGGAAGTCCACAGGCACCTACGTTGACTACGTCCCCCCTCCTGGGGCGAACATCGTCAGTGGCATGTGGATTTTCAGGGTGAAGCGGCCGCCGGGTTCTCCGCCTGTCTTCAAGGCGCGTAACGTGGCTCGTGGCTTTAGTCAGCGGCAGGGAGTTGACTACTTTCAGACCTTCTCTCCCACCCCGAAGATGACCACTCTTCGGGTACTACTGCACGTAGCTGCTCACCGTGACTACGAGCTACACTCTCTTGACTTCAGCACTGATTTCCTGCAGGGCAGCATGCACGAGGAGATCTGGCTGCGCCGCCCACCTGGCTTCACTGGGACTTTTCCTCCTGGCACCCAGTGGAGCCTCCGGCGGCCAGTCTACAGTCTTCGCCAGGCACTGCGTGAGTGGCACGACACACTGAGGACTACAATTGCGGCTCTTGGGTTTGCTCCCTCTACTGCCGACCCGTCGCTGTTTCTGCGCACCGACACTTCTCTGCCGCCGTTCTACATCCTCGTGTACGTCGACGACTTGGTCTTTGTCACTGCTGACACTGCTGGACTCGCCTATGTGAAGTCTGAGCTGCAGAAGAGACACACGTGCACTGACCTGGGTGAACTGCGCAGCTACCTTGGCTTGCAGATCACCCGAGACAGAGCACGCCGCACCATTACCCTGACCCAGTCACTCATGGTGCAGCAGGTCCTTCAGCGGTTCGGCTTAAGGTACTCCTCACCTCAGGCCACTCCTCTGCCTACTCACCACTCGCTCTCAGCTCTGCCTTCGGAT
This sequence comes from Closterium sp. NIES-65, assembly GCA_948144175.1. Classification (NCBI taxonomy): domain Eukaryota; kingdom Viridiplantae; phylum Streptophyta; class Zygnematophyceae; order Desmidiales; family Closteriaceae; genus Closterium; species Closterium sp. NIES-65. The sequence goes on from CANXME010000905.1 coordinate 1,023,789, forward strand.
GAGTCCGTAGAGTCGAGTGGCCCGTACCCAGAGCTTGTTGGCTACCTCATGTACCTAATGACCTGCACACGACCTGACCTTGCATACCCTCTTAGCATTCTCGCACGCTATGTTGCTCCTGGGAGACACAGACCAGAGCACATGGCTGCAGCGAAGAGGGTGTTGCGCTACTTGTGTAGTACGTCGGGCATGGGGCTTGTGCTTGGAGGGCAGAGTCCAATGGTCCTCACTGGGCACGCAGACGCTTCTTGGGCTGACGACCAGGCTACGCAGTGGTCGTCACAGGGTTACACCTTCAGCTTTGGTTCCGGCTCTGTTTTGTGGCAGTCTGCCCCCTCGTCTTCTGTTCTCGGCTCCAGTTGTGAGGCTGAGATCTACGCAGGAGCCATGGCTGCTCAGGAGCTTCGCTGGCTCACCTACCTGCTGACCGACCTTGGAGAGCCGCCTCGTTCTCCTCCAGTGCTGTATGTAGACAACAAGCCCACAAGGCCTTGTGTCGAGAGCAGAGACTGGAGCACAGAACGAAGCACATTGCTCTCCGATACTTTCTTGCTCGTGAGCTGCAGCAGCGTGGTCAGCTGCGTCTTGCGTACGTGGCCTCTGAGGCCAACACTACTGATATCTTCACCAAGGCGCTTGCGCCTTGTGATCATCAGCGCTTCTGTACTCAGCTGGGTCTTGTGCCTGCCTTTCCTCACTTGCTCACCTCTTGACCTTGTTTGTACTGTTACATATATATATACATGCTCTTGCTTGTCTAGCCTTTTATATATATATGTACTCCTGCATGTGAACTGGCCTTGTGGCCTTGAACTTGTGCTCGGAATGTGTGGTGACTTTGTGATCCACCCTGAGCTTGCTTTGCTTTGCTTGACTGGTCTTGTGACCCCTTGTTCTCCCCCACTTTGCCTATGGGGGTGTGTCATAACATATATAGCTTATGCATATTGTGTAGGCTATAGTGGGGTAGCCCATAAGGGGTACAACCCAATTAGGGTGAGTACTTGTACCCAACTCTTTCATAATTCATTCATTCTCGTTCATTATCACACGTTGCGCACCGGTCGAGGAGAAGCAGGACGGGAAGGGTGTTCTGTCGCCCACTGCGACCGGATGCCCAACTCGGCGATCACTAAGGGGATCGTCCCGTACTCGCCATCCGCGTGGCGTCTCCTCGCGTCAGCCAAACGTGCCTTCAAGGTGTCCGCTACACCCGCATCAACTACGGGGTCGACCATGGCGACTATCGCTGCTGCCGGCCTACGAACGACTTAGTAGGTGCAAAAGTCGGCTCCTATCTGAAGGTCGCGTGTTCGATCCATGCTCACCGCACCATGCGGAGATTCACTCTACAACGGTAGTGAGCTAGACTACGGGGGTTGGCACGAACTACTAGAGGTGATCGTAGCTTTGCTTGGTTCTTTAGTGCTTGCACATTCACGGGAGAAATTGGCAAGAGTTTTCACTAGCAAAGTTAGAATTCCATAAAGATACAAGCAAGAAATGACAAGAATGACTACATCAGACGCCTAGCAACCCTGCTGCTAGCTTGGTCAATCGCGAGCACAGCCTAGTCGATCGCCTGCCAGAGTTGCGTAGAGGAGCCGCGCCAGCACTGCAGAAAGGTGACCTGCCAACGGAGCAGGTCGACGGCGTGCCAACGCTGCAGCAGAGCGGCTGTTTAGCGTTGCCCTGTAGAACACAGCAGTGTGCACGCTCGCAGGTGTGCGTAGACGATTGGCCCGACTTGCTTCGTTGGGCATTCGTCGGCTGTTGTCTGTGCCTGACGGGCCACATCGACTCCGGAATACCAGCCCGAAGTCGCCTGTACCATCGCAACCTCGACGACGTTCGCGTGTCTCCGCAGAACTCCTCGAGCAGGTTACCCAGTCGACCCGGCCGACCACCAGGTGCTTCCGGTCGACCACGACTCCTGTCGAGCTACCCCCTGGTCGACGGACCCCTTCCGTCGACCAGAACCATCAGCGGTTGTCGCCGAGCTCCCCTCGTCGACCGCTGCTCACTTGTCAGGTCGACGGACTGCTCCGTCGACCTCCCGGTCGAACTGCAGGTCCTGGTCGACGTCCCACCCATCGCCCAGACCAGTCAGTGGCAGTTGTCGAGCTCCCTGGTCGACAACAACACCACAGCGGTCCCCTGCAGCTCGACGAAGCCTGTCGAGCAGCTCTCCCACTGTGAACGGTCGGTTGGTACTCCCGTGCATCCGACCAAGTCGTCGGCGTTGCCCAAGCGAGGGCGGGGCCAACACTCCATTTCTGTTAACAAGCACCATCACCAGCAGTACGCGCAGCGGGTGTTGCGGCAACAGAGGAAGCAGATGCATCATCAGCAACAACAGTGGCAATAGCAGGAAAAATTACGTCATGCGAACCAGCAAGGATTTCGGTTCCAACGGCAGTAGAAGCATCCGCGATACCAGCAGCAGCAGTCGCACTAGTCTCGCAAAGAAGAGGAAACGGAGAGGCAGAAAGAAGGCGTTTGCAAGGGGAGGAGGGTCAGGAGGATTTGGAAGGTCAGGATAAATTGCAAGAGACGAGAGAATCTTGGACAGAAATTGCGTCTACAAGAGAGACAAACGATACGAAATTGAATGATTTAAAGAGGATAGAGGAGCTGAGGCGGTTTCTAGGTTTGATAGTTGAAGAGGATTCAGGGTTGGAAGATCGAGTTGATCGGGAGTTCGGATTGGGAGGACGGTGGACCAGTGGAGGGGATAGATTGTGTGTCAGAATAGAGTTGTAAGGGGGAACAGTCACAAGCGATTCGTGGAAGCGTGGAATGCTCTCTTGCACAGTTCAGGGTAAGGTATGGTTGGATGAGGTACAACAGGATGATCTTCAAACCACGTGACAATTCAAGTTGATGCCTCACACCTTGCTAGCTTGTGTGGCTAGAATGACACTGTACATATTGAAGCATTGTTGTTGGGAGTCATGCATGCGAAGGTTCTAAGCAGTAGTAAGGTCATGCTAGGATCTGAAACATGTTCGTTGATGCCGTGACACTGCACAGCAGCAGCATGTCTGGCATGTGCATTGAGAATGTTGGTCAAGCTTTCTTTGATTGTGGCGTTTTTGTTCTCAACAATGTCCAAGCCCTCTTGCTGGCAAGTAGGGTTATTTGAATTGGCACTGTGCTCGTGCTCTCCTCTCATCACAAAGAATTATGATTTTGAACCCACCATTCTCTTCGCTAATCCAGAAACTCTTGAACCCCTTACTTAACCCGTGATCACTTCTTGAAGGGCATTTTTTAAGCCTTCAACCCCCAGCCGCGCCAAGGCTGCTTCTTTGCGTGAGCGCCCACCAAACCCCATTTTCTCCTCTCTTGATTCTGCCATGGCCGAAATACTGTTCTTCCCATATCTCACAAGATTCAAAGTGTCACATTTTGAAGTTTGGATAGCTTGACTAACAGACAAGCTAGGATTGTCCTAGTAGGATAATCGTGGTGCAATAATCCTCGATAATAACGCCTCCACGTCTCGCGATCTCATCTCCACACTTCTTGGACGATTTTTGAACTGTACAGCGTACATGGACGGTGGATATCACCAGTTCAGTACTGTACCGGCGGTACGCAGCCTAGCTGTTAAGTACTGTGCACCTTCAACGTCGTTGTACCGTACGCCATTCGTTTCACGAAATCCGCGTACCACCGTATCATCCAATCTGACACGGCAAGCTCCTCCCTTCCTCTTCTTCTCCCCTCCCCCCAGTACGCGCACGGCACTGGCAATATTGCCTAGCCGGAAACAACTCGGTTCTGGTGGTTCTGAGTTTGTTGTGGTCGCTTCAGTTGTCAACTCCTAGGGTAAGCGCGTCCGCTGACCTGGTGCTGGCAACGGTCGCCTTTCAAATGTCATCTCATGGCAAGCGTTTCTTGTGTATCAAGGGATTGAGCGGCGACTGGAGTCTGGACTGGAGTGAATGCCAGACCGCTTTCCTTTCCGCCAACCGAACATCAACTTCCTCCTCATCCTTGCGGAGTGGAGGTGCTGATATTTCAGTTCCTCACCATATTATCCTCAGTTTTGTGAAGCCCTAGCCATGGCGGCGTGCCCCTCGTGATAGGACTTTCGTTGCCCGTGGGAGTCCGTCATTGGTTTAGGTGGCGACTCACATTGGTTTACGGAGGGAGACTGATTTCGCGTCAGCGAAACAGCCCGTTCTTTCGGCGGAGATTCCGATGGTTTTCTGTCCAAAAAAATATTTTTAGAAACCACGAGAGGACTTTTTTCTTTGTGCTTGCTTCCCTGACGAGCAGCCCCGCCTGGCTCATCTGAATGGAGTATCAATAGTTAAATGTGTCCACGCTTGGAGTTTATCGGAGGCGTCGCGACTCGATCCAAAGCACACTGCTTCCTTTTTAACGAGAGATCAGACGCATCTTAGGACTAGGTTGCCAGGTTTTCACCACGTTACTGTTATGGCACCAGTAGGTCGCCATTAGGGCACCGTCAAGGTAACATCAGGTCACCAATATGTTACCATTGAAGTGCCATTAGTTCATTATCAGGGGTGTACACGAGAAACTCCTGTTACATCTTGAAGCTTCTCCCCGGGTTGCAGCTGGAAAGCATGATAATGAAGCATGGAAGCGGCACTTAGGCAGGACGGCTAAAGATTCACCTGAATACCGCGGAAATTTCAGGGATTTTCTCGACGACTTACAGTTAGCCTTAGACATTCCTAAGCGTACGGATACTGACTGACAACTCTTTCGCCGAAACTATTTCACAGCGCTTTACGTCTTTCGCCGACACCGCTCGTGAGCTCGTTGGCGATGGCTCGGCGATGGTCGTCGACGGCTGTGAAGCTGACGCTAATCATCACTGCCATCGCATTGTTACTCTGGCGAAGCCCGTTACAACCCCTCGCCATCCACTCAGAAAGGCTACTAGAGCCCCCTCCCTCTCATTCCTCCGCCCCCTTCTCCCTCTCCGCCTCCTCGTCATCCTCGTTTTCGGCGTCTTCGTTTTCCGGTAGCGAGTTTCCCGCGCTGGCGTCAACGTCTGATGCGACGGTCGTCGGTCCGAACAGACGGCTGCTTTCGTCGTCGCCAGTCGAGATTGAGATCCATGCGACGGAGATTCCACAGGCCGAGCGACAGTCTGAGCGACTGGATGTGCGACAGTTTGAACGGACTCCCGCGTCGAGTCATTCACCCGAAGCCAATCTCGTTATAAGCGCAGCGGCAAGCGTTCCAACGGCTTCCCCTCGCAACATCTCCGCATTTCCCGCCGCTTCCCCTCATCCCAAGCGGAAAATTCCCGCGCTGCTCCCGCACGACCCCGCGCCCGGGAACTGCTCTGCGCCGATCCACGGCTCCCCCGCGGAGCAGTGCGCCGCCGCGCGCGCGGAAGCCGCCTGCCGCAGCGGCGCGCAGCTAGAATACCTCCAATTCTACTACTGCACGTTTGAAGGAAGCCCAGTATTGGGTGTAGCGCTGCTGCTGACGTGGCTGGCGGCGCTAATTTTCCTCCTGGGAAATGTCGCGGCGGATTTTTTCTGCCCCTCGTTAGAAGAACTCGCGGAGCTGCTGCGGCTGCCGCCCGCTGTAGCGGGGGTTACGCTGCTGCCGCTGGGAAATGGTGCTCCTGACGTGTTCGCCAGGTGAGGGAGGGCGGGTGGGGAGGGTTGAAGGGGGAAAGAGGGGGCCGTGGTAGCGGGGGTGAGCCACTAGGGACTGGCGCTCCTGACGTGTTCGCCAGGTGAGGGAGGGCGGGTGGGGAGGGTTGAAGGGGGAAAGAGGGGGCCGTGGTAGCGGGGGTGAGCCACTAGGGACTGGCGCTCCTGACGTGTTCGCCAGGTGAGGGTGGGGAGGGTTGATGGGGAGGGGAGGGTTGATGGGGAGGGGAGGGGGTGTGCGTGAGAGGAAGACGAGTGTTGCGGATGGGTAAGGGGGCCGTTGTGGCAGGGGTAATGCTGCTGCTGTTGAGGAATGGCGCGCCTGACGTGTTCGCCAGGTGAAGCGGGGAAAACTGAACTTGAGAGAGGGAGATAGCGAGACGGAGTGAGGAAAGAGAGTGTGTCAAAATCCTTTTTTTTTCCCTTCTTTTCCCCCTTTCTTCCCTCCTTCCCCCCCCCCTCTTCCCTCCCCCATTTTTCCTTCTTTTCCCCCTTTCTTCCCTCCTTCCCCCCCCTCTTCCCTCCCCCCAAACCGTGCTTCCCCGCCCTGTTCCACACCTTCAACGTTCTCGTTCTCTCGGTCTCTTGCAGCGTGGTGGCCTTTGTGGAAAGAGCCCTTTCAGCTCCCCCTCTCCACTCTCTTCCCTCCTCCCTCTTTTTAATCGTCTCAGAATCCTCCTTCCTCTCCCGCCCCCTGTTCTCTTTTGTCTTTTCCCGTTCCCCTTCTCCATCCCTTGCAGTGTGGTGGCGTTTGTGGGAAAAGGACATCAGAGCCTGGTGGGCTTCAACGGCGTCTTGGGGGCGGCGTGTTTCGTCTCCACCGTCGTGGCTGGCTCCGTTTGTCTCGTAGCGGCCAGCAAGGCTCCGAGGGTCCAGTTGCACAGATCGTCCTTTATACGAGACCTGACCTTCTTCCTCCTTGCTGTCTTGGTGCGTTTTCGTCTGCCTATCACACCCCTCATTATTGTCACAAACTCAGTTGCTCACCTCTCACATGGGCACAGTGGCACCTGTTTTCCTTTGTGACAGACCTGAATCTCTGCCTCCCTGCTCGCCTGGTGTGTGCCTTCTGCTGTTGTCCCGTCCCTCGTTGTTGTCACAATGTGTTTCAACTTGTTACACCACCCTTGGTGTAAGTATTGCCACTTCCCTCCTTCAGTCTTCCCCCGCATCAAAGAACAACCCTAGCTAACCACCCCTGGTTCACATAAGCCGCCCTCCTCCCCCCTCTCGCATTTTCCTCACTCACTCACTCACGTGCTCTCCACACTCACTAATGCACTCTCCTGACTCACGTACGCACACTCCTCACGCACTCGCACACTCCCCTCCCCTTCCCCTACCCTCACTGGCCCTGTGTGTGCCGGTGTGGTGTGGCAGCTCATGGTGCTTCTGCCCTACACACTTCTCGCCTCCTCCATCTAACCGGCCTACTGCCTTCCTGCCTGCTCTCCTCAACCACTCATCAGCCATACGTTGCTCTACCCTCTCCCTCACCCCCACCCCTCACCATCCCACCCCTTCCACTCCCCTCACAGGCCCTGTGTGTGCTGGTGTGGCAGCGCGCGGTGCATCTACCCCACGCACTGCTCTTCTTTGCCATCTACCCCGCCCACTGCCATACTGCCTGCCTGCTCTTGTCAACCGCTCACATGTTGCTCTACTCCCTTCCTCCTCCCCGCAACAGGCCCTGTGTGTGCTGGTGTGGCAGCGCGCGGTGCATCTACCCCACGCACTGCTCTTCTTTGCCATCTACCCCGCCTACTGCGTCGCTGTCGCGCTCTACCACTGCATGCCAGCAGCGGAGCCACGCACCCCCAGATTCCAGATACACCCCTTCATTCGCTCAGGTGAGTGAACTGTCTCAGGCCAAGATTCTGTTCCAGAATTTGTCGGCCTATACCCTACCCTGCCTTGCATCCACTACCCCGCCTACTGCCTCGCTGTTGCACTCCCCCACTGCCTGCCAGCAGCGGAGCCACGCACCCCCAGGTTCCAGATACACCCCTTCATCCTGCCTACACACCCACCACTACCTTGTTTCCCTCCCATTCCCCTCCCTCCCTGCCTTGTTTTGTCTTTTCCCCCTCTCCTTTTCCCCTTGTGCATTTCAGTGTCCCAGGCAACGATACCCCACTGGCTGTGGGCCCACGAATGCTCGCTCTTCCACTCCCGCTTGCACACCCACCACTATCTCCACCCCCACACCTACCCTGACTTGTCTTTCTCCTTTTCCCCTCTTATCATCATCCCAGTGTCCCAGGCTGCGATACCGCATTGGCTCTGGAAGCAAAGAGCGATTGCTCTTCCACTCACTCGCGCCTGCACACACACCACTACCTTTTCTTCTCACCCTTTCTCTCCCTTTTTCCTTGTCCCCTCATTCATTCCCAGTGTCACAGGCAACGATACCCCACTGGCTGTGGACGCACGAGCGCTCGCTCTTCCACTCCCGGCTCCACACCCATCACTACCTCCACCCCAGCACCTACCTCCCCCTCCCTTTTATCTTCTCCCGGGAGAATTCGGCCAATAGCAACGTGCCACCTGGCCACGTGGAGGCCGAGGACGTGACAGCTGGCAGCGGCAGCTGCCCTGTGGTGCTGCCGCCCCGCCTGCTGTTCCCCCCGCTGTCCTCCTCCCCGTCCCGCACTGCTCCTCCTGTGCTTCACTCTGCTGCCTCTGCTGATTTTTCCGGTGCTGATGATGCATTCACTGCTGCTGCTGCTGCTGCTGGTAGTGCTGGTGGTGTGGCTGGTGCTGCTAGTGCTGCTGGTGTGCCTGCGGGTGGTGCCGCTCGTGGTACTGGTAACCGCATGGCGGCGAGTGTAACAGACGAGCTGAGAGAACCACTGTGGGGCTATGACGAGGAAATGGAAGACCCAGAGCTGGTGAGTGGCTGTTTGGGGTGAGGGGTGTTGCGGTTTGATGTGGGCTTTGACCTGTTTTCTCTGGGCCAAAAAATATTATTCTTTGTTCTGTCTTCATGCTTTTTGCGTTCTACTGCTGCCTTCCTTAGCCTCTACTCAGGCTCCAACTCGTACCGTAAAGCACCACTCTCCACCGCTCAGCACAACTTCCGCCTTCCCTCACCACACTAACTCCAACTCACTCTACCCCTCCCCACCCCACTCCACCCATCTCCACCGCACAGCGCCCCTGGACCTTTGCCGGTTTCTGCGAGTACTTCATAAAGTTCCCGCTCACGCTGCCGCTCCTCTGCTCCATCCCCGTCCACCACAAAGACGAGTGGTCCAAACCCTTTGCAGTCGCCTCCTCCCTCCTCTCCCCCCTCCTCTTCACCACCTTCGTCCTCGGTGTTGATTCCGATCGCCTTGAATTCATCCTCGCCGCTTCCCTCGGGGTTTTCCTCGCCTGTCTGACTTACTACACTACGGAAGAAGAATCCCCGCCGCAGTCCTTTTTACCCGCTTTACTCTGGGTAACTGCCAGCTTTGCCATGTCCGTCGTCTGGTTCTACGCCCTCGCGAACGAACTCGTCGCGCTCCTGGTCTCCCTGGGTGTAATCCTCGGAATTTCCCCTCCAATTCTGGCTCTGACCGTCCTCGCCTGGGGTAACTCCGTCGGGGATCTAGTCGCTAATTTGTCCTTTGCTGCCAGCGGCGACCAATCACGGCTGCAGATCGCCTGGTCGGGCTGCTTCGCCGGACCGCTTTTCAACACGCTGGTCGGCCTGGGCTTGTCTTTAGTGCTCGCCTGCTGGTCCAGATACCCTGAACCTTACGTGGTGCCTGTGGATCCAACCCTCCTATTCACCCTCGGGTTCCTATTCCTCGTGTTGCTCTTTGTGCTGATTCGGCTGGGTTGGTTGGGAGAAAGAGGAGGGAATTCGGATGGGATAGGAGGAAGGGGTGGGATAGGGGGAGGGGATGGGGCTGGAAGCAGGGTTATAGGAGGTGGAGCTGGCAGAGAGGGGAGGAGAGGAGTGGTGCTGGACAAGAGAACAGGGGTTGTTCTTGTGGCAGCTTACTGTGTGTTTTTGTCTGCGCGATTGCTGGCGGTTTTGGGGGTGCTCCCACCGCTGCCGCAATGGTTTACAATTCTATAATGTCTGTCTGTATGCGGTAAATGAGTTGGTTATGCGTATTAGGCATTTCTGGTGCTCTTATCTCCAGACTTGGCAACTATTCTTGACCATGGTGGTGTACCTATCCTAAATTAAGTATACGTACGCCAACAACATGCGCATCTAGTGTAGTGGTATCATAGTACCCTCCCACGGTACTGACCGGGGTTCGATTCCCCGGATGCGCAGTATATTTTTCTACGCTCGTCTTTTTGCCATACCGTCCTATTTTATTCACGACAGCACTGGTCGCGGCGTTGGCTTTCTTGTATACCGCCGTTCGCGCTACTACGTCGACCGTCTTGACACACAAGCCGACGACGACCCGATAACTTTCACAAACTCGCGATTAACAGGGACGCGCTTGTGACTCGTATACGGGTCGGCGTGACGCTACGAGGCGAAGTCTGGAAGCCTTTGGAATTAGTAGTTATTAAAACGGCGTTGGTGTGCAAACCGAGCTGGTATCTACAGCGGCCCGACATCATTTGTGCTACGCTTTAACGCCAAGACAGTTAGCTCCGCAGGAAGCCGCGCAGAATACGTATACGGTGGTGGTGACAGCGATTCGTACTTATTAGTAACCGTTCTTGCCCCTGTTGCTGATTAGTTGGTGCTTGTAGGTGCTCGTAGGTTCTCGTAGGTGCTTGTAGGTTCTCGTAGGTGCTTGTAGGTCCTAATAGGTGCTGGTGGGGTGCGATGGAGTATGAAGCCCGATCCGCAAGAGACGGCGCATGGTAAGGCGCGTGGGGCATGGTGAAGGAGATTGGTACATATGGGAGCATGGTGCATGTTGCTTGTAAAGGAGATCGGTGCATGACGGTTCTTGACGGTGCGTGACGGTGCATGGTACATAATCAATGGTAACAGGGCGTGCTGTATGGTATATGCAGAGTGGTGTTGGTGTACATTGTTTTGTGTAAAACGTTATCACCAATTCTTTCTCCGTTTCTCCTCGTTATGTCTCCTTATCACAATTTTCTCACCATTCTCACCATTCCCACCCATTCTTACCCATTCTCACCCATCCCCATCCATTCTTTCCAGGTATGACGTGGCAAGCCTCCTGGCGCATCGGAAGACCGAATCCGGTGAAGAGGTGAGTCAGCAAGGGGATAAGGTCAGTCAGCAAGGGGATGTTCTGTTGTCGCAATAAGTAGAAACGATTGATTCAGCAGGGATAATTCCTGCACCTGTCTCCTCCTGCCTATTTCCCATTTTCTCCGCGCGTTCCCTGCTCCCTTTGCTCCCCCAACCTCTCCCCCAACCTCTCCCCCAACCTCTCCCCCAACCTCCCCCCTCTCCCAAGTGCTGGTGCGCTTCTTCATTGTCTTAGCAGATGAGGAGGACGAATGGATGTCGGCTCGCCACCCTCCCCTACCGTCTTGCCTGCCTGGGAGCAATCTGTCTGCCTGCTACTGCCTGAAACCCGCCTGCTGGCTCAGACAGATTATTGAGGCGCCTCAAAAGCTCGCTCCCCCTTCCCTACCGTCTTGCCTGCCTGGGAGCAATCTGTCTGCCTGCTACTGCCTGAAACCCAACCCGCCTGTGGCTCTACACACCTTATTTCCCAATCTCTCCCATTTATCCCTGCTTCCTCTCCTCCCTATTCCCCCCTCCCCCCCTCCACAACCGAGTAGCAAGTGCTCGTTCGTTTCTCTGGCTCGCAGAGAAGAAGAGGACGAGTGGGTCTCAGCCCGCCTCTCATGCCCCATTTGTTCCCTTCCCTCTCCTGCCTTCCCTCCTGCTCCACCCACGCCCAAGCAGCAAGTACTGGTGCGATTCTTTGGCTTTGCAAACGAGGAGGACGAGTGGGTCTTGGCCGGCCTCTCATGCCCCATGTGTTCCCTTCACTCTTCCTCCTCCCCCCCTGCTCCACCCACACCCGAGCAGCAAGTACTAGTTCGTTTCTTCGCCTTTGCAGATGAGGAGGACGAGTGGGTCTCAGCTCGTCTTTCCGTGCGCCCGCGCTCCGAGTGTGTTGCCGTGCTGCCTGGGGATGAGACGTGCTGCCTGGGGATGAGACGTGCTGCCTGGGGATGAGACGTGCTGCCTGGGGATGAGACGTGCTGCCTGGGGATGAGACGTGCTGCCTGGGGATGAGACGTGCTGCCTGGGGATGAGACGTGCTGCCTGGGGATGAGACGTGCTGCCTGGGGATGAGACGTGCTGCCTGGGGATGAGACGTGCTGCCTGGGGATGAGACGTGCTGCCTGGGGATGAGACGTGCTGCCTGGGGATGAGACGTGCTGCCTGGGGATGAGACGTGCTGCCTGGGGATGAGACGTGCTGCCTGGGGATGAGACGTGCTGCCTGGGGATGAGACGTGCTGCCTGGGATGAGACGTGCTGCCTGGGGATGAGACGTGCTGCCTGGGGATGAGACGTGCTGCCTGGGGATGAGACGTGCTGCCTGGGGATGAGACGTGCTGCCTGGGGATGAGACGTGCTGCCTGGGGATGAGACGTGCTGCCTGGGGATGAGACGTGCTGCCTGGGGATGAGACGTGCTGCCTGGGGATGAGACGTGCTGCCTGGGGATGAGACGTGCTGCCTGGGGATGAGACGTGCTGCCTGGGGATGAGACGTGCTGCCTGGGGATGAGACGTGCTGCCTGGGGATGAGACGTGCTGCCTGGGGATGAGACGTGCTGCCTGGGGATGAGACGTGCTGCCTGGGGATGAGACGTGCTGCCTGGGGATGAGACGTGCTGCCTGGGATGAGACGTGCTGCCTGGGGATGAGACGTGCTGCCTGGGATGAGACGTGCTGCCTGGGGATGAGACGTGCTGCCCTGGGATGAGACGTGCTGCCTGGGGATGAGACGTGCTGCCTGGGATGAGACGTGCTGCCTGGGGATGAGACGTGCTGCCTGGGGATGAGACGTGCTGCCTGGGGATGAGACGTGCTGCCTGGGGATGAGACGTGCTGCCTGGGGATGAGACGTGCTGCCTGGGGTTGAGACGTGCTGCCTGGGGATGAGACGTGCTGCCTGGGGATGAGACGTGCTGCCTGGGGTTGAGACGTGCTGCCTGGGGATGAGACGTGCTGCCTGGGAATGAGACATGCTGCCTGGGGATGAGACGTGCTGCCTGGGGATGAGACGTGCTGCCTGGGGATGAGACGTGCTGCCTGGGGATGAGACGTGCTGCCTGGGGATGAGACGTGCTGCCTGGGGATGAGACGTGCTGCCTGGGGATGAGACGTGCTGCCTGGGGTTGAGACGTGCTGCCTGGGGTTGAGACGTGCTGCCTGGGGATGAGACGTGCTGCCTGGGGTTGAGACGTGCTGCCTGGGGATGAGACGTGCTGCCTGGGGATGAGACGTGCTGCCTGGGGATGAGACGTGCTGCCTGGGGATGAGACGTGCTGCCTGGGGATGAGACGTGCTGCCTGGGGTTGAGACGTGCTGCCTGGGGTTGAGACGTGCTGCCTGGGGATGAGACGTGCTGCCTGGGGATGAGACGTGCTGCCTGGGGATGAGACGTGCTGCCTGGGGATGAGACGTGCTGCCTGGGGTTGAGACGTGCTGCCTGGGGATGAGACGTGCTGCCTGGGGATGAGACGTGCTGCCTGGGGTTGAGACGTGCTGCCTGGGGATGAGACGTGCTGCCTGGGGATGAGACATGCTGCCTGGGGATGAGACGTGCTGCCTGGGGATGAGACGTGCTGCCTGGGGTTGAGACGTGCTGCCTGGGGATGAGACGTGCTGCCTGGGGTTGAGACGTGCTGCCTGGGGATGAGACGTGCTGCCTGGGGATGAGACGTGCTGCCTGGGGATGAGACGTGCTGCCTGGGGATGAGACGTGCTGCCTGGGGATGAGACGTGCTGCCTGGGGATGAGACGTGCTGCCTGGGGATGAGACGTGCTGCCTGGGGATGAGACATGCTGCCTGGGGATGAGACGTGCTGCCTGGGGATGAGACGTGCTGCCTGGGGATGAGACGTGCTGCCTGGGGATGAGACGTGCTGCCTGGGGATGAGACGTGCTGCCTGGGGATGAGACGTGCTGCCTGGGGATGAGACATGCTGCCTGGGGATGAGACGTGCTGCCTGGGGATGAGACGTGCTGCCTGGGGATGAGACGTGCTGCCTGGGGATGAGACGTGCTGCCTGGGGATGAGACGTGCTGCCTGGGGATGAGACGTGCTGCCTGGGGATGAGACGTGCTGCCTGGGGATGAGACGTGCTGCCTGGGGATGAGACGTGCTGCCTGGGGTTGAGACGTGCTGCCTGGGGATGAGACGTGCTGCCTGGGGATGAGACGTGCTGCCTGGGGATGAGACGTGCTGCCTGGGGATGAGACGTGCTGCCTGGGGATGAGACGTGCTGCCTGGGGATGAGACGTGCTGCCTGGGGATGAGACGTGCTGCCTGGGGATGAGACGTGCTGCCTGGGGATGAGACGTGCTGCCTGGGGATTGAGACGTGCTGCCTGGGGATGAGACGTGCTGCCTGGGGATGAGACGTGCTGCCTGGGGATGAGACGTGCTGCCTGGGGATGAGACGTGCTGCCTGGGGATGAGACGTGCTGCCTGGGGATGAGACGTGCTGCCTGGGATGAGACGTGCTGCCTGGGGATGAGACGTGCTGCCTGGGGATGAGACGTGCTGCCTGGGGATGAGACGTGCTGCCTGGGGATTGAGACGTGCTGCCTGGGGATGAGACGTGCTGCCTGGGGATGAGACGTGCTGCCTGGGGATGAGACGTGCTGCCTGGGGATGAGACGTGCTGCCTGGGGTTGAGACGTGCTGCCTGGGGATGAGACGTGCTGCCTGGGGATGAGACGTGCTGCCTGGGGTTGAGACGTGCTGCCTGGGGATGAGACGTGCTGCCTGGGGATGAGACGTGCTGCCTGGGGATGAGACGTGCTGCCTGGGGATGAGACGTGCTGCCTGGGGATGAGACGTGCTGCCTGGGGATGAGACGTGCTGCCTGGGGATGAGACGTGCTGCCTGGGGATGAGACGTGCTGCCTGGGGATGAGACGTGCTGCCTGGGGTGAGACGTGCTGCCTGGGGATTGAGACGTGCTGCCTGGGGTTGAGACGTGCTGCCTGGGGATGAGACGTGCTGCCTGGGGATGAGACGTGCTGCCTGGGGATGAGACGTGCTGCCTGGGGATGAGACGTGCTGCCTGGGGATGAGACGTGCTGCCTGGGGATGAGACGTGCTGCCTGGGGATGAGACGTGCTGCCTGGGGATGAGACGTGCTGCCTGGGGATGAGACGTGCTGCCTGGGGATGAGACGTGCTGCCTGGGGATGAGACGTGCTGCCTGGGGTTGAGACGTGCTGCCTGGGGATGAGACGTGCTGCCTGGGGATGAGACGTGCTGCCTGGGGATGAGACGTGCTGCCTGGGGATGAGACGTGCTGCCTGGGGATGAGACGTGCTGCCTGGGGATGAGACGTGCTGCCTGGGGATGAGACGTGCTGCCTGGGGTTGAGACGTGCTGCCTGGGGATGAGACGTGCTGCCTGGGGATGAGACGTGCTGCCTGGGGATGAGACGTGCTGCCTGGGGATGAGACGTGCTGCCTGGGGATGAGACGTGCTGCCTGGGGATGAGACGTGCTGCCTGGGGATGAGACGTGCTGCCTGGGGATGAGACGTGCTGCCTGGGGATGAGACGTGCTGCCTGGGGATGAGACGTGCTGCCTGGGGATGAGACGTGCTGCCTGGGGATTGAGACGTGCTGCCTGGGGATGAGACGTGCTGCCTGGGGATGAGACGTGCTGCCTGGGGATGAGACGTGCTGCCTGGGGATGAGACGTGCTGCCTGGGGATGAGACGTGCTGCCTGGGGATGAGACGTGCTGCCTGGGGATGAGACGTGCTGCCTGGGGATGAGACGTGCTGCCTGGGGATGAGACGTGCTGCCTGGGGATGAGACGTGCTGCCTGGGGATGAGACGTGCTGCCTGGGGATGAGACGTGCTGCCTGGGGATGAGACGTGCTGCCTGGGGATGAGACGTGCTGCCTGGGGATGAGACGTGCTGCCTGGGGATGAGACGTGCTGCCTGGGGATGAGACGTGCTGCCTGGGGATGAGACGTGCTGCCTGGGATGAGACGTGCTGCCTGGGGATGAGACGTGCTGCCTGGGGATGAGACGTGCTGCCTGGGGATGAGACGTGCTGCCTGGGGATGAGACGTGCTGCCTGGGGATGAGACGTGCTGCCTGGGGATGAGACGTGCTGCCTGGGGATGAGACGTGCTGCCTGGGGATGAGACGTGCTGCCTGGGGATGAGACGTGCTGCCTGGGGATGAGACGTGCTGCCTGGGGATGAGACGTGCTGCCTGGGGATGAGACGTGCTGCCTGGGGATTGAGACGTGCTGCCTGGGGATGAGACGTGCTGCCTGGGGATGAGACGTGCTGCCTGGGGATGAGACGTGCTGCCTGGGGATGAGACGTGCTGCCTGGGGATGAGACGTGCTGCCTGGGGATGAGACGTGCTGCCTGGGGATGAGACGTGCTGCCTGGGGTTGAGACGTGCTGCCTGGGGATGAGACGTGCTGCCTGGGATGAGACGTGCTGCCTGGGGATGAGACGTGCTGCCTGGGGATGAGACGTGCTGCCTGGGGATGAGACGTGCTGCCTGGGGATGAGACGTGCTGCCTGGGGATGAGACGTGCTGCCTGGGGTTGAGACGTGCTGCCTGGGGATGAGACGTGCTGCCTGGGGATGAGACGTGCTGCCTGGGGATGAGACGTGCTGCCTGGGGATGAGACGTGCTGCCTGGGGATGAGACGTGCTGCCTGGGGATGAGACGTGCTGCCTGGGGATGAGACGTGCTGCCTGGGGATGAGACGTGCTGCCTGGGGATGAGACGTGCTGCCTGGGGATGAGACGTGCTGCCTGGGATGAGACGTGCTGCCTGGGGATGAGACGTGCTGCCTGGGGATGAGACGTGCTGCCTGGGGATGAGACGTGCTGCCTGGGGATGAGACGTGCTGCCTGGGATGAGACGTGCTGCCTGGGGATGAGACGTGCTGCCTGGGGATGAGACGTGCTGCCTGGGGATGAGACGTGCTGCCTGGGGATGAGACGTGCTGCCTGGGGATGAGACGTGCTGCCTGGGGATGAGACGTGCTGCCTGGGGATGAGACGTGCTGCCTGGGGATGAGACGTGCTGCCTGGGGATGAGACGTGCTGCCTGGGGTTGAGACGTGCTGCCTGGGGATGAGACGTGCTGCCTGGGGTTGAGACGTGCTGCCTGGGGATGAGACGTGCTGCCTGGGGATGAGACATGCTGCCTGGGGATGAGACGTGCTGCCTGGGGATGAGACGTGCTGCCTGGGGATGAGACGTGCTGCCTGGGGATGAGACGTGCTGCCTGGGGATGAGACGTGCTGCATGGGGATGAGACGTGCTGCCTGGGATGAGACGTGCTGCCTGGGGTTGAGACGTGCTGCCTGGGGTTGAGACGTGCTGCCTGGGGATGAGACGTGCTGCCTGGGGATGAGACATGCTGCCTGGGGATGAGACGTGCTGCCTGGGGATGAGACGTGCTGCCTGGGGATGAGACGTGCTGCCTGGGGATGAGACGTGCTGCCTGGGATGAGACGTGCTGCCTGGGGATGAGACGTGCTGCCTGTGGATGAGACGTGCTGCCTGGGGATGAGACGTGCTGCCTGGGGTTGAGACGTGCTGCCTGGGGATGAGACGTGCTGCCTGGGGATGAGACGTGCTGCCTGGGGATGAGACGTGCCGTGCTGCCTGGGGATGAGACGTGCTGCCTGGGGATGAGACGTGCTGCCTGGGGATGAGACGTGCTGCCTGGGGATGAGACGTGCTGCCTGGGATGATGACGTGCTGCCTGGGATGAGACGTGCTGCCTGGGGATGAGACGTGCTGCCTGGGGATGAGACGTGCTGCCTGGGGATGAGACGTGCTGCCTGGGGATGAGACGTGCTGCCTGGGATGAGACGTGCTGCCTGGGGATGAGACGTGCTGCCTGGGGATGAGACGTGCTGCCTGGGATGAGACGTGCTGCCTGGGGATGAGACGTGCTGCCTGGGGATGAGACGTGCTGCCTGGGGATGAGACGTGCTGCCTGGGGATGGCGCGCGCTGACTGGGGCTGAGACGTGCTGCCTGGGGATGAGACGTGCTGCCTGGGGATGAGACGTGCTGCCTGGGGATGAGACGTGCTGCCTGGGGATGAGACGTGCTGCCTGGGGATGAGACGTGCTGCCTGGGGATGAGACGTGCTGCCTGGGGATGAGACGTGCTGCCTGGGGATGAGACGTGCTGCCTGGGGATGAGACGTGCTGCCTGGGGATGAGACGTGCTGCCTGGGGATGAGACGTGCTGCCTGGGGATGAGACGTGCTGCCTGGGGATGAGACGTGCTGCCTGGGGATGAGACGTGCTGCCTGGGGATGAGACGTGCTGCCTGGGGATGAGACGTGCTGCCTGGGGATGAGACGTGCTGCCTGGGGATGAGACGTGCTGCCTGGGGATGAGACGTGCTGCCTGGGGATGAGACGTGCTGCCTGGGGATGAGACGTGCTGCCTGGGGATGAGACGTGCTGCCTGGGGATGAGACGTGCTGCCTGGGGATGAGACGTGCTGCCTGGGGATGAGACGTGCTGCCTGGGGATGAGACGTGCTGCCTGGGGATGAGACGTGCTGCCTGGGGATGAGACGTGCTGCCTGGGGATGAGACGTGCTGCCTGGGGATGAGACGTGCTGCCTGGGGATGAGACGTGCTGCCTGGGGATGAGACGTGCTGCCTGGGGATGAGACGTGCTGCCTGGGGTTGAGACGTGCTGCCTGGGGATGAGACGTGCTGCCTGGGGTTGAGACGTGCTGCCTGGGGATGAGACGTGCTGCCTGGGGATGAGACGTGCTGCCTGGGGATGAGACGTGCTGCCTGGGGATGAGACGTGCTGCCTGGGGATGAGACGTGCTGCCTGGGGATGAGACGTGCTGCCTGGGGATGAGACGTGCTGCCTGGGGATGAGACGTGCTGCCTGGGGATGAGACGTGCTGCCTGGGGACGAGACGTGCTGCCTGGGGATGAGACGTGCTGCCTGGGGGATGAGACGTGCTGCCTGGGGATTGAGACGTGCTGCCTGGGGATGAGACGTGCTGCCTGGGGATGAGACGTGCTGCCTGGGGACGAGACGTGCTGCCTGGGGATGAGACGTGCTGCCTGGGGATGAGACGTGCTGCCTGGGGATGAGACGTGCTGCCTGGGGATGAGACGTGCTGCCTGGGGATGAGACGTGCTGCCTGGGGATGAGACGTGCTGCCTGGGGATGAGACGTGCTGCCTGGGGATGAGACGTGCTGCCTGGGGATGAGACGTGCTGCCTGGGGATGAGACGTGCTGCCTGGGGATGAGACGTGCTGCCTGGGGATGAGACGTGCTGCCTGGGGATGAGACGTGCTGCCTGGGGATGAGACGTGCTGCCTGGGGATGAGACGTGCTGCCTGGGGATGAGACGTGCTGCCTGGGGATGAGACGTGCTGCCTGGGGATGAGACGTGCTGCCTGGGGATGAGACGTGCTGCCTGGGGATGAGACGTGCTGCCTGGGGATGAGACGTGCTGCCTGGGGATGAGACGTGCTGCCTGGGGATGAGACGTGCTGCCTGGGGATGAGACGTGCTGCCTGGGGATGAGACGTGCTGCCTGGGGATGAGACGTGCTGCCTGGGGATGAGACTGCTGCCTGGGGATGAGACGTGCTGCCTGGGGATGAGACGTGCTGCCTGGGGATGAGACGTGCTGCCTGGGGATGAGACGTGCTGCCTGGGGATGAGACGTGCTGCCTGGGGATGAGACGTGCTGCCTGGGGATGAGACGTGCTGCCTGGGGATGAGACGTGCTGCCTGGGGATGAGACGTGCTGCCTGGGGATGAGACGTGCTGCCTGGGGATGAGACGTGCTGCCTGGGGATGAGACGTGCTGCCTGGGGATGAGACGTGCTGCCTGGGGATGAGACGTGCTGCCTGGGGATGAGACGTGCTGCCTGGGGATGAGACGTGCTGCCTGGGGATGAGACGTGCTGCCTGGGGATGAGACGTGCTGCCTGGGGATGAGACGTGCTGCCTGGGGATGAGACGTGCTGCCTGGGGATGAGACGTGCTGCCTGGGGATGAGACGTGCTGCCTGGGGATGAGACGTGCTGCCTGGGGATGAGACGTGCTGCCTGGGGATGAGACGTGCTGCCTGGGGATGAGACGTGCTGCCTGGGGATGAGACGTGCTGCCTGGGGATGAGACGTGCTGCCTGGGGATGAGACGTGCTGCCTGGGGATGAGACGTGCTGCCTGTCTGTAACGGCCTGCCCACCTGCTGGTCTATACACCCCTTTTTCCCAATCTTTTCATTTCTCTTTTCCTGCTTTTCTCTCCTCTCTCTTCCCTCTCACCCTATGTGCGGGCAGCAAGTACTAGTGCGTTTCTTTGGTTTTGCCGACGAAGAAGACGAGTGGGTGTCAGCCCGTCTTTCCGTGCGCCCGCGCTCCCTTCCCTGCGAGGGCTCCGAGTGTGTCGCCGTGCTGCCTGGGGACGTGGTTCTCTGCTTCCAGGAAGCTTCCGACCAGGCGCTGTATTTTGATGCTGATGTGCGGGACGTGCAGAGGAGGCGGCATGACGTGAGGGGGTGTCGGTGCCGCTTTTGGGTGCGATACCGGCACGACAACACTGAAGTAAGGGACGTTAGAGAATGCTTGAAGTAAGGGACAGCACTAAAACGCTTTTGCGGTACCGACACGACAACACTGAAGTAAGGGACGTTGAGTTGATGGACATTAGACCTCCGCAGCCCACCTGTTTATTCCTGACAGCACCGATACCGGCCTGACAACACTGAAGTAAGGGACGTTAGAGAATGCAAGGGCAGGTTCAGCTTGGGGATGTTCGGGACGTGCAGAGGAGAAGGCATGATGTGAGGGGGTGCAGGTGCCGGTTCTGGGTGCGACACCGGCATGACAATACCGAGGTGAGGGATGGTACAGTATGCAAGGCAGGTTCTGGGTGCGGACATGCGGGACGTGCAGAGGAGGCGGCACGACGTGAGGGGGTGTCCGTGCCCGGTTCTGGGTGCGGTACCGGCACGACAACACCGAGGTGAGTGCTGTGCTGCTCTTGTGAGGGGGGTCGTGACAACACGGATCCACTGATGTGCAGTGGAGAAGATACATGACTACTGGTAAGAGACAGAGTACAGAGTGAAAGTGGATAACCCTCCTTTCCCCTCAACTCCCAGCTCACTTTCCCTTTCTCTTGTTCCCTTCTCCTCACCTCCCTTCTCGTCATCACGATTCAGGAGGTGGTGCCTCTGCGCGAGATTTGCCGAAGGCCCGAGACAGAAAACAGAGTGATCCCCCAGAGAACAGAGTAACGGGGCATAGCCCTCATTTCCCCTGGGAGAACAGAGAACGGGGCATAGCCCTCATTTCCCCTGGCCACTCCATTCACCTTCCCTCGATTCCGTGCCCGCATCCTCGATTCCGTGCCTCCTTCCTCCCTCCCCTCCTTCCTCCCTCCCCTCCTTCCCCCCTCCCCTCCTTCCTCCCTTCCCCCATTAGGAAGTAGTGTCTTTGCGCAAGATCTGTCGAAGTGAAGGCAGCACAGCATAAGAACTCACCCCCTTTGCCTTTCCGCCTTCCACCCTCCTGCTTCCCCCGTCAGGAAGTGGTAACTTTGCACAAGATATGCCTTAGGCCCGAGACTGAGTAACGATTTAAGGCATGAACCCCAATCTCACTCCCCTTGCCTTTTCACCCTCCTCCCGTTGTTTCCCCCATCAGGAGGTGGTGCCTCTGCGCAAGATCTGCCGAAGGCCTGAGACAGAGTACAGAGTGAGGGCAGCACAGCAGGTGGC
Source organism: Closterium sp. NIES-65 (assembly GCA_948144175.1). Classification (NCBI taxonomy): domain Eukaryota; kingdom Viridiplantae; phylum Streptophyta; class Zygnematophyceae; order Desmidiales; family Closteriaceae; genus Closterium; species Closterium sp. NIES-65. Next base: position 1,045,354 of record CANXME010000905.1, read on the forward strand.
CAAGGCGGTGGGGGGAGGGGAGGGGAAGAAGGCGAGCGTGAAGCAGAGTAAAGGGAATTAGCTGGAATGTAATACACAATAGAGTGAAGCAGAGTAACAGGGATTTACTGGACTGAAGGAGTTACGTGTGCAACCTGTTTTAATTGTAAAAAGGGCACCTCAAAAGTAGGTTTGGTATACCCTATGACTGAGCAGAGTGGAGGCTTTGCAGAAAATTGATAGCAATAAAATATTACAAAATATTAATTAACTAATGTCTTTCGGTGCGCACGGGGATGTAGCTCAGATGGTAGAGCGCTCGCTTAGCATGCGAGAGGTATGGGGATCGATACCCCACTTCTCCATAAGTTGGTTTTGTCTTTGCCATTTCCCTTGGGTATGAACTTTCACCACATCTTCCAGCATGTTTCTGGTTGTCTCTAATTCCCTTTCCCCTACCCTAAAAAGTTATGATAAAAGGTCATACCCAATGAGAAAGCATGCATCGATTGTGATATGTGCATCAAGCCCGAACACCTCAGCCGAACAAGGTCGTCAGGATGAATTTGCCAGTGTCGTCGACGAGGGTCGTCAAAGCCTCGGCTGACGGGGCGGAGCACTGACGCGCGTGCGGGCCCGCCAGCCTGGCCCAGGGCTGGGCCGAGCGCACGACCGCCGCCCCGCAGCCCCGCTCCGAATGTGAACAGCGGCCCACGTTACCGGGTGGGGTCGGCGAACTGGCGACAGCTCGCGCGTGGGAAAATTACCCTCGCGCGAAGGCAGCCCACACGGGCCACCTGCCCGCGATGTCCTAGTAACCCATCGCGGCCTGCCCGGACGGGCAGGCGAGGGCCAGGCGAAAAGTCGGGGCCCCCTCGGGACACTCGACAACTTCGCGACCCGTTGCGGTGACGCCACGTGTTCGCCCGCCTACTTCGCATCGGGCAACATGCAGAATTTGGTACATGGCGAATTCGATTTGGGACATTGCGAATTCGATTTCGATCGCTTCGCGGCGCACATTTTTCGCTTCGTGACGTGACATCGACTTGCTGGCTCGGCGGCGAACGAGAACTTGTGCCACTTGTGCACGAGCCCGCCAAACCCCGCCGAGGCAGGCACCACGAGGGCTGGGCGATGCCTCGACCGTTTCTGTGGGGCACCGACCCCCTTTTTTTGGTGGAAGGGGGCATCGCTCCTCATTTTCGGCATCTCGTTTCCCTTTCCACCTTTTCCCCAGCTCTGCGCCTTCTCCCAAATTCACGTCCCTTAGCCTGTAGCCGCTTCCCTTCACCGCCATGTCGGCTGCCCCGAAAGTCGGCGAAGTGACGCCGACTTCGCAGGACTTCCCTCTGTATCTCGACCTGGGTAGTGGACTCACTGCCAAGCTCGACGAACACGACTACGCCGTCCTCGTAGACCATAGGCTAGAGTTCAACGCCCGTTGCTTGGGATTCGGCCTCAAGTGAGTGTCCGTATTGGGATGTCGACGTCGACCGCTGGATACCTTGCAGGTCGACGTTGTTAGGGTTGTCCCACGTTTTGGTTGGCGCTACTAGTTTAGGGTTTAGATCACTACTCGGTGGCGCACACAGCCGTAGGTCGGCACCGGACCCCGATCACTACTACAGTAGGTCGGTGCCCGCATCGGTAGGCGCCATTGATTACAACGTAGCGACGGTGATGCACCGTTCTACTATCGCCATCCCCGTCAGTTGTCGGTTCCATAACCCACGTGTCCATCCGTCGTGCCGTGCACGTCCTCAAACACATCTACTATCCATTCATGCGTGCAGGTACGCATGGATTCGCGCGGCGCCGGCCAACATGCGATTGTGGTCGATAGGACTCGGCCGGCTTCGGGCGGCGATGGGCAAGGAAGACCACTCGTGCTTTGCTACGGTGTTCGACGCCGACGTAGCTGTTATCCCTCTGTATTCGAGGTGAGCCCAAGTCATGATGGTGTGCCATGATGCCTATGTCGCTACTCCGTTCTGATCGACGTCGTGGTGCCTAGCCTGTGCAGCATCGCACCGCTTCCAGGGGCACATTGCAGCGTCGTGGTCATCCTGTGCCCCGGCGACTTGTTGCGGGCCGGGGGGGAGACGATCAGGACATCTGTCAGGCACTTTGACCCGCAAACCGTGAAGTAGTGGCACCGCGATGAGGCGATCCGCGTGCTGAAGTGAGCTCGATAGTGTAGTCGACGACGCATGCAATTTCGCCGCTGGGCGTTAAGCAAGTCTACTGACGATATGTGCCATGTTGCTTCAGGTTTTTCCGGGCGGCGGTGCTGGCCGAGCTCGGCCGCGATGGCCGGCAGTGGGAGTGGCCGAAGCCTTCTGCTGAAGAGGTGGCGGACAGGCTCGCCGACTGCGATGAACCCGTTCGAGATGTGAGTACCGATCGTTTTACCGTTGCCGCCGTCGGTGCTCATCCTTGCTCTCTGCTCTGTTGTTTGCAGAAAGTGCGCGACACCATCCGGGACAGCGACGCAGGCTCTGGCCTCCTATCAATGAGCGCGCTGTGCTGGGTGGTGAAGAGGATGGATCGCCTGATCGGCGACGACCGTCGCAGTGCGACCAGCATGGACAAGGTCCTCGTTTCGGGGTTGAAGGATCTGCGGATTCGGATGACCACATACATCAAGGAACACGTCGCACGAAAACGGTCAGGCCATGTCGGAGTTGCTGCCGATGCCTGTGACGACGACGCCGCGGAGGCCCCTTCGGCATTCCAAGCAGTCGGTGTCGCCGACACCAGCGGAGAGGCCGGAGACGGCGTCGACAAGGCAGATGAGAAGGCAGAAAGGTCTGTGGCGAGGACCGCGGATCAGGAAAAGGAGGAGGAGGATCGTGAGGAGCGTGAGCAAGGGCATGGGTAGGAGGAGGAGGTGGTGGAGGAGGAGGAGGAGGAGGAGGAGGAGGAGGAGGAGGAGGAGGAGGAGGAGGAGGAGGAGGAGGATGAGGAGGAGGAGGAGGACAAGGCGGCGGCGGCGGCGGAGGCCGTGGAGCAGGGTTTCGGGTCGGTGGAGCAGGTGGCGGAGGGGGAGAAGCAGCAAGAGGGGGAGGAGGAGGTAGAGTTCCCCTGGGTCGAATTCGAGATGGAGGATGTTGAGGGAGCGGCGGCGGTGGCCGTGGAGGGAGCGGCGGCGGCCGTGGAGGGAACGGGTGGGATGTCGGCGGATGTTGTGTACGTACGAGGGGAGGGTGCCGATGTGGAGAATGTCGGCGTGGAGGAGGCGCACGTGGTCGGCAATGTGGTTGGCGACGCGAAGGAGGAGGATAACGCCACGACCCCGACGCCGACGGGCGTGGAGACCACCACAGGGAACGCAGGGGTGGAACGCCGGGGTGGAGTGGTAGAGGCAGGCCGTCAACCGGGTTCCTCAGCAGCTGGTCGGCAGGCAACTCCGGCCGTCGTCGCGCAGCTGCGACAGGAGAACAGGTGGCTGAGGGCTGAAAATGCTCGTCTCGAGACGGCGCTCGGAGTGGAGAGGGGTCGGGTGGACAGTTATGCGATGGGGATTGGCCGCCTCGTGGACAAGCTCAGGTCGTTGGCCGACCAGGTCGCCGCCTCCGACCAGGACGCGTCGAGTCGGCTGATGGACGCGTCCTTGACCATGGCGACGACCGTGACGGAGAACATCACCGCCAACATGGGTGAAGCATGGGATGCGATGAAGGCGTACGCCGAGAGGGCGGAGTGCTGGTTGGACGATCTAGAGAATCCGGAGGGGTTTATGGCGGTGCAACGTGCGAACGCGGTCGTCGCCATGGGCAACCACGTGGACGAAGCAAGGAAGGGATTGGAGGAATACATATCGAAGCACCAAGTCGCCGCGCAGACCAACATCGCCGCCGCGGTAACTCAACGCGTCGCCGTCCCGCCGCCCACGCCGCCCGCCCCACCGCCAGCCTTCCCGGACGAGCTCATGAAGTCTTTCAAGGCGGACGTGTTGAAGGCGGTGACTGAGGCCACCCAGCAGTCGTTTGTTGCGTCCGGGTTAAACCTCATGACCCAGGTGATCGGCCATCTGGCGCCTGGTCGGCATGGGTCGTCGCCGTCGGCCAATGAGGCCGACAAAAAGGGTGCGAAAAGGGCGGGCGGCGGAGATGATGCGTTGAGCTCGAAGCGGAGCAAGGGAGCCGATGGGAGCCGCGGCGTCGGCCAGGTGGGTCCAGGCGGCTCGCGGAGCAAGGGAGCCGACGGGAGCGGAGGTACGAGCGTGGTCGACCAGCTCAAGAAGAACGGGGCCAAGGTGATAAGGACGCACAGCAAGGGCGATGGAATCAGGAGTGCGGAGGGGGGCCCTGCCGACCAGGTTGCCGCTCAAGAGGCTGGACCAACAGCCCCGCCATTGGTCGCCGAGAAGCCGGCCAGTCTAGCGACCGCACCAACGGCGATAGATGGCGGCGCCAAAACCGTCAAGGGACCGTCCGGCGGAGTGGCGGGGACCACGTCGATCCCCCGCAACCCCCCTGCGGCTAGCAGCGCGCCGATCTCCCCGTCAGCCGCCAACAACGATGGGCCGTCCCTTGCGGCTTCTCCAGCACCAGCAGGCACGTGTGGCGCCAAGGTTGACGCGGTGGATGTTGCGGCTAACCGCGCTGGTCTGTCCGCCCCAAAGGCGAAGGCGCTCAGGGAGATGCTCAGCCGCATGGAGACCCATCGATAGGACGTGCAGCAGCCTCCCGTGGTCGGTACCGCGCCGGCCACAACAGCACGTCGCTCGGTCACTCCCCAGGTCGCCGCCACATTGTCCAGTGCCCCACCTACCGCGTCTATCATCGCCGCCCGTCCTCCTGTGGACCCAAAGTCCGAGTTGCTTCGCGCCCGGTTAGGCGCACGTACTTTGGCAGCGCCCGCACGGGCTCAGCCGGTATCCAGCTCATGCGCGACGCCGACGTCGGTGACCGTAGCTGCACACACACTCGGTGCGGCTACTGTCGAGGCGGTGGCGGAGAAGGGCGTGAGTGTAGCGCTAGCCACGGGCGGCAGATCAGTTGACCCTACACAGGCGGCGAAGGACCACAACGACGCCGATATCGCTGTCATCCAGGACCTGTTGGAAGCCGTAAACCGCCCCAAGAAGCCCCCTATGCTGGCCATCTTGGACTCGGCGAGTCCCACCGGTTGTACAGCGGAGCCAAAGACGACCACTGCTGCGGTCGGCGCGAGAAAGTCGAAACGGAAGGGGACGGTCGACGCAGGGAAAGCGAGGCCGAGCTCGAAGAAGAAAACACGGGCGACGTTGGCGATGGTGAAGTCGGTGGAGAAAGGATAGGGGATGGCGACGGCGATGGTGAAGGAGAAGGCGGCGGAGAAAGGGAAGGAGAAGGAGAAGGAGATGGAGGAGAAGAAGGAGAAGGAGGAGGAGAAGGAGAAGGAGGAGAAGGAGGAGGAGGAGAAGGAGAAGGAGGAGGAGGAGGAGGAGGAGGAGGAGGAGGAGGAGGAGGAGGAGGAGGAGGAGGAGGAGGAGGAGGAGGAGGAGGAGGAGGAGGAGGAGGAGGAGAAGGAGAAGGTGGAGGAGGCGGAGGTGGAGGAGGAGAAGGCGGCGACAGAGGAGGAGAAGGTGAAGGTGAAAGAACGGAAGGGTCATGGCATCCGCCACGACACCACGGGCGACAAGCAAGGGTGGGTGGGCGAGATTAAGGTGGTCGGGAACGAGAGCAGATACATCGGCAAGTCCCGCGAGAAGATGGAGCTGGCGTACCTTCACTCGATTGTGTACCTCCTGTACGACGGTTACGTCAGCAAGATCCTCATGGCCGAGCTCACCGGCTTGGAGGAAACAGTGATGAAGCAGTGGAGGGCGGTGTGGAAAGAAGTCCGGTTCTTGCCGACTGGGATGTGGACGGTGATATGGGCACGGGGCGCGTTCCTCCCAAAGACACGGTAAGTCGGATAAACGTCGGCCAAGCGATGATGTCGAAGTCGGCGTTCCTAACGGCCAGTTTCGTGTGATTGCGTGACACGTTCGATGATATCCTCGGGAAGTATCGAGCGTACAAGACATCAGGCGATGCGCACCACGACGCGCTTTTGCCCGCAATCTGGTTCCCCGTCGATGCCGACACGAAGGAAGGGAAGCAGAAATTGGATGCAATGATGTCGGCCATGATTGATCGCGTGTCCTTATGCGCGGCGTATGGGAAGGTCGCTGCATCCGCGGCGAGAAAGGAGGGCGACACGGATGAGACGACGGCGAAGGTCGCACAGGCGCTATCGGCCTCCGCTTGCGCCCTGTGGTGCTTAGTCGAGGGCGACGGCGCCCAGGTGGCTGATGCCGTGCGCGAAGGGAAGGCGGCGGCGATGTTGGTCGGCGCGAGCGAGAGTACCGCCGCCGAGTTCAAGAAGGTCATGACGGCGGTGTTGGAGGCCGCGATGAGCAGGCAGCAACCCCTCGGGGAGGTTGCGCACGTCGCACCTGCGCTGGAGTCCACCGCTCTGGCCAAAGCCTATCCGGGGTTGGATGTTGATGCCGAGGCCAAATTGATCGCACGAGCGACGGTGGAAACCCTCGCGTTCTGGGGAATGTGCCCCGTGGATGGGCCGAAACTCAGGAAGATCGGCATCGCGGTGCCGCTTGACGCGCAGATGGAGTACGATATCGAACACAGGGGGAGGAAGAGGCAGAGGGGCAAGCAGGGGAAGGATAGCTCGGGGAAGAAGGGCAGAGCGGGCAAGGACAGCACGGCGGCGTAGTCGGCATAACAATCTGCCATGGGCGGCAGGAGGGAGCGCAAGTAGGTCTTCTTGCTAGGATGGCCTGATATGGGCGGCGTCGATTGTGTAGTTTTCGTTTGGATTTTTTTTCGTTTGATTGTATATTTTTCGTTGGGATTTCTTTTCGTTTGTGGTTGCGTATTTCTTTTGTTGGCTGTAACTTTTTGGTAGTGCATGTTACTAGAACACTCCTCGGCAAGGTCGACCTGATCTCTACCATGTTACTCAGATGCGGGCCCGGTTCGATGAACCCCGTCGGCGTATAACAACTCGGCGTCGTACGGTGTCGACATAGTGCGTCTGGCTGTATGCATGTATATACTCGGCGATGAGCCTCGTCGGCTAGACCGAGATGGTCAATGGTCGGCACTTTGGGGAATGTGCCGCGCCGCCCAGGTGGCCGAAACTCTAGGAGGTCGGCATCGATGTGCCGTTTGACGCGCATATCGAGCGGGCAAGGACAGCACGGATGCGTAGTCGGCGCGCGGAGGGAGCGCTAAGTTGTATGATTGCTCGGTTATAGCGTGATCGGCGCCGTTTGCGCCGTTTGCATGCAGTCAGCGATGTCGACATGAATAAGGCACAATGAATTGCACGCACATGGTGGCGACTATGTCGGAGTCCGACATATCTGGTTCGGATGTATGTGTTGGATCATGTATGTTCGTGTTGCATCACCATCAACAAGTACAATGGGATCACTACGGTTTGCTAAATTAGGGCATCATCAACCTACGCTAACACATATGCACCGAGGATCTTCATGCCGACTTCTTGCGCTTTGACGGAGGACGCTGCGCAGGTGCGGTCTGCTTGGCCAAGTCGGCCATGGTCTTCGGCATCTGCTCCTCCCAGGTGTCTGGAAACAGGCGGTCGACCCACGTCGTCGGCTTCAGCTCGAGCGCCACCAGCGCACAGGCGAGGCGTAGCTTCGAGACCACCTTGGGGCCAAGCCCCTTGACGCCCATGCCAGGCTCCTTGGACATCGTCGGTGTCGTCTCCGGGTTGAGCACGGTGAGGGCATCGCAGAAGGTCCCAATGCCCGGTGCCGCGATCGCGTTCAGTGCATCGACCACGACTTCGGTGTCGGCATCGCCGTCGCTCGCGCGTAGCTGGCGCACCGCATCCATGGCCTTCAGCATGCGGCGCACCGTCATGTTGAGTGCACCCTGGGTCGCGCCTTTGAGGAGGGTGTGGCGGTCGATGAACCCCGGCTCGGCGACCCTGTCGCAAAGACGACGGGTGTCATTGGCGGTGGCGGAGTTCTTGAGGCGCCAAGCGTCCCGCACGGTCTTTGAATCCCGCCAAGGTTGCACCACGTTGAGCTCGTAACTGGTCTCCTCTGCCGTCTTGGGGGGTGGCGGGGGTTTCCCATCATCTCTCTTGGCTCCGGTCACCGTGTTGGCCGAATCCGCGGAGCCACCCTCGCCCGGAGCTTGCTCGGTCGCCGACGGCGGCGCCGCCGGCATCCTCCGGGCTTCTGACACACGGAGTGCCTCGGTGACTCGAGCAAGCTCGGCGGTGAGCGACGCGATTGTGTTGTTTTGCATCTCGATCGTCTCCTGAAGGCCTAGCTTCTCGAGCGCCGAGCGCTCGACCTCCTTCTTTAGCGCCTCCTTGAGGGACATGTTGTGATACTGGGTGTCCATGCGGACGGATATTTCCTGCAATGTTGAGTGTGCGGAAAGGCGACAAGAGGTTAGAATTCACCGGCTAAAATTCAACGACGCCGACATGGTCGGCGACTCACCTCCAGCTGAATCTGAGTCGGTCCCGGCGCTTTTTGATCGTATCGGTGTCGACCGACTCGACCCTTTTCGCCCAGTGCTGGAAGAGGGCAATCCTGCAGAGCTTGGAACCTTGGACGTACGGGTGCCACGGTGTGCGGACGAGCTTCACCGCAAGGTCCTCGGCGACGATGCGTCGGAACATCACGAGGGTGCGCAAGAAGTGCACTGCGGCTGCATCGGCGTCGCTCACGTTGACGGCACGCGTCTCCGCCTGCAAGTCGGAAAGTGGCGTGGGTTAGTAGGGAGTTGGGCAGCCAACTAGGCCACGACGACTGAAAAACATTGTCGGCGTCGCGTGACATACATCGCGCAGCATAGCATCCACGCTGGGGAAGATGTGCTCGGCGAGCAGGTCCAGGAGTTTGTCGGAGGGCTCGACCCTGCTGCGCCCCAAGAAGTAGTCTTGCTTGAGTCCCGAGTAGCCGGCCTTCCGCATCACCACCCCAACGGGAATGGCCGTGATGTACGCACGAGTCATCTTGTCGAGAGCCCAGTGTCCTAGCTCGGCGATCTCCGCGCGCGGAGTCCCTCCGATGGCTAGCTCCTGCGCGCCTCCGGCGCGGGAGGCGTGCACGTTCCTTTTGCAGAACACCTTGTTGGTCGTCCACATCTGCCGAGTCCAACGTTGGTGGGTGGCGGCGGGGAGCTCCTCCTGCTCCTTGTCGTTTTTGGCGAAGAAGAGATGCTTCTTGTACCAGCGTTCGCGTTTTGTGGTGTCAAGCGGCGGAAGGAAGTCGGTGCCGGAGAACTGACCGATCTGGTCGAGGATGAAGTGCAGCCACAGGCCGGTCTCGCCGACGGCGCACACCATCGCTTCCAGGTGTCGCGCCGCGTAGCTCTGCTGAAGACGGGCATCCTTGGAAGTCTTCGAGTTACGCGCGGCGATCACCATGACGACCGGCTGGCTATCCGGGTTCACCTCCGAGGTGCTCGCCAGGTGGTACAAGAAGACGTCGGGTAGCGTGATCTCGCGGATGCTGGCGCCGCGCAGGAGAGAGTGGTGGGAGAGTAGCGTGAGCACCTTGACGAGCAGGAATCGCCACAGCGTCTGCGACGGAGTGGTTGCCCGCGGGTTCCACGCCGCCGCCGCCCATGTCGGCAGCACCCTCATCATGATCTGGCGGAACTGCTCGGCGGTGTAGGTATCACCGATGGTGCCGCGTCGACGGTCGGCGCAGTTCCTGAACGCAAATCGGCGGGGAAAATCTGTTAGACTACGTCGACTTCACAGTGCACAGTGATATAGAATAAGGTTGTCGACCAACTTACTTGATGTCCCTCTCGTTCTTGTGGCGGACGTTGAACCGCACCTCCGATCTGACCACCGAGATCTCCCTCATGATGCCCAGCTCCTTCTCTCGGTACAGCGTCGCCTCTACCCTCGCCGCCACCTGGCATGCCTTTATGCGCCCGAGGATCGTGTGCACAGTTGTTGACCTCACAGGCCCCGTTCGCGTGGCATTGTTCTCCTGTGGAAACAAAGAACGAGAATGGAATGACTATGAACGAAGTGAGTACAAATAGGAAACCCTAATTGGGTTGTACCCCCTATGGGATACCCCACTATAGCCTACAGAAACAAGTAAGCTATAAGTTCTGACACACCCCCATAGGCAAAGTGGGGGAGAACAAGGGGTCACAAGACCAGTCAAGCAAAGCAAAGCAAAGCTCAGGGTGGATCACAAAGTCACCACGCATTCCGAGCACAAGTTCAAAGGCCACAAGGCCAGTTCACATGCAAGATCATATATAGAGATATACAAAAAACAAGAGTATATATATGCGAAAGTACAAGCAAGGTCAAGAGGAGAGCAAGTGAGGCAAGACAGGCACAAGACCCAACTGCGTGCAGCAACGCTGATGATCACAAGGCGCAAGTGCCTTGGTGAAGACATCAGCAGTGTTGGCCTCAGAGGCCACGTACGCAAGTCGCAGCTGTCCACGCTGCTGTAGCTCACGAGCAAGAAAGTAACGAAGAGCAATGTGCTTCGTTCTGTGCTCCAGTCGCTGCTCTCGACACAAGGCCAGCATGGCCTTGTTGTCTACGTACAGGACTGGAGGAGAACGAGGCTGCTCTCCAAGGTCGGTCAGCAGGTAGGTGAGCCAACGTAACTCCTGTGCAGCCATAGCCCCAGCGTAGATCTCAGCCTCACAACTGGAGCCGAGAACAGAAGACGAGCGGGTAGCCCGCCACGAGACAGAGCCGGAACCAAGGCTGAAGGTGTAACCCTGTGACGACCGCTGCGTAGCCTGGTCGTCAGCCCAAGAAGCGTCTGTGTGCCCAGTGAGGACCACTGGACTGCGCCCTCCAAGCACTAGCCCCATGCCCGACGTACTGCACAAGTAGCGCAACACCCTCTTCGCTGCAGCCATGTGCTCTGGTCGGTGTCTCCCAGGAGCAACAAAGCGTGCGAGAATGCTAAGAGGGTATGCGAGGTCAGGTCGTGTGCAGGTCATCAGGTACATGAGGCAGCCAACAAGCTCTGCAAACGGGCCACTCGACTCTACGGACTCATCCGAAGGCAGAGCTGAGAGCGAGTGGCGAGTAGGCAGAGGAGTGGCCTGAGGCGAGGAGTACATGAAGCCGAAGCGCTGAAGGACCTGCTGCACCATGTGTGACTGAGTCAGGGTAATGGTGCGGCGTGCTCTGTCCCGGGTGATCTGCAAGCCAAGGTAGCTGCGCAGTTCACCCAGGTCAGTGCACGTGTGTCTCTTCTGCAGCTCGGACTTCACGTAGGCGAGTCCAGCAGTGTCAGCTGTGGCAAAGACCAAGTCGTCGACGTACACGAGGATGTAGAACGGCGGCAGAGAGGTGTCGGTGCGCAGAAACAGCGACGGGTCGGCAGTGGAAGGAGCAAACCCAAGTGCCGCCAGCGTAGTCCTCAGTGTGTCGTGCCACTCACGTGGCGCCTGGCGGAGACCGTAGACTGGACGCCGGAGACTCCACTGGGTACCAGGAGGGAAAGACCCAGTGAAGCCAGGTGGGCGACGCAGCCAGATCTCCTCGTGCAGGCTGCCCTGCAAGAAAGCTGTGCTGAAGTCGAGAGAGTGCAGCTCGTAGTCACGGTGAGCAGCAACGTGTAGCAGAACCCGAAGAGTGGTCATCTTCGGGGTGGGGGAGAAGGTCTGAAAGTAGTCAACCCCCTGCCGCTGACTGAAGCCACGAGCCACGTAACGCGCCTTGAAGACAGGCGGAGAACCCGGCGGCCGCTTCACCCTGAAAATCCACATGCCACTGACGATGTTCGCCCCAGGAGGGGGAACAGCGTCAACGTAGGTGCCTGTGGACTTCCAGGAAGCCATCTCTGCATCCATAGCTGCCTGCCACTGAGAGGAGTAGGGACCCTCTATCGCCTCCGCGTAAGAGCGCGGAGTCGGGATGTCTGGTGCATCCGGGTCTCCCTCAGGGGCTAGCAGTACAGACGCGAGACGAGGTGAAGCGGCGGCCAGACACTGGAACTCCTCCTGCCTGTCCTCAAGGACGTCCGTGCCAAGGGCACACTCACCCCCGACGGACGGAGGACAGGCGGACTCAGACTCAGTGACAAGACGAGCAGCGTAGTCCAGACGACAGCGCGCAGCAAAGTCGACAAGCTCAGTGACAAGGGCAGACGCAGCAGACGACTCGAAGGAGGGGTCAGTGACAGCAGTAGCCAGGAGACGCGTGACAGTAGGACTGGCAGCACGAAGGGCGTCCGACTCCGGGTCGGCAAGAGCAGGAAGAGAGGAAGCAGGAGGAGAAGGCAAAGGGGCACGCAGAGGAGCAGTGGACGGACGCAGGGACATCCGGTGCGTGCCAGGGACAGGAGGAGGACGCTGACGCGACCCGCGACCACTAGCGCGCTCAGTACGAACAGGCGACACAGGACGAGACGCAGGCTCACGACGCTCAGTAAGACCTCCAGTCGGACCAGCGTAGGGAGAAGGAGCAGGCAAAGGGGAGGCAGGCTGTAGCTGTGGCTGTGACCGGACAGGCTGCGGACCCTCTAAGGGAGGAGGAGGAGGTGTAAGACCAAGAACCTGCTGCAGGAGCGGAACGAAGTACGGTCGGGGCCGCGCGGCGACGCTAGAAACAGCACGAACAGCACCAGCAGCCCCGGCAGGAGCACCCACTCCAGTAGCACCTCCAGCAGCACCACCAGAAGCTCCAGAACCTCCAGCCGCAGCACCAGGAGCACTGTCAGTCGGGCCGCCAACGGCAGGCTCAGCACCTACACCCTCAGCAGGACCAGCTCCAGGAGAACTCTCAGACTCAGCAGCTCCAGCACCCACAGTACGAGCGCCGGCGGGGCGCGCAGCAGCAGTACCCTCTGCAGCCGAAGAACCACCAGCACCAGCAGCACGCCTCCAGCGCCCGGCAAACCACTCACGCAGCTCCTGTGGGGAGAGTGGCTCCCGGCGAGACGAAGCACCCCCAGGCACAGCACCTCCAGGCTCGGCACCCCTAGACACAGCACCCCCAGGCACGTCACCCCCAGGCTCAGCACCCCCAGGCTCAGCAACCCCAGGCTCAGCACCCCCAGGCTCAGCACCCCCAGGCACAGCACCCCCAGACTCGGCACCTCCAGGCACAGCACCCCCAGGCTCAGCACCCCCAGGCTCAGCACCCCCAGACTCGGCACCTCCAGGCTCAGCACCCCGAGACTCCGCACCCCCAGGCTCAGCTCCCGCAGCAGCACCAGAGTCACCAGTGACCTCGACAGGCTCGACCGCGTCTACCTGGGACACACCTGAAGGGGCAGGACCCTGAGGGGGGAGGGGGACTACCGGGGGGGGACCTGGTACCAAGAAGAGCGGGGGTGGGGGGAGGGACGGAGTGCGGTAGGGGAAGAGGCGGTAGTAGGGTACCGACTCGTCGAACGTGACGTCCTGGGAGGACAGAACACGTCGAGAGGTGGGGTGGTAAAACTGCCACCCAGGGGCGTCGGGGGGGAACCCCAGGAAGGCGCAGGGAGAAGCACGAGGGGATAGCTTGTCCGCAGACAGGTCGCGAACAAACGCCCGAGATCCCCAGACCCGGAATGCCGACGCATCGCCAACCTTCCCCGTCCACAGCAGGGCTGGGGAGGTCTCCGGTCGAGAGACCCTGGGGTGGAGGTTGATCTGGTGCGCAGCGTACCTGACCGCAAACGGCCACAGAAAATGGGGAGCAGCCGCATGCATCATGGACGTACGAGCGACGTCCATGACCATGCCAATGCGGCGCTCAGCAATCCCATTCTGCTGCGGTGAGTCCGGAAGCGTGAAGGTCTGACGGATGCCTCGCGCACGACAGTAGGCACTCAGGAGGCCAGAGGAGAACTCTCCGCCTCTGTCCGAGTGCAGACGCAAAACAGGGAAGTCAGAGCCAAAGCTCCTCCGAAGCTGGAGACGAGCTGCGCGGATCCAGTCGATCAACACCGCAGTGACCTCACCCTTGCTGCGCAAGGGGAAGACTGTGGTGTAACGCGAGTAGTCGTCAACCACCAGCAGGAAGTAGCGCTCCTGACCCTGTCCACGGACGCGGGCTGGGCCCCACACATCCATGTGAAGCGTCTGCAACGGGGCCTCTGTCGGAGGAAACTGGGAGGAGTGAGGGGCAGCACGCTGGCGCCCCTCGACACAGGGGACACAGGTGGGGCCAGGGCCCGGAGGAAGGGGAGGGAGAGACCGGGGAAGACCAGACACAAGGACTCGCGAGGCCATGCCTCTGAGCCGAAGCAGAGAGGGGTGGCCAAGGCGGTGGTGCCAGAGGAGGGTCTCGTGAGACAAACGACGGCACGAGCAGGGGGCAGACTCAGGACCAGACCTGGACGCTGCAGCAAACACCTGACCAGACGAAGTGACCCTACCAGACTCAGCACCTGGAGGAGAAGCAGTGGTCAGAGTGTACAGGCTCGACCCTGGCCGACGTGTAAACGTAGCCAGGTGGCGACCTGTATCCGCCTCCGTGCAGTGGGTCACCCGCTGACGAGCAGGGGTGAACTGGTGGACACCCGCATCCTGGAGGTCAGCACCACTCACCAAGTTCGTCGAGAACGAGGGGAGGTAGAGACCAGTCAGGGTGCCAGAGGGGGCCGCCGGACACGGGAGGACAGTGGAGAAGCGAGACAGGACAGGCCCCCCAGAGGGGTCAGCCAGGGACACCGCAACCGGCCGACTCAGCGGCGTGAGAGTGGTGCGGTCCCGAAAGAAGGAGCGAGACGCTCCAGAGTCAAGGGTGAAGGTGTGAGAGGCCGAAGCCGACACAGTACCTGAGAGGGCAGACTCACCAGCACCTGAGAGCACAGACGCACTGGCACCTAGAGCAGCAGCCTCACTAGTACCTGACGCGGCAGTACCAATGCCCGGGTCGGGCGGGAAACACCGGTAACAGTCATCCTCATCACTACCAATCGCAGCATACATAGCAGAGAGAATAGCATCAAAATCAAGATCATAAATAGCTACACCAGCCCTAGACAGCTCTCCCCAGCGGGGGATCTCAGCTGCCTCCGGAAACTGCTGACGCCAGGCGTCAGTCAGGCGGCCAAAGCAGCGGCGGGCAGTGTGGGCGCCTCCACACCTCTCCCCTGCACGGTCACCGGTGCGGAGAACGTAGGGGCAAGGACCAAGCGCACCACCACGCTGACGCTGCGAGTACCACTCACGGAGCTGCTGAGGGGCGGGGACGGTGCGAGAGCGCTGCTGCTGCTGTGGCTGCTGCTGCGGCTGCTGTTGCTGTTGCTGCTGGCGCTGACCACCCCCGGAGCTGCTCCGCTGGGACGAGCCACTCCGACCCCCGCCTCCACTGCCACCCCCGCCTCCACCGCCACCCCCGTCTCCACCTCCACCTCCCCCACCAGGACCGTCGCTCCCACCGCTCCCACCGCCTCCTCCGCTACCACCTCCGCCGCCACCTCCGCCTCCACCGCCGCCACCAGTACCTCCACTTCCGCCACCACCCCCACCGCCACCCCCACTCCCCCCGCCACCCCCACCGCCTCCTCCACCGCCCCCTCTAGCTCCACCCGCTCCCTTGCCCCCCTTGCCCTTGCCAGCGCGGCGTCTGCCGCTGGGGGCAGACGCCGCGCCGACCGACTCAAAACCAGTGAGGTCGGCCGCAGCGGCAGAGGCGACAGAGGGCAGCAGGGGGGAAGGACCACACCCCTCAAAGATAGGGGTGCGAGGGTCACCCCGAGAGGCCCCTACAGCGACAATACTCTTCTCAGCCGCTAGCAGGGACTCCTCAAGGAGGTCGACAGTGAGAGTGGTGGGACAGACAGAGAGAAACTGGTCCCTAACGACACGAAGGGACTCAGGGAGACGGGTGACGAGAAAGTAGAGAGTGATGTACATGGGAGGAGGGTTCGCAGCGCGGAACTCAGCAGGAAGGGCAGCGCGGTAGCGGGTGTCACTAGCACGGAGGTGGGTAACGAGGTCAGCGACAGTGGGAAAGGAAGCGAGGTCAGGGAAGAGAAACGGTAGCATGAGGCGGCTAAGGGTAGCGGAGGAAGGGGAGGAGTAGCGTGCAACTACAGCGTCGTACAAGGCCTGAGCGGTCTTGCACTGACTAAAGTGGGCACGCTCAGAGGAAGGGAGGTGGCGACGCACAGCAAGACGTGCAGCAGCATCGCGGGTCGCCCACTTGGAGCGAACGGCAGAGTCAGCATCAGCAGGTGGGGCAGGGACAGCGCCAGAGATAAAGTCAAAGAGAGAGACCTCATCTATCGCATCACACAGTAAGTACAGCTGCAGGTCTTCAATCCAGACGGCAAAGTCAATGGCCCTCCCCTCAGCGTCAAAGGTAAGAACATTGGGGGTGGCCAT
Organism: Closterium sp. NIES-65; assembly: GCA_948144175.1. NCBI lineage: Eukaryota > Viridiplantae > Streptophyta > Zygnematophyceae > Desmidiales > Closteriaceae > Closterium > Closterium sp. NIES-65. The sequence goes on from CANXME010000905.1 coordinate 1,061,640, forward strand.
GACAGCAGCTGAAAATCTCACCGGGCTGGGAGAGGCGGGTAGGTCAGCAGCAGAGGAACAGCAGCACGGCTCCGCAGGCGGCTCGGGCGGCGCGGGCGGCTCGGCGGCGGCTCGGGCGGCGGCTCGGCGGTGGTTCGGCGGCGGCTCGGCGGCGGCTCGGCGGCGGCTCAGGCGGCGGCGGCTCGGCGGCGGCTCGGCTGCTGCTGGGCGGCGCGGGCGGCTCGGGCGTCACGGGCGGCTCGGCGGCGGCTCTGGCGGCTCGGCGGCGGCTCGGGCGGCGGCTCGGCGGCGGCTCGGCGACGGCTCGGCGGCGGCTCGGCGGCGGCTCAGGCGGCGGCGGCTGCTGCTGGGCGGATTGGCGGGGCCGCGTAGCAGAGTGGCGGCGGGGCCGCGACCGAAGAGAGCGGCGGGGCCGCGTAGCAGAGGGCGGCGGGGCCGCGTAGCAGAGGGCGGCGGGGCCGCGTAGCAGAGGGCGGCGGGGCCGCGTAGCAGAGGGCGGCGGGGCCGCGACCGAAGAGAGCGGCGGGGCCGCGTAGCAGGGGGCGGCGGGGCCGCGTAGCAGAGGGCGGCGAGGCCGCGTAGCAGAGGGCGGCGGGGCCGCGATCGAAGGGCGGCGGGGCCGCGTAGCAGAGGGCGGCGGGGCCGCGTAGTAGAGGGCGGCGGGGCCGCGTGGCAAAGGGCGGCGGGGCCGCGATCGAAGGGCGGCGGGGCCGCGTAGCAGAGGGCGGCGGGGCCGCGTAGCAGAGGGCGGCGGGGCCGCGTAGCAGAGGGCGGCGGGGCCGCGAGGCAGAGGGCGGCGGGGCCGCGTAGCCGAGGGCGGCGGGGCCGCGATCGAAGGGCGGCGGCGGGGCCGCGTAGCAGAGGGCGGCGGGGCCGCGATCGAAGGGCGGCGGGGCCGCTAGGGAAGGGCGGCGGAGCCGCGAGGGGAAGGGCGGCGCAACGGTCCGCTAGGGGCGACACGACGGGTCGCTAAAAAAAAAAACGCGCCTCGGGGCGCGGTTCGGTGGGCCCTAGAAGCAGTCCCTAGGAGGGAACCTGCTCTGATTCCATGTGGAAACAAAGAACGAGAATGGAATGACTATGAACGAAGTGAGTACAAATAGGAAACCCTAATTGGGTTGTACCCCCTATGGGATACCCCACTATAGCCTACAGAAACAAGTAAGCTATAAGTTCTGACATCTCCTCCCCGGGCTGGTCAACAATGAGGTTACACTCACGGCTCATTTGCTTCACGTAGGCGCGCAGCCGGGTTTCGGTGACCCTAGGGCCGTGCAGCCAGATGTACTGTCGGCGGACCACTTTCTCGTTGCACCAATCCTTTTTCTTGTTGTCGCGGATGTAGTGGCCGATCTCGTCGACGTGCCCAAGTCGTTGCTCATGGGGTAGCTTGTCGCGTATCTGCTTCAGCATCTTCGCCGCCCACTTCTTGTAGTGGTAGATGAACGCGGTGTACAGCCTGAGCGTGCTATCCTTCTCCAAGCATTGTAGGTGTCGTAGGGCGTCTATTATGAGCACGTCGATGCTAGAGTACACCATGTCGTCCACTACAAAGTCTGTCCCCTTCCACCCTTCGCGCGGCACCGCCATGTGCTGATTGTCCTCCTTCTCGTCCTGTTCGAGCATGTCATGTTTGTATTCAAATTCCCGCCTAAGGCGTTCTTCCAAGGTGCGCGGATTCGTGCTACGCGGAGGACGGTCGTCGACTTCATCGTCGCTCTCTTCCTCGTCCTCGTCGTCGTCATCACCATGGTTTTCCGAGCTGGGCGGCACCGACGAAGGTCCAGGCTGCCCATCTGACGTCGGTGTCGACTTCTTCGTAAACTCCCCTATTGGCGGATTCGGTATGTCCTTGGTGTACTCGCCTTCGGGAATCTGAGTCAGTTTGTCAAGATCGTAAAGCAACTTTAGCGTCTCTACGGGGGCAGAGGACGGACTGTGGTCGGTTGGGGTACCAACGTCGGGCATGTCGACGTCGTCCATGACCGCTCGTATGCTCTACCGCCGGCCGTGGAAGAGGGAAAGATTGGTAAACCAGAGACGGAAGTGATTCACGTCGACGCCTGAGTGCCGACCTAAGTCTATTCCAGGTCGACGCCTGAGTGCCGCAGCTCGGTCGACTCGGCCGTCGAGTAACCTAGACCCGCAGAGATAGCGAGGGTCCTGTGAAGAAAACGAAGTGCCAGATGGCGCACAGGAGCATGAGAGAAACACGAAGCTGAACCGGCAGAATGAGAGCGTTGTGCGTGGTCAAAGAGGGGTATGGTTGCGGGACACTGCGCACCTGCCGCGCTCCACGCAGCCCTCTTTGCAAGCGCCGCAGTGCACGTGCATGACGTGTCACGATCGATGCATGTCTACTGTGACGCCGCTCTGCGCTCAACGGCACTCCCGCCGGTGCCTTGCCACGGTGGAATTCACGTGCGCCACGTGCAGTAGGCCAATCACCTAGTTCCACTCTCCCGAAATGCCGTAGCGTCCTGCTCTCCCGCGCAAACCTCATCGACCTTCGAGTAGGCGCGTGGCCGGAGGGTTGGTCGACGCCGACATTCCCTGAGTCTGGGGCTCGATTCGCCTATGCATTGTTTGGTCCGCACAGAACCATCCGCGTGGGTCGTGCTGCTGCGGTTGGATCTTCGGGCGACACCGACATCTCAATACCCCGCGTTCTCTGGCTATCTAGGTGGTAGACACATGCCAGTCGTCTTTCGTCGCGTGGACGATGGTTACATTTTTCGTCGGCGCGCCAAGTTTCGCGCACAACGAAATATACCCGGTGGTGCGAAGCGGGGCCACGTCGGCGTCGTCGTGGCACCTCCCGATTGTCAGGCTCGATCTCGGCCGTCCCTATTAGGCCACGTGGCCGTAATCGCGGTTCGGCGCACGACGTGTCGACCTGTGGTTCAGGGTCCGCTGAGATATCCTTCTCGGGTTTCTCTCAGCGAAACCCGAGGTCGTCAGGTTGTCGACAATCCCGAGGGGTTCGGGGCCCCGGAGGACTGCCAGCTCGCCCCAGTTTGCCACTCGCAGGTCGTCAGGAGGTCGTCAATCCCGAGGGGGTTCGTTGTCCTATCGCAACCGCGAAATTGGGCGGCAGTTTTCGTCGGCTGAGGTATATCATCCCTATGCTATCAGGAAATTTTCCCTGAAATTCCTGATTTTCAGGGATTTTTTTGTACCTACACTGATTTTTCAGTGTTGAGAGTTTTGTGACACTGATTTTTCAGTCTTTTATCGAAGTGTACACTGAATGCACATTCCGAATCCTTCCTGTCAACCAACATTTTCAGATTTTTCGCGTACGAGAACGTACCGCAAGAGATTGACGATTTAGAGGATTAACTGTTTTTGTGGTTAGTGAATTTCTACCGACGGGCAAGAGCCCGGTTCGAATCCCTCCGCTGCATGTTTCGTAAAGCCTTACTCTTGTACACAAGGTTTTCATTTGCTTGAAAATTCAGGCTTTGTTTTTTAGGAACACTGAAAAACAGGGTTTTGTTCACAGGGACCCTGATGCATCAACGTCCCTTAAAGTGAATCTGAGGGCCTGATGTGCATACAATAGAACTTGCAACAAGTAATCACACCCGCTCCCCCTATGAGCCAACTGGAGCTTATTGAACATCAACACAACACCTTAGAATCGTTGAGCCATTCTCCTTGTTTAAATATGGTGCCAGGCGAAAACATAGTAGAAATTATTTCTGGTGTACGATACTGGATGACGAAGTGGATGTCAACCCCCTTCCCGTCCACCCCTCCTGTCCTTCCTCCTTCCCCCTATCAGGAGGTGGTGCCTCTGCACATCATCTGTCGAAGGCCCAAAACAGAGTATAGAGTGAAGAGGGTACAGCTCCCGTTGCCCCATTTTCTTCCTCTTCATCTTCCCCGATCAGGAGGTAGTGCATCTGCTCAAGGTTTGCCTAAGGCCTGAGCCAAAATACCGCGTGAAGGTGGCACAGCAGGCGGTTAAGGCAGTGGGGGGAGGGAAAGGGAGGAAGGCAGGGTGAAGCGGAGTAAGGGAAATTAGGTGGTACATAATAGAGTGAAAACAGCACAGCAGGTGCGGAGGCAAGGGGAGGAAAGGATGTGCGGAGGCAAGCAAAGGGTGCTGGAATGAAGGATTCATGTGGTACACTGTAGGGGAAGAAAGGATGTGCGGAGTCAAGGCAGCACAACAGGTGGCTAAGGCGATGGAGAGAAGGGAGGGGAAAAATGGGGGTGAGAAACGGAGTGAAGGGAATCATGAAATAGGCAATGACAAGAAACAAATAAGTCCGTAAAAACTTTGCCGTCGCAGCCAGCACGGGGATGTAGCTCAGATGGTAGAGCGCTCGCTTAGCATGCGAGAGGTATGGGGATCGATACCCCACTTCTCCAAGCTATTTTCCTGCTCCTTGGTACCAAATCATGGACTTCGTGCTTGGGGCCCCTATATCTAGAGCCCTGACCGTATCTTTTCCCTATTCCTACCCCCTCAGCTTTATGAGTTATGGAGTTGGGGTCTGGTGGAGCTCTGACTTTGTCTCTGTCAAGACAGGGCTGTTGGGAGAAATACCGGCATACCCATCTTCACATACCCACGTAACAAGTACGGTATTGTTGCACCGGTGCATGTAATTCACAGTACAAAAGCATACCGTAGCGGACAAGACAGCCTGCTGTATTGGAGTAAAATTTTGAGGTTTTACAGATGGGTAACTCGTATCAGCAAATGCATAAAAGAGAGCAACACTAGCAGTCTCTCACCGCAATGCCTAAACAGCAGCAGCGGGAGGGTAGTAGTTGCAGACGAGAAACTGCGCCACTCCGGTGAAATTGCCCCTGTAGGGACAGAGGGCCTGGTGGGGGAGACGGCAGAGGGATGGGAGCAGAAGAGGGTAAAGAAGGGTAGCAGGTGGATGGTAGTTGCAGACGAGAAACTGCGCCACCCCGGTGAAATTGCCCCTGTAGGGACAGATTGCCTGGTGGGGGGATGGTAGATGGGATGGGGCGAGGCGACGGGGGAGGGATGGGGGGATGCATGGGGGAGCAAAGAGACACAGCAGGTGGGCAGTAGTTGCAGACGAGAAACTGAGCAACTCCGGTGAAATTGCCCCTGTAGGGACAGAATGCCTGGTGGGGGGATGAGGAGCGATGGCAGAATGGATGGGGGGTAGATACGGAGGAGGAAGTGAGCAGCCGGGTGGATTTGGCCTTGCTGGGACAGAGAGTCTGTTGGAAGGGTTAGTTGGGGGGTAGCAGCATCACAGGCGAAGCAGAGCAGCAGCGGGAAGGTGGTAGTTGCAGACGAGAAACCGAGCCAGCCTGGTGGGATTTCCCTTGTAGGGACAGAGTGCCTGGTGATGGGAGGGATATTTGGGGAAACGCAGCATCGGAGGCAAAGCAGAGCGATGGGGGGAAGCGTCGGGGGCCGGAAGGGGGAAGTGATGTGGGGGGGGGGAGCAGGCATACCGGGGGAGCAGTGGTGCAGGGAAGGAATGCGTCTCAGTCAGTAATAGCAACAGTGCTTCGAAGAAAAACGAAAGAGGGAGAGGGAGAGGAAGCATGCAGCAACGCACCTCGTCACACCCCTCGTGTCTCTCCACGCGAGCTGAATGAATGCTTGAATGCGCGCCAGTCAGTGATAATGACATTGTCTGTGTCTCTCCACGTGAGCTGAATGAATGCGCGCCAGTCAGTGACAGTGAGAATGTGTGTGTGAGGAGGAAAGAGAGAGAGGGAGAGAGAGAACGTGCAGGAACGCACCTCGCCACACCCCACCCTCCTCGTGTCTTTCCACGCAAGCTGAATGAATGCTTGAATGCGCCACAGTCAGTGATAATGACATTGTGTGTGAGGGGGAAAGCGAGATCGGCAGAAGGGGAACATGCAGCCACGCACCTCGCCACACCCCACCCTCCTCGTGTCTTTCCACACAAGCTGAATGAATGCTTGAATGCGCCACAGTCAGTGATAATGACATTGTGTGTGAGGGGAAAAGCGAGATCGGCAGAAGGGGAACGTGCAGGAACGCACCTCGCCACACCCCACCCTCCTCGTGTCTTTCCACGCAAGCTGAATGAATGCTTGAATGCGCCACAGTCAGTGATAATGACATTGTGTGTGAGGGGAAAAGCGAGATCGGCAGAAAGGGAACGTGCAGGAACGCACCTCGCCACACCCCACCCTCCTCGTGTCTCTCCATGTGAGTTGAATGAATGCGCCACAGTCCTCCCCTTGCACGCACGCCCCTGCGCTGCTGCTGTAGTGCTTGCCCTGTTGAGTGAACAGAACAGGGGTCAATGGGGATCAACGGGGTTCATATTGGTGAACATATAGAAACGCCCACTGAATGCGCCACAGTCCTCCCCTTTCACGCACGCTTCTGTGCTGCTGCTGTAGTGCTTGCCCTGGCGAGTCAATGGAGGTCAAAAGGGGTCAACGGCATCCATAATGGTGAACAATAGAACGACACCCACTGATTGCGCCGCAAGTCTGCCCTTGCACACATGCCTCTGTGCTGCTGCTGCTGTAGTGCTTGCCCTGTTGAGTGAACAAAACTCAACAGGGGTTGATGGGAGTCAACAGAGGTCAACGGCGTTCATATTGGTGAAAGTTTGAAAGACAAAAACTGAATGCGTTATGTCCTCCCCTTCCACGCATGCCTCTGTGCTGCTTCTGTAATGCTTGCCCTTCCAAGAAAACAAAAGTCAACAGCGGTCAACGGAGGTCAACGGGCTTCAACGGAATTCACATTGGTGAACATTTGAAAGATAAGCACTGAATGCGCCACAGTCCTCCCCTTGCACGCACGCCCCTGTGCTGCTGCTGTAGTGCTTTCCCTCGTGAGTAAACGGGGGTCAGCGGTGGTCAACAAGGGTCAACAGGGGTAAATGGGGGTCTACATAAATCAATACATCGCTTTCTCCCCTTCCCCCCCTCTCCACCCCTCCCCCCTTCCCATCCCTGGTTTCATCTCACCTGCGCCACCCATGCTTCAACCGCCTCTGCAGCATCCCCTTTCCACCCCAGTCCACAGATATACCTCCCCCAGTCCCGCCGGCCGAAAACGCTTTACCCCCCTTCCCTTCCCCCACTCCCTCCCTTTCCGCTCTTCCCCCCATCCCTGGTTTCATCTCACCTGCTCCGCCCACGCGTCAACCGCCTCTGCGGCCGTGAATAACGCCTCCCCCTTCTCCAATGCGGCCCACAGATACACCTCCCCCCGGCCCGCCTCCCCCTCCTCCCCCTTCCCCAGTCTCATCTCACCTGCTCCGCCCATGCGTCAACCGCCTCTGCGGCCGTGAATAACGCCTCCCCCTTCTCCACCGCAGCCCATAGATACACCTCCCCCAGACCCGCCTCCCCCGCCGCCTCGTTGGCTTCCGGGCGGCATTGCGCGTTGGCACCTACTGAATCCGCGTGTGCTTGGGCAAAGCGGGCTAAAGCTGGGTCCCACAGGAGAGGGGGGAGCGGAGAGGAGGACGAGGAGGAGGAACTTTTCTTATCTGCATTTCCAGAGTATAGCTTTCTGACGTTATTTTGTGCAACCACCCATTCTCGCACTCGCCGAATATCGTACGTCTCAAACCCTGCTAGCTGCCTCCTTCTCGCTAGCACTTCTCCTGCTCCCTCTGCTGTGATCTTATCTGATACAGGCACAGTTCTCGATAAAGTCACGTCCGATACAGCGCCTTGTGCTGTTGGTTCTGTCCCGCTGCTTCGAGTGCTGCTCCTGACTGAAACAACAAGCCCTGGAAGCGACATGGTGCTAGTTGTATTGCCTGCAAAGGAGGAAAAAGAAGAGGGGGGTGGAAGGGGAGGGGGGGGAGGGGGAGGGGGAGGGGGGAGGGGGAGGGGGAGGGGGAGGGGGAGGGGGAGGGGGAGGGGGGGGCGGGGGGGGGGGGGGGGTAGAGAGTAAGAAAAACTTCTTCGTGTGCTTCTCCTGAAAGACACGACCAGTTCTGGTGCCAATTCTCGCGCTTGCGAAGAGAAAAAGGGGTAAGAGAGAGAGAGAGAGAGAGAGAGAGAGAGAGAGAGAGAGAGAGAGAGAGAGAGAGAGAGAGAGAGAGAGAGAGAGAGAGAGAGAGAGAGAGAGAGATGGGGGAAGAGGAACAAGACAGGATCCATACGCAATAGTGAAGATACTGAGAAGTGAACGAACGGGTTTGAAAACATGATTCAAGGGAGCTGCGATACTATTTCTGCTTGCCTTGCCTGAATCTGCGTGTTGATCGATCTCAACCGTTGATTCTTCTCGAGTTCCCATGCTACCCGTCGGATCAATCGCCCCCAAGATGTACGGCAAGATGACTCTTGCTACAGTGTCATGAGCGAGGACGAGCAGAAAGATAGACGCCAGTAACGAGGTGCTCCGTAGCGAGACATAACGATCTCCCCGAGAAAACCTCACGCACACGAGACCCATTAGGGTCTGGAATCTAGTGATCAAACAACTTCTGGGTGAGGGGTGTGGGGGAAAGCACGGAGATAATCGGCGACGAGGTCGATAACCAGCTAACAAAAAAAGTAGCTTAGTAGCACCTAAGTTAACCTCATGGCTCCCCAGCTACTACTGTATGCCCAATCCCTACTACCGCCTCCCGCGACTTTTGAGATTTTTATAGCTAATGGGTCTCGGGATCACGCTCGCTTAGGGCGACGTCAGGTACTACTACTTTTTGCACGCCCTCTGCGATCAACTTCGTTTCGTCGCGGTGGAAAACGGTGAAGCTTGAAAACCGCTTTACACAGTGTGGAACCGTCCTGAGCCACGATGCAAGATTTGTGTAAGTGTGAGAAAGTGTACAACCGACGTCGCCCCTAGGGCGTGTAACTTTGCTTCGACCAAGCCCAAAATCCGACCAAATGGCCGGATCTGGCGAAAGCGAAACTTGTAACTATTCTACGAGCCCCGCAAAACATTTCGAGCACAACGACCATTCTGTTCGCCAGGACGCGGAACAACCACCCTAAACCACCCTCGAAATTGGTTGGAAAAGGTTTGATCCCATTTGGTCGACCATTTCATTTGGTCGGAGCAAAGTTACACGCCCTTAGCTTATGAAAAATGCACACGCCGAAGCCTTGGGGCGGAATCAGAAACATGCTGCTTTGAGTGGTCTTGGCTCTCGTGAAACAGATCCTAAAGTTAAGGGCGTGTCCAGCTCGTTCATTTCAGGAAATTTAGTACCACCTCACGATCCGGGGTTCAAAACTAATCACTGTACCTAAAAACGAAATCGCCGTGAGTCGAGTCCACATTTTTTGTTAATTCTAGCGCGCGGACACGTTCCCCCCACACAGACTTCAACAGTGCAGGGGCCGTGTGGAAACCAAGATAGCCGGTTTTCTCGTCAACCCAAGCGTTGGAATTTTCGCCATGCCAACACTTCCTCTACTAGTTTTGGCGAGTGTCATGCGGCGCAGGCGAAATCGAGCGCGCGATACAATGGGCACTCACTGTAGTGGGCAGGACGCGGTTTTGTACCATTGTTCGATGCGCACGCTGATCCCTGTAACGTGCGTCACACGATTCGAGCTACGTGCAGGGGGTGTGCCGTATTTTGAACAGGAGCCGATCATGTCTGGCATTTCTGTAAAAATCAGTGTTATAACGCAAAATGTGGTAACTGAAGGGCTTTACGAACAGTAAATGAACGAGCTGGACACCCCCTAAGGCTTTGAGATGGTTCAGGATGGTACGATAGTTTTCTCTGTGATGAGGTATGGTTGCATCCTAAGCTTGGGAAGATGTCAAGTACGTAGGGCGCGTTTCAATTTTTTGTCACGCGCTGTTCGTGTCATCCGGAACTTACTCCAGCAGACCGCGGTTTTCCAATTCAGATCTAGCACTCCCTGTGGTGCTGTAGGGAAAGCGGGTTGATGTGGCGGTGCGACGACCAATGGCTGGAGAGGCTCACGCCCTAGAGATCAGCGTCGCGGACCCGCTATCCCTATCTCCATCTCTGCTAGGACAGTGCGGGCGCCAAATAGGTGTGGCGGCAAGAGAGTGGGAGCGTCGCAAAACGAGTGATTACGCGTCTCTGCTTGCACGCAACCGGGGCGTGCAGTTCACCCCTCTGATAGTAGAGACGTAGGGGTGTCTCGGCGGTCATTTTCGGCGGTGGCTTCGTCAGCAGGGGGATGCGCACGTGGGGCTAGCTGTGTCGCGGGGGGCTTGTCGGGAGGACGACTCCGTGCTTTCGGCTTATCGTTTAGGGTCACTGAAGGCGCTCATCGGGGTGGCGTTACAACGTGCGCAAACCCGTGTCATCCTGCTGCGAGCGGCGTCTTCCATGGGGGGGATTAACGTAGACTTGGTGGACCGGGAGAGGGACAATGTCGATGTGGAAGGCGGGGCTCTCTGGGTGGAGGCCTCGTACATGGTCGATATGCTGTTGTGATTTGGGGGGGGGGGGGGGGGGGGGGATGAGGTGTGGGATGGGATGTCTTGATGGGGTGTCTTGACTGGGCGCTTTGATTGGGTATCTTGAGGGGGGGTTTTATGTGTGTTGCATTTGGGTTCTTTTTGGCAGTTTCATTTTCCTTCTCCCTTTCTTTCTTCATTTCCTTTCTCCTTCATTTATATCTTTCTTTCCCTTCTTTTCCTCTTTCTATCTAGGACCATGAGAGTTTCATGTGTCAGGGTCATCCCTAGGTTTTGAACCTACCTGATGGGTCAGATGGCGTGATTTTCTCTGTCAAATAATTCGATCGCGACATGACTATGCCGTATAGTTCCGGCTAGAAGACCCGCCGGTAAGAAGGTCCCCCGGGACTCTTGAACGGGTAGGGGGACTCTTATTGTGGCAGATATTGTGAGCACCCCCCTTTGGCCGTAAATCATCATAAGACCCCCCCCTTCCCTGAAGTGCCCTTTTCAATCTGGTAAACTAGATGGTTAAACTTACACACACATTGCTTCACTGACTTTACCCTAAATCTAGACATTACAAGGTCAAAGTAGCAAATCTAGCATCTTTCACTCCTGAAAGGCCCATACCACAACCCTGCCACTCCCATACTCCTCACTCATCATCCGCATTCTCCTCCAGCCCACCTTCCTCCTCCTCGTCGTCCCCTGCCTCCTCCTCATCCCCTGCCTCCTCCTCGTCCTCTTCCTCCTCCGCGTCCTCCTCCTCATCCTCCTCCTCCTCCTCCTCCTCCTCATCCTCCTCCGCCTCCTCCTCCTCAGGGAGGTCCCCGGCATCCTCGGCATCCGCCACCTTTGCCGCCTCCTCGTCATCTGCGGCGGTTGCATACAGGGGGTTCACCCACTCCTCCACTTCAGGGCGACGTGCACGTCCTCTGCCACCTCGACCTCGCCCGCATCGCGCATGTGGGCCAGGACGAGGTGATCCTGCTTCCCGTCGACATAGTTGCTGATTCCGGTGGTGAGAAACGCCTTCTCAATGATGTGCTCGGGGACCGCTGCCCAAGCCGCCGCAATCCACTTGAGCACCGTTTCAAGTGGGGGCTTCTTCAAGTTCCCTGCCACGCACAGGGTACACAGAGAAAGAAGCACATGGGGAGACAGGAAGTTAGAACCGGCCTACACGGGTTAGAACAAGCACACGCGTAACCGGCCTACTCACCGGCTTTCGTGAACGTGTTGATGCCGATCTCGACGAACCACTCGTTGTACATCTCACGCAACAGCGCCTTGAATGAGCGGTTCACACTCACGTCAAGGGGCTGCAGCAGAGGAGTGCAGCCCCTTGGGATGATGGCCGGGATCACCCGGTTCCACTTCAAGTTGGTGAGCACCCCATCGTTGAGATGGCCCCGGTACGAGTCCAGGACCAAGAGGGTCTTGGACCGTTGGATGCCACGCGGGGGCTTGATGAACGACAGCAGAATGTTGTTCACCCAGTCGTCGACTAGCTTGGCGTCCATCCATCCCTTGGCTTGTGCGCGGATGATGACTCCTGCACATGAACGTCAAGCGTGGTTAGACATCGCCCCCAAACAAGCACGAAACTGAACCTTTTTAACGGTTTAGACTCACCTGCAGGCACCCGAATCTTTGGGATTGTCTTGCGCTTAAAAATTACCATGGCAGGGAGTTTGCGGCCGTCAGCGCTGATGCCAAGCATCACCGTAACCCTCTCCTTCTCATACCCTGCGCTCCTGACGTGCACCGTCTTCTCCCCGCGGTGATGAAGGGTGTGCTCGTTCGGCATCTCCAAAAACACGGGCGTTTGGTCGGCGTTAATGATGTTCCACGAGTCGATGCCGTGCTTGATGATGTTCTTGCGGGTGAACTCCCAAAACTCCAGGCACTTCGGCTTGCACTATGCCACGAACGCACAAGATAAGATTCATGTGCATGAGCCACGGGCTTTGGTATACCCTTGATATCACATGCACAACAGCACAAAAAGGATGCACTAAGAGGGTATAAAATGCACACAAACGTCTTACCTTTTGCGAGACGTTGCCCAATCTTCGTTTTCACGCGGATGGAGAGTCCCAGGCGCGCGCGGAAGCGGCACGTCCACCTGTTGGACGCCATCCACCTCACGTCCAAGTAGTGGGCCTTCATGTAGACCCTGCTCCAGTGCTTGATGAGGCGAATCGGCACGGCCAAGCCACGGCCGCGGAAGTTGAGCATGCGTTTGTAGGCGTGCGCCTCCATGTTGGGGTACTTAGCCTTCCTCCCGCCACCGCTGAGGCGCCGCCTGGAGCGCTCCGCGTTTTTTATCCGATCCGCCACCCGAATCCACCGGCGGACATTGACCGGTTGCACCCCCGCGAGACGTGCCGTGTGGCGGACGGATAGTTTCTCCGCCTCCATCCGCGCGAGCCAATCTTGTTTCTCACCCATCGTACGGGCCTTGCGAGTGTGTGTACTTGTGCGAGCGCGGGGACTCGATGGCGCACTGTCGACTCTGGACCGCGGACCGTTCTCGTCGTGCATGAGATCCTCCGAAAACGACGGGATCGGGAAATTGCCGACGTCGTGGTTCACCTCATCGTCACCCGCCATGTCCTCATCCCAAGCGGCGGCGGGTTGGGAAAACCCCTCGTTCTGGAGAGGGTCCAACGGAGGGTTGTTGCGCCAGTCGACCACGCCCGAGGGAAGCACAGGGGGCGCAGGAGGCGCAGGAGGAGCCGGAGGGGCCGGAGGTGGAGGAGGCGCAAGAGGAGCTGGCGGGGCCGAGCTCGTGATGAGCACGACAGCAGGCTGGCCAGACAAACTGCCTACCGGTAAGTATGAACGCCGCGAACGCCATGGGCTCTTGTGAAGAGACATTGAAAGAAGCTGCTAATGTTCTACCGGCAACTGATTGCTTCAGTGGCAGCTGCCATAGCGTGCTTTGTAGTCGGGAAAAAAGCAAGGGAGGCAGAGTTAGATCTGAGACACGGAACAGAGCGAAATGAACCACTAGGGCTCCCGTGCTCGGCAGGGTGGAGACGTGAAACCCTAGTGCTCCACGTCCTGTGCCTCTCCTGCCTCTGAGACGAGATGGGCTGCTTGAAGGCCCCGTGACTAAACCAATCTTGACGGTCGATTCCGTCAAGATGATGTGCGGTGCGTGTTTTGTGGGGCTCAATGCGCCTTCACGCCTTGTACGTTGCCGCGTGTTGTGGGCGACGTCACGCACGTGCTGCGCTAAGTGAGGGATTTCGACGAGAAAAATAAAATGTTAGAAACATAAGCATAGTGAGGAGCCATAGCTAGGGTTTAGCTAGCTAGGCAAGAGAGAAATGAACAAAGGAGGGTTTCACTAGCAGCAGTTGGGATACATATAGCAAACCCTAACAGGGTTGTATTCGCTATAGAGCACCCCACTACAGGCTAGATAATAACATTCTGAGACACCCCCATAGCCAAAGTGGGGTGTAATCAGCAGAGCACACAGTCATAGAGCAAGTTCACAATGGCAAGCAAAGCTAGAGGCTATCACAGAGGGCAAGTGAGGAGGAGGAGAGTACTGTGGACGGAGAGAAGATGGGAGGCAACGACTGAAGCTGCAGAGGCACGTGCACAGGAGCGGCTGACTCAGTGGCTACTGAAGCAAGGGCGACGGACTACTGGAGTGACTGGCTCCGCGGCTATACACGAGCGGCAGGAGCAACGGACCCACTGGCGACTGGTGCAACAGGCTCACTGGCTACCGAAGGAAGGGCGACGGACTACAGGCGCTGCAGGCGACACGACAGCTACCTCCACACAACCTCCTCCAACTGACCCACACCCTTGACACACACCCCCTGCTGAACCCCTAACTCCACTCCCACGTCACCCCCCTAGCACCACTCCTTCGGCTCCCACACACCCACCCCCCTGAGCGGCAGCTGCAGCAGCGGGAGACGGAGGAGGAGGAGGAGCAGGGGACGGCGCACACAACCGGCACCCCCACAACCGTCACCCCCACACTCCCCACCCCCAAACCCTAAAACGGGTGGCACGGGGTAGGAGCGCGGGGGACGGCGAGGGGGACGGCGCGCGGCCCCCAGGGCGCCACCACGGGGCAGCGAGGGGCCGCGCGCGGCTCCAGGGGTGGCGCGCGGCCCCCAGGGCGCCACCACGGGGCAGCGAGGGGCCGCGCGCGGCTCTCCAGGGCGCCGCGACGTGAGGGTTTAGGGGCCGCGCGTGCTCCCCAGGGCGCCGCGACGAGCAGGGCGGGGGCCGCGCGTGCTCCCTAGGGCGCCGCGACGAGCAGGGCGGGGGCCGCGCGTGCTCCCCAGGGCGCCGCGACGAGCAGGGCGGGGGCCGCGCGTGCTCCCCAGGGCCCCGCGACGAGCAGGGCAGGGGCCGCGCGCGGGTCCCCAAGGAAGGAAACCGCCGCGCGCCTCGGGGCGCACGGCGGGCAGAAAACCGCCGCGCGCCCCGAGCGCACGGCAGGAAGGAGGAGTCGCACGCCACGGGGCGTGCAACAGACAGAGTAGCAGCGGAAGCAGTTAGGTGGGCCCACAGGCCAGGAGCGTAGATGCTCTGATAGCATGTTAGAAACATAAGCATAGTGAGGAGCCATAGCTAGGGTTTAGCTAGCTAGGCAAGAGAGAAATGAACAAAGGAGGGTTTCACTAGCAGCAGTTGGGATACATATAGCAAACCCTAACAGGGTTGTACTCGCTATAGAGCACCCCACTACAGGCTAGATAATAACATTCTGACATAAAGGACCCTCCCCCCCCCCCCCCTGTAACGAGACTGTACATGGTAAATCCATTAATGTTAATAGACAAATAGGTGTACCCCGGGTCTTAAAAATTTGCAACCACCAAGATGTCCACCCTAGCAGTTCTCCATAGAGAGTCCCCCGGGTCTTCTAGCCGGAACTATACGGTAGGTACTACTACATCACCAAAAGCGGTTTTCCAATTCCAGCGTCAGGTCCCCTGATTGTGGAAGGAACTGCTTCTGAGATCGAAAAAAAGTCAAAGTACACCCGAACGTTTCCAGCTCTGCCTAGGAAATATGTTGAGTTCTCCGTTTACAAATGCTATGGAAATTTAGAGCAAAGCTGATGAAGTGTCAGTGTTTCTGCAAGCGATCAAGAACTAACATGATTCAATCAATTGCTCTGGAAAAAGTGTCAACATTTACAGCACATGATCATGAAAAAATGGTCACAACATCCCTACGATATCCACGCACCATGAGCAACCTAGGTACACCATCTACAAGTCTATCCATGTACTCCATATAGCAATAAGGGGGATGGTGAGCAGGCGGCGGCGGCAAGCTGACAAGCACCAACGCCGCCATCTTAGAGTATCTTTTAATAATAGAGTTAAGCTTAATCGTGGTGTACAGAAACTTATTCACCTGCCCCTCGTCGAAAACCTTTCCCTTGGCCTTGCTCCCCGCAGGTTCGGGCAAGGGCTGCTTGGTTCGGTGCTGCCTTTGAATGCTCGCACTTGGCG